>JAWPHD010000699.1:0-412097 GCA_037043455.1 Cyrtodaria siliqua
GAAATGTAGCAATCAACGACCACAGTCAACCACAAACACACACAGAAACGAACAACAACAGGAAATATTGCAATCAAGGACCATAGTCAACCACAAACACACACAGGAACAAACAACAACAGGAAATGTAGCATTCAAGACCACAGTCAACCACAAACACACACAGAAACAAACTACAACAGGAAATGTAGCATTCAAGACCACAGTCAACCACAAACACACACAGGAACAAACAACAGCAGGAAATGTAGCAATCAAGAACCACCGTCAACCACAAACACACACAGGAACAAACAACAACAGGAAATGTAGCAATCAAGGACCACAGTCAACCACAAACACACACAGGAACAAACAACAGCAGAAAATGTAGCACTCAAGGACCACAGTCAACCACAAACACACACAGGAACAAACAACAACAGGAAATGTAGCATTCAAGACCACAGTCAACCACAAACACACAGAGAAACAAACAACAACAGGAAATGTAGCATTCAAGACCACAGTCAACCACAAACACACACAGGAACAAACAACAGCAGGAAATGTAGCAATCAAGGACCACAGTCAACCACAAACACACAGGAACAAACAACAACAGGAAATGTAGCATTCCAGATCACAGTCAACCACAAACACACACAGAAACAAACAACAACAGGAAATGTAGCAATCATGGACTACAGTCAACCACAAACACACAGAGAAACAAACAATAACAGGAAATGTAGCATTCAAGACCACAGTCAACCACAAACACACACAGAAACAAACAACACCAGGAAATGTAGCATTCCAGACCACAGTCAACCACAAACTCACACAGAAACAAACAACACCAGGAAATGTAGCATTCCAGACCACAGTCAACCACAAACACACACAGAAACAAACAACAACTACAAAGATGTATAAAATGCAAGATATGAAACCACAAACATAAGATAATACCCATGTATGATCTATTTTCTTCAGCTACTGCAAATGCACTAGAGACAGTGGTAGGAAATCTTTAACTGGTTTCTTTGCATGCATGTAATGTGTTTCCACTTTTATCTGTTTAAAGACTATTGGTCTGTCAACTTTATAAAATAATACTTTTATGGCAGAACTTGTGGACTACATATCCAAACACTTTCCGAACACTTCCTGCCATCAGTATTCTTTCTGATATTATGTTTACATCAATAGTGTTTATCTGTTATTTTCAAACTGTATTTGAATGATTTCATTTCAATATGTTAAATACTGTGTAACTTATGTTTACACTGCCCAAAACCTATTCGATACCTTTGACATATTTGACTGCCATTAGGTCTGTTATTTCATCTTTATTTAATGTGTTATCTTTTATTTAGGTATACACCTCTTGAACATGTATATAGATCTAGCAAATTTGGACAGATACAACCTCTAGTATTGAGCATCAAATGTTAACTCTTTTGCCGTCAAATTTCAAATGTCGTCTGCTTAAATTTGAATTTAAAATTCAAAACATTTTATATGTAAAGTGTTAGATATATGGAACACTTTCTTGTTGAATGGCGAGCAGAGTTAACCCTGATCAGCCTTTACATTATGTGCATGATGCAAGTTGTTAAAATCAATGTTGTCGACTGCGGCAGCGAAAGAGTTAAACAAGCGACTGCATAAAACGAAGTAACACAGTTTTAGATGTATCACTTAAAACAGCACGGAACGGAAAAGAAAGGACTAGCAATGGTAACAGTAACACTGTCAGTGTCACTTCCATTGCATGTCTTATTTGTATTTATCACATAACATTGGCATGCATGAATGAATGAATGAATGAATGAATGAATGAATAAATGAATGCCATCTAAATAAATGGTATATATAGTTTTATTTATATTGTGTGGCTTAAAACAAAAACACGAAATAAGATGTGAAGACACATTTCATATATTGTATGTTTGTTACTGTTATACATATATATATATATATTCAATAAAAATAAAAATAAAAAAAAGTCAAAAAAAGGTCAAAAATAAAAGTGTTATAAAAAACATGACTTATTTATCGTATTCAGGGTGGCGAAACCACATGGCTTTTTGACTAGGTTCACGACAAATAAGGATTATTTTTCTCCCATTATGTGTTTATTACCAGCATAAAATCAATGACTTTGCTGATTTAACGCCAGAATAAGGCGACGTCGACGTCACGTCACGTCATGACGTCGTAAGTCACATGTCATGTAAGATTATAAGCCTCGTCCCTGGTTGCAATTCTGACCCTCGGGTGAGATTTACCTATCTCACATGGATAAACTCATGGTGGATACTTTTTCTTGCATATCAATGAAATTTTGTGCATCGACGTCACCAACAACTAGGATTTTAATGTTTTAACACAATGACGTCATGCATCTGTTCACGTTATTGACGTCATTATTGTTGCGCGTGAATTTTATCTCGACCCTAGGGTGAGATGGAAATATCTAGCCCCGGTAAAATGACGGATTTCCTTGTCCGGTATGCAAGAATATAAGTATCCATCATGAGTATCCATGTGAGATAGGTAAATCTCACCCGAGGGTCAGAATTGTAACCAGGGACGAGGCTCTGCCGAGTTCCTGGTTGCAATTCTGATCCCGAGGGTGAGATTTACCTATCTCACATGGATAAACTCATGGTGGATTCTTTTTCTTGCATATCAAATGACATTTCGTGCATCGACGTCACCAATAACTAACATTTTAATGTTTTTTAACACAATGACGAAATTAAGGCAGAGCCTCGTTCCTGGTTACAATTCTGACCCTCGGGTGAGATTTACCTATCTCACATGGATAAACTCATGGTGGATTCTTTTTCTTGCATATCAAATGACATTGTGTGCATCGACGTCACCAATAACTAACATTTTAATGTTTTTTAACACAATGGCGAAATTAAGGCAGAGCCTTGTTCCTGGTTACAATTCTGACCCTCGGGTGAGATTTACCTATCTCACATGGATAAACTCATGGTGGATTCTTTTTCTTGCATTTCAAATGACATTGTGTGCATCGACGTCACCAATAACTAACATTTTAATGTTTTTTAACACAATGACGTCATGCATCTGTTAACGTTATTGACGTCATTATTGTTGCGCGTGAATTTTATCTCGACCCTAGGGTGAGATAGAAATATCTAGCCCCGGTAAAATGACGGATTTCCTTGTCCGGTATGCAAGAAAGGGTTATCTCACATGAGGAAAATGCCTATCTCGCATGAGCAGAAATGGGAGAAAAAGAATACCCTCGATTCATGTAGGCTTTTGCTTCATAACTTTCTTAATAGTTAACGAATTTCATCAAGCAAAGCGTACATATCCCTACAAAGTGAACTCTTTCCTCCGCCGCAAACGGTTATTCGATTTATTCAGCGCTTTCTGAGATTAGCCCTCCCAAAGTCTTGGAAATGAAATAAATCAGTACTGGAACAAATTTGACAAGTTTCATAGACATTTCCTTTGGTGGAAAGATTTGTTTAGTGATTGCGTGCACGGTTGAAAGCGCTCAAATAAACGAACTGTATACTGGATATATACCTCCCGCCATCCGCGAGAAACTGTCGGTTCTTACGGATGGCGGAAAGTATGCAGTACTGGTTCTACCCAGAAAAAATGAGACGGTCTGCCTGTACCACAGAAACAAATCGACCGTCGTATACCATTATGGCCTAACATGTGCTAAACATAACGTACAACACAATTTAAATCAAAAAGAGACTTATTGTTGTATAAGTGTTTAATGAAATGATTTATTTCTCTTCAGAAGTAAAGAACCTAGTATCTGGAACAAAGATACAAGTACCGTTATGTGAGAACGGTGAAAGTTATTTAAAAACAAGTAGCATTTTAGTCAAGTATGAGAAAGTGCACGAAGTTTGGGAACTGCTGCTTTTCCCGGTCCAATTGCAACACCATTGTTGCAATGCAAAAGTTGTGGAAAATAAATGCCTGACTTGTAATAAATATTTCGCCATAGCAGCCGACTTTGCTCGACATCGTGGACAGATGAAAAAGAAATCTGTACACGACAGCGGACAAAACTGTCAGGAGAATTATTATGGGGAATATGGGAAACACACTATAATCAGAAGTTATACCGCTGCACCGTTTGTAACAGAAGCTGTGGATACGGGACACGACGACACACAAGTGATTATAGCCCTCTTCATTAACGTTGCACACCGTCACTGACTTTAAAGACGAGACGTAGTTTTAATATTTAAAAAGCATTGTGATGGTATTCACAGTTGTCTAGTCTATGATAAGCATTTTAAATAATTATTGACATTGCCATTTTCGGTTTGGCTGGAGTCCTAGTCTAACTGAAAAAGCGAAAATTCAAAAATAGCAGAGTGAGCGCCTGCATTTGTTTAAAGAATTATTTAAGTTTTAACATGTCCTGTGTCTATTTCTAATTGTGTGGTTTGATTCATTGGTTTGGTTTACAATAGTAGTATTATAGCTTAGTGAATACTAGTATCCTGTAGCATAATTCTAGCACTGCTTTCAACAAATATATTTCACAATAAACTTTATACTGATTTCTGAATTATTATTCGTTTACATACATTTGAAAGAAAGTGTCGCTTGATATTTTTTCCCTCTTGTTTGAACTTTGACCATGGTTATTTGTCTTTCGTCGTCTGCCTGTCGTAAATATGTTTACTGTGGCTGAAGAATTCTTATCCGATTGTGCACGCAATGAAGATAGTTTCTTCTTGAGATTACCGATGAGATTATGCCTTATATTCCATGATGTGGTTATTTGTGATAATAATTTAACAAATCCTTGTTTTTATACGGCAGATCATTATTATCAAAATGACGTATTTGTAAGTGTTATCGATCTTTTGTTAATGTGACTGTGATGATTATTATTGATAACGTGTTACCATAATTTTCACAATCTAGTCGAACTGAATGAAAACATAATGAAGCAGTATTTCTGTAATATTTCATTCTGTCCCTTTTATTATGATTGCTTTTAATGTGATTGAATAAAATAAGTTGAGTTGGTCACTCTTAATTCGACGACACAGTGTTGGCCTTGCTGGTTGAAGTCGTTTATATTTAAGAAATAGAACATCGTTTACGGTAAATTATCGTTTAATATATCACGGTTTGGAGTTTAATTGTAAACAGTAATTTCACGAGCCCGATATTTCACCGTAAACGATCTTCTATTTCTATTCTAATACCCCTAATATGTGAAAATAACGCACACATCTGAAATCTTTCGCATTGCTTTGCTTACTCTCCTAACATTGCAAACGTTACAGTGATATCTTTCGCATTGCCTTGCTTATTCTTCTAACGTTGCAAACGTTACAGTGATATATCGTTGAATATAACGAGGTATTTCAAACTAGGCTATATAGTGCGGGTGTATTAGAATATATATTATACCTCGTCATCAGTAGAGTTAGAAACGGTGTAATCTGTTGTAATCTGTTGTAATCTGTTGTAAAACGATGGCGGGATAAGGACTTAAAGCACATTTGATGTTAAAACATTTGAAGGTGTACGCGGCAATCTCGGTGTGTTTAAAACTCATGGAGTCCTGTAAATGTTTCTACATAACATGCATTGATGAAATTATTAATATTAATATTGAGAACAGTTCAAAGCAATTGATATTACTAACTGTTGATTGATTTTACACTACCAATAGTATATTTAAACATTTCGTAGAACAATGAAGACAAAATTATAACTGAACTCAAATATTTAATAATATGCCAACAGCTTTAAATTCAAAACGATAGTGAATTTATAACTCGAGATGCCACATTAAATGCATGATACAGATTCAAGATTGCCGTGTGATCCTTAATGGACAATGGAGTATATACTAGGAGTATAACATGTATATACAGAGTGGAAGCGTGGCCATTTTCCAAATTTTCCAACAAACTCAGTGGGATTGGGGGTTGTGTAAGTGTGTGGGGTTGGGGGTGGGGAGGAGGCGGGTAGTCCTATACTTCCTCTCTTTACGTATATTGCATTTTCCCCCAAGTTTTTAAACGTTTAACTATTTTAATTTTCGATTTTCAATGTTACTCGCGTGAGCATTTGCTACGCCTCTAATGTATATTCAAATGGATTGCTTAACGACTTCAGCATGATATTATAAACAACTTTTGTCAAACTTGTATTGCAGAAAGGGTTTTGAAAATCAGAAATCAATCTGTTTTGGTATATCAAAAGCTCTGGAGAAGTCCTTTATAAACTATGGTGTAAGCATTTTCATGCCTCTTCTCTAAGCAGCTACGACTTTTCCACACTATATACTACTCTACCACATAATCTAATCAAAGATAAATTGCTTCAGCTTATTCAAAAGGCATTTGTTAGAGAAGGTACACATTTTCTAGCTTGTAATAATGTCAGGGCTTTCTTTACAAACGCCCCTATTGATAATTATAAATTGTGCCGATTTTTGTTAAGCATTATCTTTCCTTCTCGATAACATTTTTATAACATACGGTAAAACTGTTTACCGTCAGGTTGTTGGTATTCCCATGGCTACTAACTGTGCGCCACTTGTCGCAGATTTGTTTTTGTACAGCTATGAAAGAGATTTTATGTTGAGTTTGTCACCTGTTAGGCAGAGTGACGTTATTGATTCCTTTATTAATACATATCGATATCTAGATGACATATTCAATATTGATAATTCCTTCTTTGCTCATATGGTTACTAACACTTATCCACCAGAGCTCACGATGAATAAAGCCAACAGTTCGGACACTGAAGCAGCATTCCTCGATCTTCATCTCTCGATTTCTAATGATTTCATATATACTGAAATATATGATAAGAAAGATGACTTCCACTTTAACATCTTTAACTATCCACACATGGATGGGGATGTACCTCGTGCTACATCATACATCTCTCAGTTCATTCGTTTTGCTAGAGCTTGTAATGATGTTATAGAATTCAATGATCGAAATCAAGTTATTACAAGTAAACTTCTTCAGCAGGGTTTTCGTTATCACAAACTACGTAGATCTTTTTCAAAATTCTACCGCTATACGAAAATCTTCTGGAGAAGTACAACATCAACCTTAAATCACTTCTGCGACTAGAAATACCACAACCCTTATTTTATGGAGATGTGGTCTATAAACTTCGGAAGCTAAAGAGATATGGCGTGTTTCCTGACCACTTTACAAAATTAATCAGGAAGTTCGTCAGAAAAGGGTAAGACCCTTTAGTATTAAAACGAACTGCATGTTTAGTGATTGACCCTTCTATAGTCAGCCACTGCGCTTCACTTTTCCCTTGTGCGATGACTGGACAACCTCTTGGGGTTCTATGATTTCACCTACTGAAACCCCGACCAAGGGAGGTAGGTGCATGAGCGTTCGTCCCTCGGGTTTTCTGGTCGTACCCTAGATTGGTTTTCTCTTTGGCTGCAACTGCTGTGGTTGTTCAGTACAATTCTGGATACATCCTGAGATATTTCTTATTTTGTATTTTATAAAGCTTTACAACAACATCTTAGTGTTTCTTTTGTTAATATCTCTTGATGTGCACTTTATTGCTAGAGAATTCCTTTTGATGGGATGTAGTTTTGTTTACACTGTTTTGTCTATTTGGGCACTGAATACAGGATAATAGCGTGATTGTGTACACATAAAATCGATTCAAGCTAGCCTGTAGACCTTATTGCCTACTGACTGTTCCAAGTCGGTAACCCTGTCTTCACTGCCCGTACGTGCGTATAAGCGTTTATTTATCCTCGCTGTATTGCAATAAGCATTTTAGCGAGCAGACCTCGGTTTAAAGTCTCATCCGAAGGACTGGTAAGGTAGGAAATATTTTCGATAATTAACTGCCCTTTCTGTTGTATTTTGTCTTTTTCATTGTATAATTAATTAAATATTGCTCCTTGTTTGTAGTACAGTGCGGACCTACGATGCCATTGCGTTTGGACGCTGTGGTTTATATAGGACCCTATATCTAATTTGTGTAATGCTTTTGTTTGTATATGTAGTACAAATCATATTATTCAACCTGTACAACGTTCACGTGAACATACAAAATGTAAACCTAATTCATACAGCAGAACAGAACAGAATAGAACATATATTTGATTTAACTTGTTCATACGCACATCGTTATATATACATACATACATTGTTATGCATAATAAGTCCAGTGATTTTAGACAAAAGTACATTTGCTATGATCAATATTAATATTAAATAACTGATACATGAGGATGAAAATACAAAAGAGCTAAACATTGTTTAATTAATCATGACTGTATTCCTTACAGCTAAAGCTGTACTAATATATTTTGCTAACTTTATAACAATATTCTTATCCTGTGTCTGCAGTAATTCTAAGAATTTAAACATACTAGGTCTCTAATAATAATATTTTTAATATAAAGCGATACTGCAAACTTGTGGTTACCAAAGAAAGGTCTTAATGTTGGACACTTGAATATTCATGGATTATCTTCAAAAATAGGTCAGTTAAAAATTATGTTATGCTCACCGCACAACAATATACATGTATTAAGTCTTACTTAAACAAAGTTTACAAGTGATCACAAAACGGAAGCTTTTTATATACATGGGTTTCAAGTAGGGTTTCGCAGGGATAGACTAAATAATAGGGGAGGTGCTTTGTTAGTGTATGTTAAAGATGGAATAAATTGCAAACGACGAATAGATTTAGAAAAAAATAACATTGAGTGCATTTGGATTGAGATCCAACAAAACAAAAGTAAACCATATCTTGTAGGGTGGTCTGTTTATAGACACACTAACTCTAATGCTATATGGAAAGAACACTTTGAAAATAAAATAGAAAAAAATCTATTAGAGGAAAAGGAAACTATTATCCTGGGGATATAAAACGTGACCTTTTAAATAAGGATATAAAAAACGATTGGTTGAATATTTTTCTGTCATTGGGTCAGCTCATTGATTATAAATACTAAAAAGGGATCCCTTGGAAGCAACAAACACAAACAAGAGATAAACGTAGCAGACTCGATGTTATTGAGTCTGTTCATGAGAGGTAATAAGATGCAACACCTCTCACGCCTCCTAGCACCGGCTTAAGCGACATTCTGCTTTAAAGCCACAAAGATCGGGCTTGACCAGTAAGTCATAACACTACTGATTTGTAGTCGGGGCGATATTTACGGGTAAACCTACTCGTGTGTTTTCAAGTTCAAAAACACTAATAGATCACATATATACAAACTGTCATGAAAATATTGCTTACACGGCTGTGCCATGTGTAGCACTCAGTGATCACTACCCGATATTATGTACACGAAAAATCAACGCGTCTATTAACAAGAATGCGCACTTGACAATAAAATACAGATCATTAAAAAAATTATTCAAGACACTTTTAATATTGATCTTAATTGTGTTATTTGGGATAATGTTGAACATTTCACCGACCCCAATGAAGCGCTTAATTTATGTATGAACCTTTTTACTCAAGTTATTGATAAACATGTATCAACTAAGTTATTGATAAGCATGTATCAACTAGAATACACAGAGTGAAACATTTGCAACAGCCCGATAGGATAGATTCCGATATTTTAGCCGCAATTAAAGTAAGAGATATTTACAAGGCAACTAACGATGTTGATAATTATCGAATTTCGCGTAATATAGTTTGTCAGCTCATAAAACTGTCAAAACAGAGCACTTTATAATGAGCGAAAGATCGAAGAGGGTAAATCAGACCCGAAATCGATTTTAAAACTGTTTAAAGAACACGGGGCATCTTCAAAAGTGACCAGTAATTGTTATATAAACCAACTCACTAAAAGAGACTCAACAATCACGGAAGCCTGTGACATAGTGAATGAATTCAACAGCTTTTTTTTATTAATATAGCAACAAGCTTAAAACAACATATTCAGAATCCAGTTTTGAAAGGTTGTTTATTTTATTAATGATAAAGTTCTGTCTGATGTTTACTTTATCATTCCTTTTATAACGGAAGCTCAAGTTACGAAGTTTCTAGTTAATTTAGATATCTCAATGTCAACGTGTCTGGATGACATTAGTCCAAATACTTTTAAAGGCATATGCAGTATATATTGCAAAGAGCATAGTCTATATTGTTAATTGCAGATTAAGGTCGGGTTCTTATCCTGATGTATGGAAAATTGCTAAAGTCAAACCTCTATTAAACCAGATGCTGCGGATGATGTTTATAATTATTGTCCTTTTTCTATTCTTCCTACTCTTTCTAAACTGACTGAAAGGCATGTATACGATTCATTCATGGAATTCCTCCTTTCTTTTAAATTACTAATACAGTCACAAAGTGGTTTTCATAAAAATCACAGCTGTGAAATAGCACTTGTTCTTATGATAGATAAATGGCTTAAAGCCCTAAACGAAGGAAAGTGTGTTGGAACAATCAATTTAGTTGATCACGAAATATTATTGAAAAAGTTAAAAATTTAGAAATGTAGCGATTTGGCCATACAATGGTTTACATCATACCTAACTGACTGGAAACAAAAAGAAGAACTTAATGGTATTTTTTCGAATTTAAAAGGTGTTACCTGTGGAGTACAACAAGGGTCCTTACTTGGACCCCCGTTCTTCTTAATATTTATTAATGATCTACCTCGACATATGAGTGACATAGTACGTCATACTGATATGTATGCTGACGATACAACAATACATGATAATAATGATTCATTAATTACAATTGAAAACAATCTGCAAGCTGCCCGGAATATATTGCAAAACTGGCGCGTAGAAAACGGCATGGTATTAAACACTGAACTAAAGTCTTATTAATTACAATACCTCGGAGGCGCGCAGTACTACAACACTCGCCTATGTCTTTAAACTACAATAACATTGATATTTAATTGACCTCTGAAAGTAAAGTATTAGGCGTAAACCTGAATGAAAACCTTAAGTGGGATGAACATTTAATACCCACTCGAAAGAAGTTATCATCGTATATGTCATATCAAGAATAAAGCAATACATCCCATTTAACTATATAATTATTTACTATAATGCTTATATCCAGCCACATTTATATTTTGCAATATTATATGGGGAAATACAACGATGGGAAACATGAATAGTATTTTAAAAATACAAAGAAGTGCTTGTCATATTATATTAGGCAACGAATATACATGTTTAAATGATGCAATGAACACTATAAATGCAATGACAATTGACCAAAGAATTATTTTTAATAAAGCTAAATTTATGTTTAAACTTTCTAAGCAGCTTGTTTCTTCTTATATAATGGATTAGTTACATAACATAAAAAATCACACAATTTACGATCTCATTGTGATACCAACTTTACGATTCCTAAGCCAAATAAGGAGCTTTTTAAAGGAAGTATATCTTACTCTGGGCAAGTAATTTGGAACGAAATCCCAGAGCATATAAAGTTTTGCATGTCAGTTAAATCTTTTTCAAACAATTATTTAAAGTGGATAAAAAGTACTGTATAACTGAAATTATTTTTATTGAATAACAATATAGATTTTTATTTTTTGTGAACACTGTTGTTTCCATTATCAATATCGTTATGTTGCTATAAACTTGTATATATTTTTTGTTTACTATGTTGCTTTATGAAGAGGGTCTCAGGGAAGATTAGCACTTTTACTAACTGGGCTACCCTCTTAAAATAAATTCTTCGGTTCAATTCAGTTCAGTTCAGCATTTAACATATAGGCTGCCGGATCCTGGCAGCAGAAAACAGCAGAAGACGGACCAGTTTGGTTTCAAGATGTACATAATATATCAGGGAGGCGTTATGATGTCCATTGATGTCGTCAATTTATTAAGAAAAAAAAAGTCAACAATGTTCTCCTTGTTGCATATGTCGAAGCTTTTATTTAGACCATACAAAATATTATCTGGCTATCAAAGCTGTTAGGAAATTAACACATTTGAGCTATAGATGTGTTGTTTTCAATAAACATGCTGGTTTTATTAGCACATTTTCAATGATTCGTGACGTTAGTCAGTTAAATTATTTAAATTATTTAATCTGTTTATTGCATTGATTTAAAAACAAACATAACATCTGTCGCAAAACGATATATATTCTGAATAGAAAAAAACAACATGTAAAACTACCACATGACTAAATTCAACACATGCTATGTTGTATACATAGGCACATTGACTATTGTGGTTCAGTTCATTATTTTCATTCCTTTCATTTAAATAGTGCATCGTCAGTAAAATGGAATGAAAGTATTTGATAGCAAAGTGTTGTTTTGCCTGTAAAGATGACCCTATAATATTATCCATTGAAGAGTAGCATCAAACCATTCTCATTTTTGTAAGTTGGCAGAAGAGTTATAAACTGTATCGGTCTCTGCAACCAGAAACGGATTCATTTGACATAGTTCCGAACAGTCTTCTGATATGGTTTTAGATAAGTTGTGAGAAAGATGCTGTTGGTCAAGCACATTGTCTCAACTACTTTTTCCATTTTCATGTAAATTTCATATTTCCTCTGTGGTGGGTTTATGTGGATATACGTGTCAATAAACTTATATTGGCCTTCTTCGCACTTGACGTGGAAAAGCAATTGTTAGATGGAGTTCTGAGGCATATAAAACTTATGTTCGTTTCCCAGTGCATGTTCTCCCAATTATGTCAGATTAGCTAATAAAACAGTCGCGTTATTAGCTAAATATTAAAATAACCAAGTCATTTTAGGTGATAAAACAATATGGTGTCTGGGTTCATCGATTGTAAAGAAGGCGTTTTTGGTGGCGCGTACAAGACCAGATGGGCTCAATTTAGGACTTGCACGACTTCATGTAACAGTATGGTGGCAATGCTGTAGTGGTGTCTCCTAGACGTGCAGAGCAAGATTCAGTACCTGCTGGAATATGGTCCAGTCCCCACCTACATTTTTTCTGCACTGTGGGGGAAATGATTTAGGGAAATACCCATTAAAGGTTCTTAGAAAGAATGTTAAGCTTTTGACCGAGTTTTTTAGGGTCAATTTGCCTGATGTGGTCGTTATTTGGTCTCAAATACTTCCTAGGTTTTCATGGCGTTATTTTAACGACCCTGCTGCAATGGAAAGGGCCAGAAAGCGGCTAGACAGTTGTGCTGCTAAGGCGATAATAGATATTGGGGGCCTTTATCTGCTACACCCAGACATTCAGGCTGATTATACCTGTCTTGAACAGGATGGTGCTCATTTATCAAATGTGGGAACAACTTAGTTAGCGGCTGGTTTTGAATGTTTCATTGAAAGTAGGCAGTGATAAGGAAAAATATATTCTTTTTTGGCACCGTTTCTGTTTGCGTGGTATTCGGATATTTTGCTTTGATAGACACTCTTCGCTGCTGCCAAAAAATGTGTCCCCTATTTTGGCGGTGGATGGGAGTCCGAACACTCTATGACTTGGAGTCTCCGGGCGCCCATCCGTATGGCGGGCAGCGAAGGTGTGAAAGGAAGGACATATAAGTTTCAGTTTAACTTTATTCAGCTCCTGTATACACAGAGACTGAATTGTAATCTAAACATAAATTATATACAAATTTAATGTCCGTACGAATTGCTAAAAAACATTTTAATTGATTGAATTCGGTTAACTTGTAATTATGCTTGAATATCAACTGTGCTTTCAACACTTGCTTAAATGCTTATCAGAAAAGTTGCTTTCATAATGAACATTTAATTTGATGCACATGTATTTATGTCCTTAATATTGTAATATTCAGTTTGCTTTATTGCTTAATGCTTTCTGCTGTAAGGGCTTGCCATAATGGTCTTTCGTGCTTACCGGCAGCCCAATTGTTAAACCCAAGCATTCAATCCATGCCACGCCCAATATTTGCCAAATCTATTAAAGTTTAAAAAATATTTTTATGTGTTGTTATTACAGTGCTCACCAATAACACACCTACGACTCTATTTCCTTTATTTATGCCAATTTACCTTATATACGGCGGCAGTTTGTAAGAGAAATCAGGACGTCGTTTTGTTGCTTTAAGAACATGTTCATTCTAGTACTTGACTGTCCAACGGGGAAACGTCGTTGAAAGTAAAATGATGTCACCGGAATATGAACTTTACTATATGTTTAGTGTTCAACTTTTCCATTCACGTTGATTAATCATTTATTTCTGTTTAAAGTCAAGTACTAGAACGAACATGTTCTTAAACCTGACAGGCACATTTCGGTATAAAGAAATTTATAAGGATTGGGCAGTTAAAAATTTGGCAAAGTTTTTGTATGTGGTCCAACATTGGGCGCAATACACATGTTTTACGAAAGACAACATACCTCTAGCGACATGAAGTAAATGTAAATGTAAATGTAAACTGTCCTTTAACATTTGGAGCAAAACCAAAGGGATCATTGCATTTTTCATCCCGTGTACGCAATAATTATTCAAATCGATCGACCAACGCAATTGTTTGCGTAAATCTTCACGAAAAATGGTTGCAATTTAGTCCCGATAGTTTGGATGGTATATCACACAACACGTCGAGACACCATAATTATTTATCAATATTTGAAATCGTACTTCCTAAAATGCATGTTAGTAACGTTAAATTTACCTTAATGTGTCGCATTATTTGTTGTTCGAACGCGTTACAGCCGTGTAACGGAGCTGACATCATGTAAACAACAAAACGACGTCACGATTTCTCTTACAAATTGCCGCCTTATACAAGGTAAATTGACAACATTAAAGTAAAACGATCATGTCGTAGGTTTTTTATGTGATAAATAGAATATTACATTCGTGACTGTGTAATATTAGCTCACCAGAGCAAGAAGTGCTGAAGGGTGAGCTTGCGACCACTCTTCGTCTGTCGTCTATCTGTCGTCAACTTTTAGTTTGTTTACATGATAGAGGCCACAATCTTCACCAAACTTGCATATATTGTATATGACCACAAGATCTCGGACGAGTTCGATAATGGGTCAGATCGGACAGGTAACACCAGAGTTATGGCCCCTGAATTAGCGAAACCTGCAGTTTTTCATCTTGTTTACACGATAGAGGCCACATTTCTTGATCAATCTAAACCAAACTTGCACAAATTGTATATGACCAAAATATCTCGGACGAGTTCGATAACGGGCAAGATCGGACCAGTAATACCGGAGTTATGGTCCATGAATTAGCAAATAAATCAGTTTTTCATCTTGTTTACACGATAGAGGTAATATTTTTTGAGCAATCTTAACCAAACTTGCACAGATTGTATATGATTATCAGATCTCGGAAGATTTTAATAATGGGCAAGATCGGAGTATTAACACAGAGTTATGGCTCCTGAATTAGTAAACATGCAGTTTTACATGTTGTTAACACGATACAGGCCACATTTCTTGAGCAATCTTAACCAAACTTACACAGGTTATTTTTTTAGTGTTTTTTTTAATTTTGTTTAAAAAAAAAAAAAATTGTTTTGTTTTAATTTTGTTTTATTCTTATTATAATTTTTTTTTTTTTAATACTTTTTATTTTTTTATTTTTATTATTATTATTTTTTTTAACTAACGCCGTGTTGGATTTTACGAAATTTAGCAGGACGCATTGGTATGATGGATTTTTTTTCTTTTTTCTTTTTTGATCTTTGTAATAGTTACAAATCCAGTACATATCCTACTATCTTTCAAAGCAAATTTAATGAAATTAAATCGAAATACAGTCTTTCAACATATATACACAGATGCTAAAGATGGAGAGAAGGTAGCTGCAGCAGCTGTTGTTCACAAACACAGCATAAAGATCAGCCTGTCTGACAAGGCCTTCATCTTTTTAGCTGAACTTAAGGCAATTGAACTTGCTTTAAACTATATTCAGGAATCTGATGATGACCATGTTGTAATATTTTTTGATTCCCTTTCATCTCTTCAAGCCCTGGGTAATATGAACCATGATAACCCAGTTGTGCTTCAACTTTTAGAAAAGCACAATTCTCTTATAGTTGATAATGTTATTATTTTCTGCGGGCTTCCAAGCCATGTGGGAATACGTGGTAATGATAGAGCTGATAGTACTGCTAAAACAGCATTAGATTTACATATATTTAATGCCAAATTACCTTATACTGTTTTTAAAAGTTGTTTTAACACATCTATTCGCAACTCTTGGCAAGCGGCTTGGGATTTGTCAGTTAACAATAAACTTTATTCAATTAAACCGTTACTCGGAGAATGGCGTTCTTCTAGTAGACCCATTCGTCGAAAAGAAGTTGTCCCAGCCCGATGTAGGATGGGGAACATTCATATGTATTACAAGGTGAGCAATTACCAGAATGTACACCGTTAACGGTCAAACATATCTTGTTGGAATGTGTAGACTTTGATCCTATGCGGCAAGGATACTACAATATTAATACTATGAAAGAGTCATTTGATACTATAGATTTTAGTGTTATTTTAGATTTCTTGCAAGAAATCAGACTTTATAAATCATTATAATATGTTCATATATATATTTACTTGTTTATAAAACCGTTGACGGGCATATGTTGATTTACATATACACATAGTTTATATTACTACCATATCATCTCTTATTTATAAATAGTTTTATCTTTATAAATGTTTATTTACTACTTTATTTCTTCATCTTTCATCAGTTTTTGAGCACAATATGACCTATTTTTTTGTCGACGTGCCGAAAAACACCATTCATTCAGTCATGTTGCGTTTTTTCCCGGTTCATTATTATTTGACGGAGTTACGGCCCCTTGACATTTTACTTTAAATTTTTTGTCGACGCAACTCCTCCAAAACCCATTGTTGCATTTCGACGAAACTTGACAGGAAGAATCGGTAATTTGTCTAGTTGTACATATCGCTCTTTCCTTCCGGTTCGCTGATATGGCCCTTTGACATTTTTACTTTAATTTTTTTCTTGGCGCTACTCCTCCTAAACGTCTTGTTGAATTCTGCTAAATTTGGCAGGAAGAATCAGTATGATTTCTAGTTGTGCAAATCGTTGTATATCAATGAAATCTTAGACAAGTTCGAAAACCAGCTAGATATTGTTAGTAACGACAGAGTTATGGCCCTTGATGTATTGATAAATCCTTTGCTAAATCTGTAGCTACTTTCATTTTTTTATCTGGCCTGGAATTCAGCAACCATTTTTCAAACTATTCTTAGACTTGAACTCAAGTACTCAAATTTCATTCACAAATATTTACAAGACCTTCAAAGATAAACAATCATATGAAGTTGCTGTTTATTAGTATTTATCATACTTATACATATCGGCTTGAAATGAATGTTTATACTTTAAACTTGTAGAACTATTTGTGATTGAAATTTGCATACTTGGGCTTAAGTCTAAGAACATTCTCAAGAATGGTTGGTGAATTCAAGGCCAGATCTTTACCAAATTTGTTTAGAATGTTTATATCAATAAAAGCTTAAGCAAGTTTCCTGATTCATATCCATCCATATACTCAGCCTACCCACCAACCCCACCGCCCTCATTTTTATGAAATTTCATTCATAGAAGAAAGTGGGACAAATTAAAAAATACCCATGCCAGACTAGACACAACGGACTTAATGCCCATGATTACAAGGTGAGCGAACGGGGCTCATCCTGACCCTCTTGTTGACTTTAATAAACTCGTTGGGTAAAAAGATAACATACTTTTCAACGCCTTGTTTCCTATCATTCTTATCCAACTGGTTTATTAAAATCAATAATACCCAGTCACGAAATGTAAGCTCCGCTATTTTCAAATATACACCACGTCATACACATAAACATGTCTAGATCAAAATACCCCCGACCAATGTTATTTAAATGAAATCTCCGGACACTAATAAACTGCCTATCCACCTACTGTTGCTTGCGCAATATGCCTTTAACGGGAACATTTGCATTATATTCAGTAATTTCAGTTTATTGCCTTTGGTAATTCATCCGATATATTAGATGACTAAATGTTTAAAATACCAATTTAGTTAGACAGAGTTTTCACTTGGGAAATATAAATCATTTAATGATAAAACTAAACTTTCCACTTTGAGTTTTACATTTGGAACTGTTGCTAACACAAAATTAATACTTTCTTTAATGGGAGAACTCGTTTGAAACAATTCAATATTCCCCGGGGCCCTTGATATTAATATTTATATAGTATACAATATTTACTCAAGAAACGGGATACATTTAGAGATGAATTATCAGATAACAAAATGATATGCATTAGCGGTTATCGGTTATCGGATTACTTATTAATCGCCGCGATCTATTAAACCATTACGTGGTCCGAGTATTAACTTTCATACCCCATCCAACCACTTCACAAAGAATTTAAAACGGGGTCGGCTAATGTATGAAGTAAAACTTAATTTCGGCTTAAACATTGTGCATATTGTAAACTTAAAACATTTTATAGGTAATTTTAAACAGTTTATCGCATTTTTTCAGTAAAAAATGTTTTTGAACGTGTTTTATTTTGTCGAAATATCCGTTATAAAATCCTGCTTATATAAGCTTTCCCATCGATTAATGAAATTAAGGCAGTACCACGTAATGATAACAAACAACTTAATGATTGAACGTTTATTATTGTTTACAAAACATGAATCTTCGTTTTAAATAAACAAATATCGCTTGAATTTTACAAACAGTGACGCCATTTTAAAACTGTCATGTGACCTCAAATGTGCTACCCTGCAATAGTAAAAAAAGCGCAACATTGACTTTTAACTTATCATGATTCGCCGCCAAAACCATGGAAATTATGAAAATTATAAAACATGGTTCCCAAGTAAATTAATGTAAGAAAATGGGAACAATATTGTGATATCAATGAATTGATGATAGTCTTTAAGGAAATTCGAATTCGGAGTCGCAGTCACTATGCTACCGCAGTTAGAATGGATGTTGTGTATGGTGAAAAAACGTAACTTGTATAACACTGATTATGTCTACTAACTACTGACTGAACCTCACTTTCTTTCCAATTTCAAGGAACATTACACTCAGTTATAGTGACAGCTATAGTGGTCCAATTATTGGTATCTGGGTAATAAATAGTACACGAACCTACAGTTATTAAGGAAAGAAGTATGTAAAGACGCAATCATTGAGCAATTTACAATTTGCTGAATAATAATTTAACCCTCACTTTGCCGCTGTACTGGCACGATTGCACTTTTAAGAAATTGCTGAAAACCAGAAACTGGATTACAATGGTGATAATTTGTAAGCCAAATACTCAATGCTAGGGTGGCTGATTTCTGCCATTTGTCGTCTTTTCGTCTTTTCGATATTTCGCCCCCGAAAAGACGACAGAACGAAAAGATGACAGGACGAAAATACGACAATGCAACGCAAAAAGACGACAGAACGACAGAACGAATAGACGACACAACGCCACGCGAAAAAACGAAAAGACAACGCTTCAGTCGCGACATTTGACAATGTCGTCTTTTCATTATTTCGTGTGGCCTTCTAATCTGTCGTATTTTCGTTCTGTCGTTTTTCGTCTTTTCGTTCTGTCGTCTTTTCGTGCTGCATTTGTCGTCTTTTCGTTTTATCGTCTTTTCGTTCTGTCGTCTTTTCGTTCTGTCGTCTTTTCACCTTCCGGTTGACATGCGCGTTTCGGTCATTGCGGCCATTTCAAGGTGACTACTAAAGATCGGGACTATTTTGAACTGTTGGGGAAAAGGGTAAAAAAGACAGGATGTTTTTTTATAAACGCAGAAAGGTTCATTTAATAAGAATATTAAAACATAATAAAATAAAAATAATATTTTGACTTTGTAATTTAGTAGTAACTTTCCGGGACTGATACTGACGATCATGTCTGGACCAGTCGTACTAATTATCATGTTTGGAGTAAACTTTATATTCTTATTATTTAAATTGGCATGTATCAATGTAGGATGGTTTAGCGGACATAACTATGAATATAAAAATAGTAATAAAATGACTTTGTATTTAATGATAACTTAAAATATAGACATGATTTTGGTTACATGGATCTTAGCGCTCATATTCTTCGATCTATTCAAACAAATGAAATACAAAATATTTACTTAAAATTTAACACTAACTTTCCGGGACCGAAACCATCATATCACCATGATTATACATTATATTTATTAATGTAGGAATAAGATAGCAAACATAATTAAGAATGTGTTTAATATTATATACATGTATGTGACTGATAATTGTGCTAGTCATGATTGTTCATTTGGAAGTCAATACATGACATACCCTAATATTAGATTTTTCTCTTAATATTTTATTTAAAATAGTTGTGTAACATATCAAGTTGATGGTAATACGTTAATAGTTTAGAACTATATCTACAACATATGAAATATAATAGCCAAGAAAGGAGGTAACACATATACACGTTCTTAACATTTAATGTATCATTAGCTCGACTCTTTCGAAAAAAAGAGCAATTGTCATCACTTGATCGTCGTCTCCGCTCGGTTGACGTTTGTGTGTAAGCTTGTATCTCCGAAACTGCTTTACATAATGGACTGTCATCTTAAAATATTTGGGATTATACTACTAATGATCTGATTGTTTTTTGTTTTGTTTTTGACCAGTACATATACAAGCTTTAGACTGGAGCACAACAGAAAAGTCACAGCACATTTGAGTTTCCACCTACACAAACAGTCTTAGAAATGAAATATAGCTTGACAATTAACTGATTTTTATACCAAAATTGTGTTTCAGTTTCTTAAATAGAAGTACATGCTCCTTGTTTTACATATAATGAAGAACAAGGAGAATTATTGTTTTTATTTTATTTCTTCAACTGCAATCATTACCGATCAAATTGCAACATATGAGACAATTTAAATGTCATCAGGCAAAAATTGAACGGAACCAGATATGAAGAACAAGTATGTGAGTCTCTATAATGTCCCTGTGGATGTGCAAATAATGGTAATCGACTTTGCAAAAATGGTAAGTAGTTCATTAGATGACACTACGGTTTCAGAATATTCAGACAAATAGCTGTAACGTATTTGAAGAGGATTCACAACTGACTATATTTCATTTTCCTTTATACGTAAGCACGAACGAACACACACACACACACGCACACGCACACACACACACACACACGCACACACTCTATTAATGAAAATACTTTCTTTGATGCAGTCAAATATGTGTAAACAATCGAAACGATGCTCCACGTTGCCGTATGGTATTATTCAAAATAAAACTTGCAAAAAAAGTGTCTAAATAGTTGTAGGGAATTACAATATTATGATCTGGATGGTCATAGTTCTTTGTCCGCCTAACAGGTGGTTGTCTGTTTAAAATGTTGCTAATCATCCCGGTAAGAGTAATCGGAACCACATTTTGTATCCGGCTAACCGACTTAACGATTCACCTGAAAATATTATGATGAGAACTTTGGTTCCTTATTCGTTGAACAAGGAACTGGTTACTTATTTCTTATTCGGATAACGAATAAGGAGAAGGAATGAGGAACTAAAAACCAAAGTTCCCTCCGGGAACATTTGTTTATCTCCTAATCAAGCAACTTCATTTTCCTGGGTTCTGTGGTTTTCTACCAAACTACCCTTTTGCAGTTTTGCGCTATCAAGGTTGATTTTCGCAAACTGCTTGTGTCAAATATACGTAAAAAATTATACTTTTATTATTAATACATTAATATATTATACCGTAAAATATATATGTTTACTTTCTGGAAACACTATAAATTGGAACTTGCACAAGAACATGAAGATAGCAGTTCATTATTATCGGTTATCTTCACAAGGACATGAAGGTAGCAGTACATTATTATCTACATTTTATATCGATTGCATCGATACTCTTCAATTTTATTTTGACTGTGATTCTACAGAAATATTTGCAAAGCATGTATTTCGACCATCTCTCTTCTTTCTGTTTGTTGCTTCCAAGGGATTCCTTTTCAGTATTTATGAATGATACTTTCATAAATTGTGTTAAGAAATTTGTTTTTGTTTTTTGAAAATAGAAATGAAATACAGAGTACAATTCACGTTTTGCTTAAAACAGAGTTTGAATACTACACACGGCATAGTTGACCATAAACAAGAAATGTCACCAATAATCGACAATGTTGACACATTTGAAATTTGACCTCCAAGTGTGACCTTCACATTTAAGGTACGGACCCGATTCACACGACACCTTTTCTCATTGTGGCAAACATTTGTTTGAAGTATCTTGGAAATTTCTTTTACATTTATGGTTGAGGCATTATTGTTTCAGTCGGATAAAAGGACGAACGAACGAACGGACAAAAAGACGGACGGTGCAATTACTATAGGTGTAGCACACCCATTGCAATACAGGAAGTGTCGGCCTAGGGTATCGCATAATGGCGTCAATAAATAATTCTCATTTCTTTTTGTAAAAAAAGGCATTTTCACTAATTTAAAGTGCTATTTTTGGTTTATATCACATTGTTGTTCTATTTGTTACATTTTTCAAGCATTGCCATGTTAAAATTGTGAGTTTTTAATTCATTTTGCTTATATGGAAATGAGTGTATGAATACAATATTATGGCCTAGATATGAATGACAACATGGCATTTAAATTTTAATTCACACACAACTCAATGCAACAATCAATGGGTGTGTTACACCTATAAGGCGGGATCTGTGAATTGTCATTTTCTCTCAGATTCTTACTTAACTGGCTTTTTTCCTTTTGAAATGATTATTTATCTTCAAAAAAACACTTAACACTCTTTTAAAACCGATTTTGAATTTCTTTTTGCTATTTTTCGCCGCGGAAAGCCGTAATTTGGAGGTTCAGATTTTTAAAGTTTTTAAATGATGGCCTGGAGAAACATTTTCCACTAAAACTAGGCTTGTTTGGTATCAACATGTAGATATGTGTATTTGTCATCATAATTAAGCACTACTATTTTTAAAATCTTACTTTAAAATTTATAGGTATGACACCACCCATTGCAATACAGGAAGTGTCGGCCTAGGGTATCGCATAATGGCGTCAATAAATAATTCTCATTTTTTTTGTAAAAAAAGGCATTTTCACTAATTTAAAGTGCTATTTTTGGTTTATATCACATTGTTGTTCTATTTGTTACATTTTTCAAGCATTGCCATGTTAAAATTGCGAGTTTTTAATTTATTTTGCTTATATGGAAATGAGTGTATGAATACAATATTATGGCATCTCAGTGTTTATGTTTTTAAAGGGACCATTCATTCATGAGACAAGTTCTTTCTTAGAAGATACATGACCCCCATTTTTCTGTGGATTTTTTGGCAGCATATGTGTCATTTGTGATGAGAATGTAAGTTATTCATTTTTAATTTGGGCCTAGATATGAATGACAACATGGCATTTAAATTTTAATTCACACACAACTCAATGCAACAATCAATGGGTGTGTTACACCTATAAGGCGGGATCTGTGAATTGTCATTTTCTCTCAGATTCTTACTTAACTGGCATTTTTCCTTATGGAATAATTATCTATCTTCAAAAAACACTTTACACTCTTTTAAAACCGGTTTTGATTTTTTTTTGCTATTTTTCGCCGCGGAAAGCCGTTATTTGGAGTTTCAGATTTTTTAAGTCTTAAAATGATGGCCTGGAAAAACATTTTCCACTAAAATTAGGCTTGTTTGGTATCAACATGTAGATATGTGCATTTGTCATCATAATTTAGCACTACTATTTTTAAAATCTTGCTTTTATAGGTATGACACCACAAATTCCTTCCCCTTACCCACTAAAATTGGGTTTACTGAGATAATGTCAGAAAGAACTGAAGGCAGAGTATGCTGCCCAATCATTAAAACTTGACTTTTAATCACATAGCTAGTACCAGACTTGCATTTAGGAGTATTTGTGATGCCTGTATATTCATGTAGTGTTACCAAATTAAGATATGATGCCACCAAAAGTGAAAAATTGCCTTGAACATTGGATGCTGGCATGAAAATCAGCACATTTTGCATTCAAAGAGCAGTTTTGGTAGCTAAACCTCTTGATTTCTTCATGTTTATTGACTATATGAAGCATTTAATCCATTATATCAAGTATAGGTATGCCCAATGTCATTTTATAAAACAGTTAAGGCATGTTAAAACTGAAAAAAGTACGCTGATTTGTGTCGTTGTCGACCGCTCTGTTCTCTTTTGAAACGCGTATATCTTGATCGATTCTTAGTCAATTCGCGAAAACTTTTCTTTCTTTAATGCGTTATAGTCTAGGCTTTTTCAGAATAGCTGCTTTGAAAATTCACTCATAGTTAAGTATTCTTATAGGTGTAGCACACCCATTGCAATACAGAAAGTGTCGGCCTAGGGTATCGCATAATGGCGTCAATAAATAATTCTCATTTCTTTTTGTAAAAAAAGGCATTTTCACTAATTTAAAGTGCTATTTTTGGTTTATATCACATTGTTGATCTATTTGTTACATTTTTCAAGCATTGCCATGTTAAAATTGTGAGTTTTTAATTCATTTTGCTTATATGGAAATGAGTGTATGAATACAATATTATGGCATCTCAGTGTTTATGTTTTTAAAGGGACCATTCATTCATGAGACAAGTTCTTTCTTAGAAGATACATGACCCCCATTTTTCTGTGGATTTTTTGGCAGCATATGTGTCATTTGTGATGAGAATGTAAGTTATTCATTTTTAATTTGGGCCTAGATATGAATGACAACATGGCATTTAAATTTTAATTCACACACAACTCAATGCAACAATCAATGGGTGTGTTACACCTATATGTCTGCCTTCTGGGGCATAAAAATGCCTGCCTTCTGGGGCATAAAAAGCGCTTATGTCAATATCTATGGTGTGTCAAACATTACTTAGTACTGTCTAGGCTTCTTGTTTTATAGGTAATTATAGCAAATGCACATTTCAAGTTCACAGACATTCTCATTAGACTGTCAACATAAAGCCATTTTCAAAGGCTTTAGACAAATGTGACTGTCAGCTAGATATTAGTTCCGAAAGAATTGTAAATTACTCAATCAGGATGTCTCATATACTTAAATGCCGTGTCATTCGACGTTAAGTAATGTTCGCGAAGGAAAACCATTAACAAGAATGCAATATAAATGGAGACACTTACTGTCGATATACTTTTATTAGCGAACTTGTACTTAAAAAACGTTACTTGGGTTTGGAATGAAATTGTTGTAGAATTAGTATTAATGTAATTTACACGCACGTGTAAACTGTTTAAACTCAATATGCCTTCAACTATGGTGGCTGATTTCTGCCATTTGTCGTCTTTTCGTTATATCGCCCCCGAAAAGACGAGGGCGTGATTATCAAGTGATTATACTTGTTCACGCATGCTTCGCATTTGGTGTGATGAAAGCAATATTGTATCGGATGCTCAATTCGGTTTTAGACAAGGTCGCTCTATCATTGATGCCATATTTGTTTTGAATTGTATTATACAGAAATTACTGAATGAAAACAAGCGGTTATATTGTACGTTTGTGGACCTTAAGAAGGCTTTCGACAGTATATATAGAAATGGCCTCTGGCTAAAACTTTTTAAGCTAGGAATTAAAGGTAAATTGTTAAGAATTATACGCGACATGTATGACAAAGTTAAATCTTGTGTACGACATTGTAATAATTTTTCTGAGTTTTTCGAATGTGCAATAGGTCTCAAGCAAGGGGAGGTAATCTCTCCAATAATGTTTTCGCTGTTTGTAGAAGACATGGAATTGTTCTTACAAGACAGTAATAAATCTGGACTTACAATAGACGATATAACTTTATTTTTTTTACTTTTCGCAGATGATATAGTTTTGTTTGGAAAATCACCGTCTGAGTTACAAGAACGTTTAAATTTGTTGAAAGAATATTGCGACAAATGGGGATTAGAGGTTAACGTGGAAAAGACAAAAGTTATGGTTTTTAGAAAAAGGGGTAATCTTTTAGTTAATGAGACATGGGTTTATAATGGAAATAATTTAGAAGTTGTTAACGATTTTAACTACCTCGGAACTGTTTTTAATTATACGGGTTCATACAATTTAAATCAAGAGACCTTAGCAGGTAAAGGATTAAAAGCTTTGAATATATTAATTGCACATGTAAAAAAATACAATTTTAAACCAAAAACGTTTTGCCAATTATTTGATGCGTTCGTTGGTTCTATATTAAGCTATGGAGCAGAAATTTGGTGTTTTACAAAGTCAAAGGAGATCGAAAGAATACATTTGAAATTTTGTAAATACTTGTTAAGGGTTAAAACGTCTACTAGTAATTCCGGTATTTATGGAGAACTAGGTAGATACCAATTGTATATTTTAAGGTATGTAAAAATAATAAAGTATTGGAGTAAGGTGGTCGATTCAAAAAACATTTTAATATCAACTTTTTATAAAGATGCTGTGAGAGATTGTGAAAGAGGAATGAAGCATTGGGCCAGCAATGTCAAAACCATTATAACTGACTGTGGCTATCATTATGTTTGGAATGACTCAACTTGTATTGATATGAAATTTTTTCATTCGTTGATTAAACAAAATGTAATAGATTGTTTTGTTCAAAAATGAAACACTGATGTTGAAAATAATCGAGTTTTATGTTTGTATAGACATTTTAAAACCTCATTCTCATATGAAGTGTATTTAGATATATTGCCGTTGAAATTAAAAACTGCCATGTCGAGATAAGATTATCCTCCCACAGACTTAGAATTAAAACTAGCAGATATTCACAAAATAGAACTGATAGAAATCAGAGATATTGTACATTGTGTAATAGTACAGACTTAGAAGATGAATATCATTTTATTTTAATTTGTCCTTTGTACGAACAATTACGTAAACTATATGTTAAACAATATTATTACAGACATCCAAGTGTTTTTAAATTTATTCAGTTGATGCAATCTTCAAGCCAGCAAGAGCTTTTTAGATTATCTTATTCTCTAGGTTTGTTAGGGAAGCATTTATTATTCGCAATACTGCAATGTATAATGAGTAAAAAATGTATGTTCATCCTCATTGGACATGACATGTAAACTATTAAAACTTAAAAGTTTACATGAAACTATGTAATAGGAATAGTTAAATCATTATAACAGGGTAAATACGTGATTCAGAGTGAATGTGTGAGACATTTCGGGCGTCAGAGTGAATGGGTGAGTTGTATGAGTGTTTAGTATGTATGATTGTGTGTTTGTACTTTTTCATTGTTTAATGTAAAAATTGCATTGACCTGTCACATATTAACAAATGTAATATGTATTTATATGACGAGAAACATTTGTTTAAGTCATAAATAAAGAATATGTTCTGTTCTGTTCTGTGAAACTCTGAGGTTTTCCCACTTCGCGATGAACATGATGAATTATACAAATATAATTGTTTGTTTATGTTTTTATAACGTTTTCCTTTTGACACTGAAACAAACAGTGAAGAAATCCAACTAATCTTGGAGATTCAATTTTAAACTGGTTTCACACATTTTATACTAATGTATCTAGTTGTGTACTGAATAACGGATATTTTTCAGATTTGTTGCCAATTACCCCGTTCGACTAGGTGATCCTGTTTCTCCTTATATTTTTATAATATGTGTTGAATTTTTAAGTGCTGTTTCAAGTTGAAATATCACCCCGATGTAAATGGTATACGTGTAAGAGACTCTGAATATTTATTTTAACCAATATGCCGATGACTCCTCTCTTTTTCTAGAGAAAGATGAAAAGTCATTAAATACTGCCCTTCAAACAGTGGAGAACTTTTACCTCTGCTCCGGTTTAAAAGTAAATTTCGACAAACCCTAATTACATTACGTGGTCCCGCCTTAATTCCATTAAGGGATGGGAAAGCTTTTATTAGTATGATTTTATAACGGATATTTCGACAATAAAGCACGTTTAAAAACATATTTTATTGAAAAAAATGCGATAACCTGTTTAAAATTACATATTAAATGTTTTAATTTTACAACATGCAAACTTTTTAAGCCGACATTAAGGTTTTATTTCATACTCCAGCAAACCCCGTTTTTGCTTCTTGGAGAAGGGGTTGGATGGGGTATATACGTTAATGCTCGGACCACGTAATGATATGGATAGGAGCAAAACAAGGTTGTCGCGAAAAACGTCATACTGATAACCAATGCTCTAGAACTATAAAGGACATTTTAATATTCTATAACTTATAACTTAGATAAAGACAACTATTTTATAACTAATTATCATGATAAACTTAATCAAATAAAAAATCTGTTAAACGACTGGTCTTTTAGAAATATTACGCTTATTGGAAAAACAACAGTTATAAAAACGCTTGCATTTCCCATCATAATTGACTGCTTAAATGTCCTTTCTAACCCACCAGATCACATTTTCTAAGAATTTCAAAACATTTTACTTAATTTCTTATTGTCGGGGGAAATTCAAATTCAATAAAAAACGGTGGTCTTAAGTTTCCACATATAAAATCATTAAGCCAGTCACTGAAACTGGTATGGGTTAAAACACTTTTAGATCCTGAAATATTCTCACAGTGGAAAACACTTGTGCTGAATAATCTAGACAAGTTTGGTGGATATAAATTGTGGTATCTCCATAAATATGGAATTAGTAAAATAGCAAACTATCAAAATATTTTTTGGAAAAATGTAAAGCATTCTAGGGCTTGTTTAGACTGTGATAATATTAAAAACGCAAATGAAATGTTATCGGAACCTTTATTTTATAACTCAAATATTGCCTTAACCAGGGATATAAATATCGTTAAAGCTCCTTCTCAAAAGTGGGTGTTCTTTATAAATGACATTGTTAGTGAACAGTGTCACTTATTGTCCTATACAGACTTTTCAGATACATATGACATACGGATTCCATTTACTATCGTCTACTCAATGCAATTCCAAATACACGGAAAACAAGTATTAAACATGAAACTAGAACTGAACATCCTATAAATAAAAATGAAATACAGAACTTGGAATAGCCTTACAAGCTGAGGACTGGGACATTTTATAGGAACCAATTAAATTTTAAAATAACTGATATTTCATCGTATTTTGTTTACCAATGTCAAACTTTATCACAGCAAAATGTCCGAAACAGAACTTTGTACCGTTTGCAACAACTCGAAAGAAACTGTTTTACATTTATTTTATAAATGCATGTATCCAAAAATGCACTTTTGCGTCTTTTTGAACAAATCAAGAACCTCTGTGGAATTGACGTGAAAATAAAACCCCAGGAAATCCGCCTATATTTTGAACAGAATGAAAACGTCATACATTCGATAATTAATATTTGTCTTCTCATTTTTAAAAGTTACGTCTACTCCTGTAAACTGAAACAATGTCTCCCAAATTATAGCGTTTTTATTGAGCATTTGAAGAGATATAAACACCTTGAATTATTTTCATTGTTTACGTACCCTGAAAAAAAAATCAAATGCCATCAAAGCAACATGGAACATTGTGAATAATATCTTTAGCAATTGAACCATATCATTCACAACGTTTATTCCATCGTTTAATACTGATGCTTTAAACGTGTATATTGCTGTTACTTTAGTTTGTACAGATTTCATTCCATGTCTGGTTCTTCTCAATCTAGTTTCACTGAATGTATTCTTATGTACAATGTTTACCTGAATGTGTTTGTATTTATATCATGTATGCATGTATACAAGTGTCTGAATAAAATTATTAAAAATAAAAAAAGAAATCCAACTTTTCGTTAATGCTGATCACTGACTTTTGCAAGCTCTGAACGTACTTTGTTTTCCATAATATTAAAGAGGTAAATACAAACAATGGCGTTAAAGTTCAATATCGCTAAAGTCAGTGCTAGGAGGCGTCAGAGATGTTGCACTTTACATTACCTTTCATGAACAGACTCAATAAAACCGAGTGTGCTACTTTTATATCTTGATTGTGTTTGTTGCTTTCAAGGGATCCCCCTTTTAGTATTTATTATCATTCACACTAGCGTTTGTTTAGTGCTGTGTGGCGGCCGTAAAAAAGTTGCCCCGACTACAAATCAGTATTATTATTACTTATTGGTCCTTTGAGATCATCAAGCCCAATAAGTGTGGCGATAAAGTAGAATATCGCTTAAGCCGGTGCTAGGAGGCGTAAAAGATGTTGCACTTTACATTACCTCTCGTGAACAGACTCTACAAAACCGAGTATGCTACTTTCATATCTTGTTTGTGTTTACTGCTTCCAAGGGATCCCACTTTCAGTATTTATTATCATACACACTAACATTAATAATTTTGTTTAGTGCTGTGTGGCGGCCGTAAAAAGTTGCCCCGACTACAAATCAGTAGTGTTATTACTTACTGGTCCTTTAGGATCAGCAAGCCCAATCTCTGTGGCGTTAAAGTAGATTATCGATTAAGCCGGTGCTGGGAGGCGTGAGAGATGTTTTACACCACATTACCTCTCATGAACAGACTCGATAAAACCAAGTCTGATACTTTTATATCTTGTTTGTGTTTGTTGCTTCAAAGGGATCCTCTTTTCAGTATTTATTGTTACAATAACTATGTATGTATGATGTGACGTCTTCCTATCTTGTCTCTAAGTAATAAAAAGTTAAACCATTGCGTTGCAATGAAGCTTGTTATATTTTTAATATTTGAAATGTCATAACGTAGTTATTTGGAATTTGACTGTTATATTGTAGTAGCTCAGCAAATTTATATTTCTTTTTTTGAACAATTCTGAAATGCCAAAAGTGTCATATGTCTAAAGTACTTCCAACATATCTTATATCAAAAACAGGTAGATATAAAGGTCGAAGAGGAAATGTAGCATTTAAAGACCACAGTCGACCAAAAACGCACAAATAACAAACAATAATTACAGAGATGAATAAAAACGGTTAATATACGCCGTCTGGGCATCAGAACCACAATACAGTCTACATGATGTAGGTTCCCTTGAGCAATATTTATAAATCAGCCAGCTTGATTGCTTCCTTAAGGATATCTGGCTGTTCTGAATTTTATAAAGCATAAGTTAATGCTTTATATTCAGACAGAAAATGGAAGTCTTATCAAATGGACAGTTTTCACATCTACTCAGACATCTTTCTGTCATATATAATCCTTTCTGACGCATATTAAGAACGGGTATTTAAGGCACAACACTTAATATATCTTATATTGTTGGATTGTGCTATAGTTTTGGCTGTAGTGTTCACATCGTAAGCTATAGTAAAAGTAGATATAAAATCAACAGTTAAAGTAGCATTCGAGGACGACAGTCAACCACAAACTCACTGTGAAACAAAGAACAGCTTTAAAGATGAATAAAAAGCAAGATAAGAAAATGGTTGACAATAGAGCTACCGCCTTGGAACGGTTAGTGACAAAAAAGGCCGCTGGGCGTTTAAACCAAGTAGTAGGGTGCACTAAACCTCACTCTTACCCTTCTACCATCCCAATAAAACAGTGTAAATAAAGATATCCCCGCCAGCTTATATTCTTTAACAAACAATGCAGCATTAATAGGCAATACAAGTATAACACATACACGATCATGTAAATATGAATATAAAAAACAAAAGCCTAGAAAGCCACAAAGCAAATCATGTTAGGATATGGTGATGCTTTGTAAGATTGTAAGAACAAAGCGAATAAACATTCTAGCACAAAACGTACTCGTATGTAAACAAAATACACCGACAGAGTCAAATCGACGTCGCGTCATCGCACATACCCACGCGTTTCATGTGAGATGTAACTAAAACCACATTGACCCCGTTTACCTCTATCCCTTTACCATATCCCTGGGAAAATATCGGACAAATAAAATATTTTGATATGTTGTTTGAATTTTACCGACGTTTTATTCACTTTTGTATCTTAATTAATTTACCTATTGTAAATATATTTTAGAATACCTGTGTGATAAGCTGTTTCTTGTTTTGGCCGATAGTTTGTAAAATATTTATTTTGTGTTTAAATTGATACATCTTATGAGAGTAACCCTGCCTTTATATGATGGAATGTGCTGGTAAAACACATAGCATGAATCGAAGACCACTTAAAGATAGACACTTCTTAAAATTGATAGGAAACAATATAAAGAACATAAACGTTCGACCCATTTTTTGCAGAGATTGCTTCTACAATAAAATGAAACGTGGATAATGCTAAATTACCTCCTTTTTAATATGAACTACCATCGCCATCGTCTGTTCGTTTAGCTTCTACAGCTTGACGGCTAAAATGTTTTAACACTAAATCAGAGCACACGCACCTTAACGTTCATTTCAGTTTATTCCATTTTTAAAATCTTCGTCACTCTTTGTGTTGTGTATTGTCCTTTTCGTTGAATATTTAATTTGCTCTTAATTTGTGGTACATACATGCATACATGCGTTTTGGTGCTGTGGTTTCCATAAGACCCTTTGTTCTCATTTCTCTTGGTTTCTGGAGCTGATGGACTGCGTACGTTCTTACTGAAAAAATTACAATTCTGTCGGAGTAACGAACATCCCGTGTCTACGCAATTACATTACTAGACATTCAAACATATCGAAGAAATAAAAAAGATGCAAGTGTCAATCAGAAACTGCTGCCTTTCCAGAACACATCCGATTGAACACACGCCCGTTAAACACATAACGCGGTCCCATCTCAATTCCATTAAGCGACGGGAAAGCTTATATTAGCAGGATTTTATAAAGGATATTTCGACAATAAACACGTTTAAAAATTCTTTTTAACTGAAAATACATATTAATTTTTTAATTTTACAATGTGTGAACTTTTTAAGACGAGATTGGGGTTTTATTTCATACCCCAGCCAACACCGTTTTCGCTTCTTGGAAACGGGAATGGATGGGGTACGGAAGTTAATACTCGGACCACGTAATGTGAAACAATAATTACGTGAATCTATAATCATCCAACTTCAGACAGACACCAGAAGCTGTATACACATTCATGTTTCGATTCAAACAACACAACTTACAGTGTGTGATAAAATTACGATATAAATCATCAAACACAACAAGCGAGATAATGATACCTATAATTGAGGCTGTTCATGTTTAAAAAAGATTATTCAACACTAACAGCAACATCCAGTAACGGCTTGCACAACAAGTAATCAATGAATGAATGAATTGTGTTTTATATAGTCTGATTTCTTTCAGGAAATCTAAAACAAGACTACAATCTATAGTACCAAATAACTCTTTCATAGTATTAACATTGTAGTACCTTTGTCGCATAGGATCAAAGTCTAAACATTCCAAAAGATGTGTTTGACCGTTAACGGTACAAAGCAGGGTATACATTCTGGTAATTGCTAACCTTGTAATAATTATGAATGAGTATAACGTGTATGCCCTATCGTGCATCGGGCTAGGACAACTTCATCTCGACAAATGGGTCTTCTAGAAGAACGCAATTCTTCGAGTAACGGTTTAATTGAATGGAGTTTATTGTTAATTGAAAATCCCAAGCGGCTTGCCAAGAGTTACGAATATATGTGTTAATACAACTTTTTAAATCAGTATAAGGTAATTTGGCATTAGATATATGTAAACCTAATGCTCCTTTATCAGCACTATCAGCTATATCATTACCACGTATTCTTACATGGCTCGGAAGCCAGCAGAAAAAAATAACATTATCAACTATAAGAGACTTTTACTTTTGTTAAAGTTGAAGCACAACTGGGTTATCATGTTTCATATTACCCAGGCTTGAAGAGATAAAAGGGAATCAGAAAAGATTACAAAATGGTCATAAGTTCAGCTGAAAAGATAGAGGCCTTGCCAGGCAGGCGGCTCTTTATGCTGTGTTTGTGAACAACAGCTGCTACAGCTACCTTATCTCAATATTTAGAACCATCTGTTAATATGCACTAAACCAAACTGCTAAGTACCTACCTAAGAATATGTCAATAATATTCTCATTGTTTTGTGTATTTTGAGCTTGATTAGAGATACGGTTAAACTGCAAAATAACGAGTGTAAATCGTCTGCTCTGATTGCTTGAACATTTTTTACAACTTTTAAGTCAATGTGTTTTCTTAGAAATAAGTTATAACACTTATATTACTTGGTATATAGGATTTTAATAAGTACTTCGAATTAGTGAAGCTTTCGATGTTCCGAATTCTAAAATATGCCAGTTAAAATTATTTTGACATCGTGTTTTACTAGCATTACCACTACAAATGCGTTTGCAAAAGAAATTTTTGAAATATTTACTGTTAACGCTGAATTACAGTTACTTGAATTTCAAACAATATTCAATTTAAAGGGAGGTAATTAAAGATTATCCATATTTTATTTTTTTTATAGACGGAGAATCTGCGATAAATGGGTTAAATTTTTACGTTTTTTTATATTATTTCATACCAATTTTAAGAAGTTTATATCTTTAAGCGATCTTTGACTCGAATGGCCTTCGGTTTTCGATCAAAAAGACGTTGAAATCTAGGATTAAAAACAGTATTGAAAGTTGTGTTTGAAAGGTTAGTTTGTAATTTAATGGCATATTGAAATAAATATAAAAATATCGGACAGGGAAAGTAGCATTCAAGGAGGACAGTCAACCACAAAACACAGAAACAAACACGTCAACAAACAAGAAGGCAAAAGTAATAATAAATAAACACGACATCATAAACACAAAAGGGTTGACAATAGGGCTACCGCCATGGAACGGTCAGTGGCAAAGTAGGTCACTGGGGGTTTAAACCGGTTCTAGGGTGCACCAAACCTCACACTTACCCTACTGTCATCACATTAAAACAGGACAGTGTAAATAAAGACATCCCCGCAATGATCTAATCTCTAACCAACAAGGCAGCATCAATAGGAAATATAAGTAAAACACAAACATGCTCGTGTAAATATAATACAAAAAACAATAGCCTAGAAAGCCACAATGAAGGTACTGAATGACTTGGCAGAAGCCAGAGCAACAAGAGAATAAACCATTAAGGGCACGACAAGAAAGATCATAGACAAACATCAAACGCCACCGTCCCAATGGGCTTTAGGTAGGCGTCATCATAGGGTCCACAGCCTGTCCGGTCATCGTACAATTAAAGAGGAAAGCATAGTGGCGAACTGTAAAAGGTCCACCACCAAGCATGCAGTACGTTGCAACATGATAGGGTCATAACCTCTTTTGATAAACTTTTTAACAAGTTTAACAAAGATAGTATGAAAGTGATCATGACCAAGAATCTTACGAAGTTTGTAAATCACATCACCATAGAAGTCAGGTTGTGATAGTCCTTGTCGCAGAAGAGTCCTTAAATTACTTTTATATTTGAAAAGAAGATCAGGGTTACGATAATACAATTTTGCAAAGGTTTTACGAAGTTTGTGGTAACGGTAACGCTGATTGAGTAGCTTTTTAGTTATACAAAGATTACGAATATTAAAGTCCCCAACTCGAGTACAAGCTCTTGAAAAACGAATAAGTTGAGACACATACACCCAATAAGAAGTTGCTCGGGGAACATCCCCATCCAAGTGGGGGTTATTAACAATGTCAAAATTAAAATCATCTCTCTTGTCATAGATTTTTCTAATTATTTAACCATTTTCAATCGAGAGATCTAAATCAAGAAAAGAAGCGTTATTATCAGATATATTAGCTTTATTTAGCTGAAGTATTTTAGGATAAATATTATCAACCATAGTTGGAAAGAAAGGGTTGTCAATGTTCAGTATGTCATCCAGATACCGAGAGGTGTCATTAAAAGCTTCAATAACATCTGCCTGGGTATCTGGTGAAAGACTCAACATGAAATCTCTTTCATAGCAAAATAAAAACAAAACTGCGACAAGTGGTGCACAGTTCGTACCAATAGGGATACCAACAATTTGTCTATAAACGGTGGTATACCTGACGAAAATATTATCTAATAGGAAGATGAGTGCTTCACAAACTTCATAGCAAGTCCACATAGTATAATTGTCTAAACTGCCTTTTGTAAAAAACGCTTTAATATTATTACATGCCAAAAATGTAGTATTTTCTCTAGCGAATGTTTTAGAATAAGAGAAATTAGCTTGTCTTTAATAAGGTGATGTGGTAAGGTTGTATATAGTGTAGAAAAGTCATAAGTGCTTATTGATGAAACTTGACCTTTATTGAAATTTTTATCAAGAACGTCTCCTGAATTTTTTATAGACCAAAATAAATTAATCCCAGAGTTTTCATAAGTTTTATCACAGTATAGTTTAACGTGAATGGCTAATTTGTCCCATCTATGAGACCGTGATGGTTCAATAGCTTCAACATATATACATAGCTGGTGATGTACGAAAGGCACCTAAGGCGAGTCGTAATCCTTGATTATGTATAGGATCGAGCATCTGCAAGTATGACTTGCGAGTCGATCCATATACTTGGACCTGATAAGTGATCTATGAAGTTGTAAAAGTACTTTACGATCTGCTTCCCAATTAGCGTTTGCAACAACTTTAAGTAAAGTAAGAGCTTTAAGGCACTTGGCCTTCAAGTATTTAATGTGTGGTATAAACGTTAATAACGTCGAAAATAAGACCAAGGAATTTTGTCTCATCCACTACTGGTATTGGTGACCCATCCAGTGTTAGATGAGGGTCTTCATGATGTTTACGTAGTTGAAAAATGTGCATACAATTAGTTTTAGATTTAGAAAATTTAAAACCATTTTCATCCGACCAGGTCTGAAGTTTATTGAGACATTGTTGAAGTTGTCTCTCAATAGTGTTCATGTTTTTTGCACGGTAACATATAACGAAGTCGTCAACAAGAGAGAAATCCACACCAGGATTGATGCATTGAGCTATACTGTTAATTGTTTGTATTAAAAAGGGTGACAGAGAACATGCTGCCCTGTGGCACACCGATCTCCTATTCATGAATGTCAGAGAGGGTTGAACCCATTCGGACACGAAACTGTCTACAATCTAAGAAATTCGCTATACAAATTGGTAATCGGCCTCTAAGACAAAGGTCCTAGTGATCATTCATAATACCGTACTTCCATGCAGTATCATAAACTTTCTCCAAGTCAAAAAATACAGCGACTAGATGTGCTTTCTTTACGAAAGCTTCCCTATTCAAATCGAATGAGATTGTCTGCTGTGCCTCGTTGGCGCAAGAATCCACTTTGATACTTTGTTATCAGTTTGTTGGACTCCAGGTACCAAACAAGACTCTCATTAATCATTCGTTCCATGGTTTTAGCAATAGGGCGATAATTTACTGGGTCCATATGATCATTTCCAGGTTTTGGGACTGGAATAACGATTGCTTCCCGCCAAAAATCGGGGAAGTTTCTGTCACCCAAACCTTAATAAATATATCAAGAAGTGTAGAGAGACAAGTTTCCGGTAAATCTTTTAATAATTGATAATATATATCATTAGGACAAGCTGATGTATCATGAGCCTTTTTAAGCGATTCTTAAAGTTCTTTGAGAGTGAACACTTTTGTATTTCTCCAAATTTTTCGACTTGAAATTCAACTTCTTCCGTTCTGTTAGTCTCTTATTTTTTAGAAAATTTGGTTGACAGTTTTTAGAAGAAGAATTTTTAGAAAAAGTTTCTGCACAAGTGTTTGTAGTATAATTGACAGATGTAATATTTAGCAGTTTTAAGATTATTTACACAACTAGAATTACCTTTACCGTTTATTTTCCGGACCATGTCCCATGTCTTTTTATGTAATCAACTTGAGAAATACTTATGAAAGGAAAGGAATATTAAAGAGTAATTCATCATAATGAATAGTGGTTGCTATGTGTATGCTATTTGAGATGTACGCTTGATACAGCGGCATCGCGTATAGTGAACTTCTTTTCTACCATGGTTAATAATGTATATCCTAAAGAACTTCAATAAAGTTAATATTTCTGATATTAACGCTTCTTTTCTCGGTTTACATATCTGTATTGAAAATGGTGACATAATTAGCAAATCTATGACAAGAGAGATGATTTTAATTTTGATATTTTTAATTGTTCCCCGAGCAACTTCTTATGGGGTCTTTGTGTCTCAACTTATTCGTTTTTCTAGAGCTTGTACTCGAGTTGAGGACTTTAATATTCGTAATCTTTTTTTAACTAAAAAGCTACTCCATCAGGGCTACCGTTACCATAAACTTCGTAAAAACTTTGCAAAATATTATTATTATAACCCTGATCTTCTTTCCAAATATAAAAGTAATTGAAGAACTCTTCTGCCACAAGGACCTTCTGCGAGTACCACAACCTGACTTCTGTGTGATTTACAAACTTCTTAAGATTCTTGGTCATGATCACTTTCATACTATCTTTGTTAAACTTGTTAAAAGGTTTATCAAAAGAAGTTATGACCCTATCATTTTGCAACTTACTGCATGCTTGGTGGTGGACGCATTTACAGTTCGCCACTATGCTTTCCTCTTTAACTGTGGGATGACCGGACAGGCTGTGGAACCTATGATGACGTCTACCTAAAGCCCAAAAGGACGGTGACGTTTGATGTTTGTCTGCGGTATTGTTTTGTCGTGCCATCAATTGTTTATTCTCTTGTTGCTCTGGTTTCTGCCAAGTCATCGAGTACCTTCCGTGTGGTTTCTAGGCTATTGTTTTTTTGCATTTATATATACACGAGCATCTTTGCGTTTTATTATATTGCCTATTAATGCTGCCTTGTTAGTTAGAGAATAGTGCATGGTGGAGATTTCTATTATTTACACTGTCCCTTTTAATTGGGATGACAGTAGGGTAAGTGTGAGGTTTGGTGCACCCTAGAACTTGATTTAAACTCACAGCGGCCTTTTTGCCACTGACCGTTCCAAGGCGGTAGCCCTACTGTCAACCCTTTCTGTTTTTGTGACGACATATACATATATTATTACTTTGGCCATTCGTGTTTGTCTTTTTGGGTTTACTGTGTTCTGCGAAAGCTGCATTTCCTGTTCGACTTTTATACTTACTTTATATGGTATGCAAAAGCCAGCTATCACTAAAGTACAGATATACCGTAAACTGTAAAGAGCACAGATGCATGCAAATAACGTTTCTAATATACAAACACAGCTCCTTCCTACTATGCCACGGTATCCCAGTGCCACGGTAGCCCAGTGCCACAGTATCCCATTGCCACGGTATCCCAGTGCCACGATAGCCCAGTGGATAGCTTGTTTAACTCTGAATCTGGAGATAACGAGTTCGAGGAACACTGGAATTATTAGATTACTTGGCGTTTCCTTAGGCAAAACAATTCCACTAACCGCGTCCGTTCAGTGGAGACGTAAACCAGACGGACATTTTCGTACTATTGGCAATTCTTCCCGGACTAGAAGGCGTGAACGGTAGCAATCATTATTCACTACCGTTCATGAACAATTAAGCCGAGACTGCAATATTTATATATATCGCCTTAGGCGATTTCCAAATTTCCCTGTAATACTCCTTTCACATATTTTTCATAATTTTACCATGACGTCATGATACAACCATTATGTCGACATTTTGAATTGTTTAAAAAAACACACAAAAAAAACAACGTTTTACTGTTGATGTTTGTTCTGTATAATGACGTTCCTATCGCATGTACGCAATATAAAATGAACTGTGTGCGTATAACATGCGTCATGCCAGCCTGCTTCAGTTATAAGAACCGCACATGGCGGAGCATTGTTGCACGAAAGTGGGCGTCGATAATAAGAGGATATACAATGTGTCTGGTGTATCTATGTGGATAAGAAGTATTTATTTATTACAAAGAATGATATCATGAATCATTATTTAGTCTTTTGAATAATGTATATATACTGTTGATGTATCAAACAGAGATGTTGTTGTTGTGGCGAAATCATAAAGTGCAGAAATTGCGTGTGCATTCTGGCACATGCAATAACATCGTGTTTTATTAAAATGAAATTCTAAACATCAAGGTAGATAATATTTCTTTGTCATTCAGGATCTATGTAAACAATCCATTCCATTATAACCTATCTGCCGACATTGGCATTACTATGTAGTCTCATTCGTGTGTTAACACTACAGCACAGCACCTTAATTTACTTTTGATTGACGGTACACATATGTTTTTGACAGTTACATTTACATCTAGAGGAGCTGTGCAACAAGTTTCAGTCAGTTTCTAGACACTCTAGAAATGGTTCCAGGAAGAAAGGATATTATTTTTTAAAAATACTTATTGATCTAGTTGTAATTTCCAAAGTTGGAAATCTAGTCATGCCTGTAACCTTTTCAAACATTCCGACAGATATATTGCTAAATGTAGCATGTTAATGCGAGTGTATGTTTATTTAATAAATCCTGAAAAGTGGATCCCTTGGAAGCAGCAAACACAAACAAGAGATAAAAGTAGCAGGTTTTATTGAGTTAACAGACATATTTCTTTTAACAAAACGTATCGATTTTTCACGTAAATATCTTAATTAAAATCATGAAATATTAAACGTCACATTTATGATCCAAAAGTCAAATGTATCGGTGTGAAAATCAGTTCATAGTTAGTTGCTGTCAACGAGGTGTTAGTCAAGTCTCCCTGTGCGGTACCAGTAGAAATATCAATATTGTCTCCCTGTGTGGTACCAGTAGAAATATCAATATTGTCTCCCTGTGTGGTACCAGTAGAAATATCAATATTTACGCGTATGTCTTTGTAATTATTGTTTGTTTTTGCGCGTGTTTTTTGGTTGACTGTGGTTCTCATTACGTGGTCCCGCCTGAATTCCATTAAGTGATGGGAAAGCTTATATTAGCATGATTTTATAGCTTATATTAGTATTTCGTTTAAAAACATTTTTTTTCTGAAAAATTGCGATAACCTGTTTAAAATTACCTATATGCAAAATTTAAATTTATAATATATTTTAAGCCGAAATATTAAGGTTTTATTTCATAGCCAAGCCAACCCCGTTTTCCCTCCTTGGAGAAGGGGTTGGATGGGGTATGGAAGTTAATACTCGAACCACGTAATGTGAAAGCTACATTTCCTGTTCGACTTTTATATCTACTTTTAGAGTATTATTGCACTGGGTTTATTGGAGTCACACAATACTGTGCAATATGCATAATACAATATATTTTCTGATTTCCTCCTGGGTATCCTGCTGATTTTTATGAGGTAAGAGATTAGTGAAGTTCACAATTACATTCCAATTCGCATATCTGCCATTGTTATATATAGAAGAAGTATGTCGGTTTTGAAAACTCAAACCGTCCCTGAAGCGAAAAGTATGTTTGAATTTAGGAAAAAATATCAGTTTAATTTTATATCTACAGAATGATAATTGTAATGTACGAAAGTTATAACTTTAACAGTTTTAATTAATTATTACCTTTATCGTTTATCTTCATACTTATTTCCTAAAACAATAAGTCATGTGCAGACAAAGTCGGTGTACGTTGACTTTAGAAGTTAAACGTTACAAGAGGTATTTCGTAATAATATTAGTACCGAAAACTGTGTACAATTAGAATATAACCATGGATTAACCCAATTTCATCACGATATTTAATTTTCTTAAAATAAATAAATCCGTTTCGGAATTTTTATTTAAACTAATGATGTTTAAGCGCGGTTGATTGATTATTGATTGATTGTTGATTGATTATTGATTGATTGAGTTTTATATTGATTAATTACTTGATAATAATAATAATAATAATTATATTCTTTATTTCCTCCATATAGGAGATTCACAAAGTATATAAACAAAAATGACAGATAACCAATTACAAAATAAGTACACAAACAAAACAAGAACGTATATACATGTTAGCAATTATATATGCAAAATCAAACAAATCTGTTCCGGAAACAGGCGCTGAAGTATTCATATTATATATTTAATTTATGTTTACATTGTTACATATTTTAACCACACCCAATGTATGCACCTAAATATCATACCATAAAACCGGTCTATTTCACCTGAGGGAAATATTTCAATCATGTTGCTGTTGGAACCAAGGAACACATTAACAACGTCACTTTTGTTAAGCGCCGAAGGTTTCTTTTACCTGTAATTCCAATTGGTTTTGTATTTTTTAACCACATATAAGTTCTTTCGTTTGCTATGTATGGGCAATCGCATATGAAGTGGTCAACAACATTGTCTGTTATTACATCACACCTTTTGCAGTTTTCATTTATTCTCATTTTATTTGCAATAATCACACAAACAGTCTTACAATACGTCAGAGATGTTGGGTGATTCCTAGCATATAACCATACATTGGATTCTCTATAGATACTATGAATTAAGCATAACCTCATAAATTCAGGTTCAGCCAGCCTATTGTTCAATTCTGTGGTTATAGTTTCATATATTTTACCATTCACTTGCTTTTTCCAGCACAGTTTGGTAGGGAAGTGACCATTCGAAACGTACCCGTCCAGGACATGCGTAAGGCCATATCTATTAAGGATAGTATATATGTCTGGAATAAAACCTGTCAAGCAGTTGTTAATTGTAAATGCGCTTATCCTGATTAAAAATATATGTTTTACTGCAAAATCTCATTGTAACCTACACAGTTGTCTCAGAAAAGTAAGTTTCCGTCGGTCTATCTCAGCTGCAATTAGTAAACAATTAAGCAAACTTAAAGCCATATCAGTTCTTGTTCTAATATGAAAACCTTGCATATGTTTTACGCATAGTCGATGTGACTTCTCTAATGTTAAGACATCACTCATACTCAAAAAAGACCAACATGCACTGCCATATAGGGCTTTTGGAAGAACCACAGCATTGTAAATTTCCTTACATGTTAGTGGCTGCAGACCTACATGTTAGTGGCTGCAGACCATTGTCAAACATACCAGAGTTTACTAAGCTAAAATATGTGCCTCTAATTGTATTGCAACACGACTTTATATTATCTGTTAATTTCAAGTATTTACTGCATGTTATTCCCAAATGGATAAATTGTTCAACTTCGTTGACATTGTCATTGCCGAGCATTGTTATATTATAGGCATATATTTATTTTCATTTAGGACCATTACGGCTGATTTCGAAGCATTGTATTCGTAACGCCATAAACACGAGTATTCGTAGCACATGCTCAGCGTACGTTGAGGTCCATGATTGATTAATTAATTGATTGAGTTCATTTCATTTGCTTATTGTTAAAATACCAAATGCAACAAAGGGTGTCTCGGCAGAGGCGTCTTCAACATTATTAGAACATACCGGTTTTTACTTAATTGATTAATTCATTAATTAATTTCAATACTCGAATTAAAGAATGACGCCATAAAGATTTGTTAATATTCATTAAGAGTCTTTTAAGCAAATAAACTCAGCAATTGAATAACAAATACACATACATATGTGTGAACATCGTACATTTTATGATCGTTTTGCGATTTTAAAATTATTTCCTTTGCTTTAAATGATATTTATCAATATGCCATTTATTGTAAAAGGTCTCACTGATATATACTCAGCAAAAATAGAAACGTCCCTCTTTTAAGCTGTGATTTGCATAGGGTTGACTTTGTTACACTTTGTACTCCAATCTAGATACAATTTCATCATTTTATATTTATCACTCAATCATTCTGATCAATATTAATAATCATCAAAAACCAAAGTTTGTCTGTTCTGCTAAAACATGTTTTATTCAAATTGCGATATCACTATATTTTTATTATAAAGGGAGGTAATCTGAAAATATTTGTTCTTGAAAGCTGTATGGCGCAAAAATGAGTGAAAAGATCAGCGTCTTTTCTCTGTTTTTGTGGTGATGAGGTCATTCCCTGTTTATTTTAATAAAACAAAACTGTGTTAACTCGACGTTTTAACCACAAGATCCAGAAATTCTGTTTAAACCAAATCAAGGGGAATAAGTTTTCCCACAAGTTTGATTCAAAGAAAATTGTTTTCATGACATTGCTGGCCTTTAACAAAGGTATTGACATATAAGAATAATAAAATATAATTTCATTGTGTCTAAATCTATGGGTAAAGTTGGGGACGTTTCTATTTTTGCTCAGTATAGATATCCTGAGGAAAATTGCATCAGGTATCCGAGCACGGGCCTATCACTTTACTTCAACATCCGAAAATGAGGAACACCACAACGAATTATCTGTCGGTTATGTTGGAGTGGGATTGGAATACAAAAAGAAAACAATATTGTCCGTAGACTTGAAATCTGAATGTAACAAGCGCCGACAAGGTGTGTTAGTAGCAATCCCGCAAACAACAGCCAAATATATAACTTACATAATTTGAGAATCCAAACTCTATAGACACGATATAAACAGTTTTAACCAGCCAGAATTTGAGCATCTCATTAAGGGTTACCAAGTCATAATCCATGTTATGCATTTTCAATAAAGACATTTTAAAAAACCGTGAATAAATCTATAATTTACTTGGCACGTATACATAGTTATATGACCTGAACATCTGGATAGAGCTCTGATAAAAAAGTGTGTAGTGTACTTTTGACGTTAGTTGGCGGGTTAGTTTTTTTAAAGTCGTATTGTTTTACTGTTGTATTATTGATAAATTAATTTGTATATGTAGGTTTTAAGCAAAGGTGGATTTCATTTTTTATCAAAGTAAAGAAATAACATATCGGTCAGCGTAATGTTTGACAGAGGGTTTGGTTACCAATCGGTTAGATCTACCTATTAACAAACATCATTAACTGTTATACAGAAATATTGTGACAAGTGCTTTCGTATTTTGCCACACTAGTGCAATATGGTCATTAAACATAATTATTGTCCGGTATATTTTATTACGGTGCCTGGCATATCAGCATATGCTTCGTAGTTGTGTCATATAATATTTAGTAATGACCATCTATGCATGGAATAAGCCAGAAGGCATGTATTACGTCCCCACAGCTGTTTCCGTGAGTGGATCATATGGTATAGACCGCCCGCAAGGCTTTGGTAGTTTAAGACTAATTTATGCGAAAGAAAATGAAGCATTCACAGAACACAGTCAACCAAAAACACGAATACAAAACAAACAAACACAAGAGAAAAACAACACGTACAAAGAAAAGGTCACAAGTCCAACAGGAAGAGTAGCATTCATAGAAGACAGTCACTCCAACAAGTATTACAAAGCAAAGGTGATTCAAAAGGTACATCACAAACACATTCAGTGAAAAAACACACCACAAACATATAAGGGTTGACAACAGGGTTACCGCCTTAGAACTGTCAGTGGCAAAAACACAGCTGGGTGTTTCAACAGGTTTGAGGGTGCACCAAATCTTACATTTCCCAAGTCAATGTTTTAGACATCTAGCTAGCATTATGATCAGCTAGACTCAGTTTTGGCTTTTAAGTTTTGTAAGAAATTTTGACTTTTGAGAAAAATACACGTTTTGATATTCTGTATTGAAATTTAAAAAGAAAACTGTTGTTGAATTAAACACGTTATAATAATTAATCTTTGACCGGGAAACGTGGTATATAAATACTTGCTTCTGAAAATCTTTCGAAACTTTCACAATCATGGTGTGATTGGGTCCGGAAGACCGCGAGCGAAAATAGTTCGACTTTTATTTTCTGAAAAGACCACGAGTAAAAATTGGTATGAGCTGACCATAACCCCTCCACCCACTAACCCACTCAGTTTTTATTGCATTTTTGGCATTTTTATTTTTTTGATTTCTGGGTACAATGCACGTGCTTTCAGTGTTTACAGGCAGCTACGCCACTCGTGCCATTCAAGAACAAACAATTTTACAAGGATAAATGAGAGGCAAGGTATGCGACATCACAACCACACAATACTTGACAACAGGGCTTCCGCCTTGGAGCGGTCAGTGGCAAAAAGGTCGCTTGGATGTAACCCATGTACGATGAGTAACCCATGTACAATGATGAACCAATCCTCACTCTTACTCTATTGTCATTCCAATAAAACGGGAAAGTTTAAATGAAGAAATTCACAATAACTAGTCTGCTAACCTCCGTTGTTTCATCGCTTGTGACAGGAAAAGTACACGGGTTGCTTGAAGGGGACTAAACTAGTATGTACTAATCAAAACACGAATGTCCTGCAGCTTGTTGGTTGTTAATTCCTAATATAGCGTATGTTGTTTTCAGGTTGCAATTAATGTACTTTTTGGCATGTTATGGAAGTTAAAGCGATGATGCACCATTGGCGTTGATTACTTCTGTAACAACGGACATATGTGTTTTCCATTAGTCGGTAGCGCGGTGGATTTGTAACCGGATGCCCCATGTTCAATCCTCTGTGGTGCAACTGAGATTCATCGGTGTGTTCTTGAGCAAGACACGTTTCCTTAGCCTCGTCCATCGGATAGAGACGTAAACCGGGCGGTCCCGTGTATCGGTCTATCCTCCGAGCACGTTAGAGAAGCATAGGAATCTATTCGATAATAAGAGTAGGGCACGGTTCCCGTATTCCTATGTATCCTTCCCTTATCTCTGGGGCGGCTCTAAATAACCTATACTGTGTTGATGAGCTAACGGCAACATTCATTCATGCATTCATTTATTCTCATTAGTTGAAAAACATTTCTTATTAAACTTATATTTGATTTAAAGGTTTGAGAAGACGTTAAACAGAATTGCATGAAAACCTACACAGAAATGAGAAAAATGATCTTGTAGAAATCACAACACCCAAACGCAATGGCACCGTAGATCCGCACCGCCGCACCACAAACTAAGAGCAAATTACATATACAATGAAAAGGACAATACACAACACAAAGAGTGGAGAAGACAGGGCTACCGATTTGGAACGGTCAGTAGGCAGTAATGGCCCACTGGTTAGCTTAAATCAATGTTAAGTGCATGTACATAACTATATACAGTATACGTTATAAATAGGGAAATAGCGTTGAGCGACCCTCTGCGTATGGCTACTGGGCCGACATACATATTTTGCGACATAACGGGACCGGTGGCCAGCCGTCGGCAAAGGTCCCCAGTACAAGTGGCACTCGGTCGCTAGTCCATATTAGGGGAAAGGCTACCCGAGATCGAGTCTCGAACATAGCACATAGAGCTATATACAGTTATATAGAAGGATATAGCCTTGAACGACCTTCGGCCGACGGCCGCTGGGCCGACTTACAGATTGGGTCATACAACGTGACTAGTGGGCAGCCGTCGGCAAAGGTCCCGGCAACGCGTGGCATTCAATCGCTAGGCTGTATCAGGGGAGGCTACCCGAGTTCGGATCTCGAACCTCGTAACTCACCTAGAGCTTTATACAGTATAGTTATATATATATATAGAGGGAAATAGCGTTGAGCGACCCTCGGTCGATGGCCGCTGGACCGATCCACATATTTTGAGACACAACGGGACCGGTGGCCAGCCGTCTGCAAAGGTCCCCGCTATGCGTGGTACTCGGTCCCTAGGCCTTATCAGGGTGAGGGCTACCCCAGTTCGAGTCTCGAACATGGCACATAGAGCTATGTACAGTTATATAGAGGGAAATAGCGTCGAACGAACTTCGGCCGATAGCCGCTCGGCCGACCCACATATTTTGTGACACAACGGGACCGGTGGCGAGCCGTCGGTAAATAGTTTTGAGCGACCCACGGCCGCTGGGCAAACCCACAGGTTTTTTGACACAACGGGAATGGTGGTCAGCCGTCGGCAACGATCCTCGCTACGCGTGGCACTCAGTCCCTAGGTCGTATCAGGGGGAAGGCTTCTCGAGTTCGGGTCTCGAACATGGCACCTAGAGCTATATACAGTAAAGTTATATAGAGAGAAAAAGCCTTGAGCGACCCAAAGCAGACGGCCGCTGGGCCGACCCACAGGTTTTGTGACTCAACGGGAACGGTGGCCAGCCTCGGCAAAGGTCCCCGCTACACGTGTCACTCGGTCGTTAGACCTATCAGGGGGTGGGCTATCTGAGTTCGGGCCTCGAACATGGCACTTAGACCTATATACAGTATAGTTATAGAGAAATAGCGTTGAGCGACCCTCGGTCGACGGCTGCTGGGCCAACCTACAGATCGTGTGACACAACGGGACCATCTTGGACGCCATGTTTGATTTTTTTTTATTGTGTTACACCTAAATTTCGGCTAGTATACATATGCATATTATACATAGTCTTATTAACATTTTGATATATAGAAACCCTTACTTACATACGAACACCAGTTTTTACAGCAGTTTATGTTCAAACTATTTTCAAAAGATAATTCCAGATTCCGTCGTATTTTGACGGAAATACACATTTTTCGCCTAAAAATTAAGGCATTATTTTAAGCATCATATGGTTCAGGACTTTTTTCTACTTAATTATTGGAACTTTGTCTATCCAAAATGTTACAATATGTCTTTATACTATTGTATGAAATATTTTTTTCTAAATGTTAACCCGATACCCCAATGGATTACAGAAATCAGTGATTTGTGTAATTTTTTCCAACATTTTGCCCTAAAATGCCAATATTTGAGCACATATGTTATATATGATGCCAGTAAAAACTTGAATATGTATGCTGTGCAACATTCTATTTCTTCAATTTGATAAGTTTTATGTTCAAACTAATTTTAAAAAATAATTCCAGATTCTGGCGATTTTTGACAAAAATACACATTTTTCGCCCCAAAATTAAGGCATTTCCAAACATCATACGGCTTGGAACTTTTTTCTATTTAATCAGTGGACCTTACCCTACCCCCTAAAGGTTACAATATTTCTTTTTTTCTATTGTATTAGATATATTTCTAATTTTTAGTTAAATATCCCCAATGTATTACAGAAATCAGCGATTTTATTAATTTTTTTAAAAATTTTACCCAAAATCTCAATATTTAAGTGTCGGATCCATAAAGTATATGGTGGGACACGTAGAGATGTGTTCCGAGAAAGATTCCATCAATTCAAATTGGTTCTAATATATTCCATTCTTTTTCTAAAAAATAACTCCAGATTTCGGCGATTTTCGTCTAAAGATGCAACTCCCCCCTCCCCCCCCCCACCCCAAAACTCACTAAAGCCCCAACGCTCAGATGGCACACATGTCTCATTTTGAAGCTTAATGTATGTTCTTTCAGAAAATCATACCAATCAAAATTCCCCTGTGGGGTGGGAGCGTGGGGGCGTGGGGGGGGGGGGAAGAGGGTAGGTGGTCTACAGCCAGCTCAAGAACTATTAGGAATCGGTTAGTGATATTACTAACTGGTGTTTTGGAATCATTGATCCTATTATTTGTGGTTCTTGTTTGTGTTTGTAGCTTTCAAGGGATCCCCCTTTTCAATATTTTTTAGAACTGGTATACCACTCAAGCCGTTGCCAGCTTGCTTACGCAATAAAAACGAATCTACTACTGTTAGTGTTGCGTGTTTTTTTTTGCTTCAGAATGACCCCGTTTTTAATATTAACTGTCATCTTGAAGACAGATGTTATAAAAGTTCCATAATAGAACATAACTAAGTAAAATGAAATTAGAATAATAAATTGGAAACTGCCCTTTGAAGGTACAAAATATAGTATCAATATTTAGAAAATCAGCTATTGGAAACAATTTGTGACAGGTGAAATGATTAAACATTAATCATATTTGCCTTTGTCTAAAATCCCTTCATGTGTTTTTCAAAATAAGCTTTAAATTCAGAAAATGCATTTGTGAAGACGTTAAAATGTCGTGAGAGAAATCATAGAAAACACAGTTATGTCTGGCTTTTCTGAATTTATATACCATAAGATAATACACTATATTCAGACATAATATAGAAGTCTAATCAAATTGACATTTGTCATATTTACTCAGTCATCCATCTGTCATATTTGTATCACTTATGATGCATCGCAAATCCCCACGCGTGTCACTTGCTTTGTTATTTAAATCATGTTTGACCGGTTTTCCATGCTCAGACAGCGGAGTTCGAAACCCAATAAAATATTTTGGTATGTTGTTTAAATATTCGAGTGTGCATACATATAGGAAGATGTGTATTTGACATTCTGAACCGGCTCCTGGGTCCATGCTGTTGGAGCCATATATGGTAGGTCATACCTTTTTTTATTGAATTCCGCTCAATGGTTCAAGAGGAGATATTGTAACCGACATTGGACGGGCGGTCAGACAATATCCGCTAACGTTTTGAAATACTACCACAACTAAACAATAGGAATAATACATGTTACATAGCGATGGCCACCTTTATTTAGGATTATTTGTAGATTGCTAATGTCTCAGAGATGTCAATATCCAGAATTAATATTCATTAATAAATTTGAGTCTAAGAATCGGATTCGATTATTAGTACATATTACCATCTGACTTAAGTGTCTCGTGAGTATGTAAATCAAATATGAATCTCATTTTGGTCTTTTTTAAACTAGGGTATTATGTTTGCTTATTTGTTCGAATAGAAGACATTCTAGCAGTTTACTTTGTATTAGAAAGTATTGCCTGCGATATATAGAGTACAGTAGTGTATTACCAAAGACAAGCTGATTGATCTCATTAAACAACTTTACATTTGCTGGAGAAAAAACTACATTTGCCTGTAGAGAAATATAAAAAGATCGGACAGGGAAAGTAGCATTCAAGGTGGACAGTAAACCACAAAACACAGAAACAAACACGCAAAAAGACAAACAAGAAGGCAAAAGCAATAATAAATGCAAACGACATCACAAACACAAAAAGTGTTGACAATATATAGGGCTACCACCTTGGAACGGTCAGTGGCAAAGTAGGCCACTGGGGGTTTAAACCGGTTCTAGGGTGCACCAAACTTCACACTTACCCTACTGTCATCCCATTAAAACAGGACAGTGTAAATAAAGAAATCCCCGCCATGATCTAATCTCTAACCAATAAGGCAGCATCAATAGGCAATATAAGTAAAACACAAATATGCTCGTGTAAATATAATACAAAAAAAAAATAGCCTAGAAAGCCACAATAAAGGTACTCAATGACTTTGCAGAAGCCAGAGCAGTAAGAGAATAAACCATTAAGGGCACGACAAGAAAGATCATGGACAGACATCAAACGCCACCGTCCCAATGGGTTTTGGTAGGCGTCATCATAGGGTCCACAGCCTGTCCGGTCATCGTACAATTAAAGAGGAAAGCATAGTGGCGAACTGTAAAAGGGTCCACCACCAAGCATGCAGTACGTTGCAAAATGAAAGGGTCATAACCTCTTTTGATAATCTTTTTAACAAGTTTAACAAAAATAGTATGAAAGTGATCATGACCTAGAATCTTACGAAATTTATAAATCACATCACCATAGAAGTCAGGTTGTGATAGTCCTTATCGCAGAAGAGTCTTTAAATTACTTTTATATTAGGAAAGAAGATCAGGGTTACGATAATAAAATTTTGCAAAGGTTTTACGAAGTTTATGGTAACGGTAACCCTGATTGAGTAACTTTTTAGTTACACTATTACAGCGTTTTCTACCAAGTTCCGTTTGGACAATTACACTATGTGTACTTGCCGAGCAGTTTGTGAAGTACTTATTTTCCTATTAAATAATATTTTTATCAGGTATGAAAGTTCCATTATTTAGATTAATTATTGGTATCCCTATGAGTACGAACTGTGCACCTCTTGTCGCAGATTTGTTTTTGTATTGCTATGAAAGAGATTTTGTGTTAAGTCTTTCAGCATATATTCAGCAAGTTGTGATTGAAGCCTTAATGACACCCGTTAGTATATAGTTGACATACTGAACATTAAGAAACGTTTCTTTTCTACTCTTGTTTATACTATCTATCCTAAAATACTTCAGCTCAACAAAACTAATATTTCTGATACTGTTGGTTCTTTTCTCGATTTACAAATCTCTAGTGAAAATGAAGGAACAATTAGCAAAATCTATGACACGAAAGATGATTTAACTTTGATTTTGACAATATATCTCACTTATACGATGGCAAACAGATTGTTGACCCTATGATGATGTATAGATAAATCCTCAAAGAACGGTACCGTTTGAAATTTGTCGTCATTACCTCACATGAAAAAACTCAATCACGAAATATAAAAATATCGGACAGGGAAAGTAGCATTCAAGGAGGACACAACCAAACTACACAGAAACAAACATGCAAACAGAAAACAAGAAGTCAAAAGTAATAATAAAAATCAAACGACATCACAAACACAAAAGGGTTGACAATAGGGCTACCGCCTTGGAACGGTCAGTGGCAAAGTAGGCTACTGGGGGTTTAAACCGGTTCTAGGGTGCACCAAACCTCACACTTACCCAACTGTCATCCCATTAAAACAGGACAGTGTATATAAAGAAATTCCCGCCATGATCTAATCTCTAACCAACAAGGCAGCATCAATAGGCAGTATAAGTAAAACACAAATATGCTCGTGTAAGTATAATACAAAAAAACAATAGCCTAGAAAGCCACAATGAAGGTACTCAATGACTTGGCAGAAGCCATAGCAACAAGAGAAAAAACCATTAAGGGCACGACAAGAAAGATCATAAACAAACATCAAACGCCACCGTCCGAATGGGCTTTAGGTAGGCGTCATTATAGGGTCCACAGCCTGTCCGGTCATCGTACAATTAAAGAGGAAAGCATAGGAGCGAACTGTAAAAGGGTCCACCACCAAGCATGCAGTACGTTGCAACATGATAGGGTCATAACCTCTTTTGATAAACTTTTTAACAAGTTTAACAAAGATAGTATGAAAGTGATCATGACCAAGAATCTTACGAAGTTTATAAATCACATCACCATAGAAGTCAGGTTGTGATATTCCTTGTCGCAGAATAGTACTTAAATTACTTTTATATTTGGAAAGAAGATCAGGGTTACGATAATAAAAGTTTGCAAAGGTTTTACGAAGTTTATGGTAACGGTAACCCTGATTGAGTAGCTTTTTAGTTATACAAATATTACGAATATTAAAGTCGAGTACAAGCTCTTGAAAAACGAATAAGTTGAGACAAATACACTCCATAAGAAATTGCTCGGGGAACATCCCCATCCAAGTAGGGGTAATTTACAATGTCAAAATTAAAATCATCTCTCTTGTCATAGATTTCGTTAATTATTTCACCATTTTCAATCGAGAGATCTAAATCAAAAAAAGAAGCGTTATTATCAGATATACTATCTTTATTGAGCTGATATTGTTCTTTAGGATACATATTATCAACCATAGTTGGAAAGAAAGGGTTGTCAATGTTCAGTATGTCATCCAGATACCGAGAGTTGTCATTAAAAGCTTCAATAACATCTGCCTAGGTATCTGGTGAAAGACTCAACATGAAATCTCTTTCATAGCAAAATAAAAACAAATCAGCGACAAGTGGTGCACAGTTCGTACCCATAGGGATACCAACAATTTGTCTATAAACGGTGGTACTATACCTGACGAAAATATTATCTAATAGGAAGATGAGTGCTTCACAAACTTCACATTAAGTCCACATAGTATAATTGTCTAAATTGCCGTTAGTAAAAAACGCATTAATATTATTACATGCCAAAAAATGTAGAATTTCTCTAGCGAATGTTTTTTGAATAAGAGAAATTAGCTTATTCTTTAATAAGGTGATGTGGTAAGGTTGTATATAGCACAGTGTAGAAACGAACTGTATCACCTCCCGGATGTTGCGATGTGATTTTTAAATGGCGAACTAGAGCAAGTCAACATCCGTATTGGAAAGGTAAAAAATAAAAAGTTCTTATCGATAAACAGAAATCAAATGGTAATTGATATCTAGCAGAGACATTCATTGTTTCATACCTCTAGAATATATCATGTGACAGGATAACCTTTTAGTAAAAAAGCATTATAATCACTTACAACTTCGGGAATTGACATGCCACGTGCAGAAGAACTAGGCTATTCTCGAAAGAAATCTATTATTTAGAATTATTCATACACGGGATTTGTGCTTCAGGGTATAAATCATGCATTCGCTATACAGCATTGCCTATGTTTTGTCCTTTACTCAGACATAAAGCAAAACGTCGGTCATGTGTATTGTTCATACTGTATGAATTCTTGCCAGATATTAATAATAATTTGTATGATTCTTGCGATGGTAATGTATCCCTTCTTGCGATTTAAATTAATTGATTTCTGGTGTTAATTTGGTTAAAATGTAATGTTCCGATATACTATAATACTTAAAAGTAGACAGTCGGTCTCTTACAGACGATTTGTGTAGTTTCCATTGCGTGTCTTTTGGTTAAAAACCTTTTTTTTTGGAAATTCACATTTGTTTTGGTATACAATTTTAAAGGATAGACTGAACCATATGATTGGAATGTTGAAAACAAATAACAGGAGGTTTTAGTTATTTTGTTGGGGTTGAAACACTCTTTCTTTGGTGATTTCGACATTTTTGCCTAAACTTGTCATCAAAAGCCCTAATTTAATTCCTTGAAGATCAATTGTGATCTCTTTCTATTTTTAAAAACTATTAGCATGCAATATTTCCTAGTTTTTATTCCATAACTTGGTTTCTTAGATCGAAGTCTTACGAAACTAAATCAGATATTTCAATGATAGGACACAAACTATAGAAATCTTCTTTAACCGGGTGTAAGTCAATATAATTAATGCAGTATTTTCCGATTTCCTGAATGGCTGACTCATCTGCGATGGTGCCTGTTGCGTTGTTCAAAAAATATCACCGATTGCTCTTATACACAACGGGCTGTTAGTTTGTAAATCAGAAATTTCGGAATAACAATTGATATATACAGGTACGAGTACACGATCTATATTGATTTATTGATATATCTTGTGGAAATGTGGAAACTTTTTGTTCTCCTCGACACGTTATTGTTATATTTCAGATCAAAGATAATCTGCATATACGTATTCATAAGAACATTCTTAACTCCCTATTTGCTTTTTAAGACAATAATTTATCAAACATCGTGTATTTTCATTGAACATTTTATTTACATAATTTATAATGTTTATGCTTCCCGTAATAATCTATAATGGAGGATTGGCATGTTGAAACACACACAATTTAAAAGTTTTATTTTAAATCTCAAGTTTTTTTCAAGCAACGTAAAATCTAATGAATTAAAGTCGGACATATAGTTCAATATATTTTAGTAACATTGACATTGACTCTGACCTATCAATATCCATATGCATGCTACATATTATCACGTTTTGCCGCAATATACCATGGTAAAGTTATTCATTTGAACTTTTTAAATTAGTGCCTCGGTTATTATTATAAAGCCCGTATTCAGGCTTCGAAATTTACTTATTATACCCCCGTACAACGGAGTTGTAAGTGGGGTATACTGGAATCGACTTGTCCGTCTGTCTGTCTGCGCTTGACACATTCATGTCCGCGGTATTTCTCAGCAACCACTGGCTGGAATTTGGTGTTGATGGCTTCGGACGTTTGTTCATAGGGGACACATCCGGCATTTTTGACACTCTAATTGTTTTTGAATCACTGTTTGGCTCTATAGTCATTTTTGAATATTTCAATTCCTTCGGCATAATTTTGAAATCTTTCGAGTATGATCCTATTTGTTTTGTATTTGAATCATATTTTGAAATTTTAACTTTTACATTGCAGTCCTCGTGGTTTTCTGTACAATGGTTAATAGATTTACGGAAGTCTTTCGTCGAATGGTCACAGTAAATACATCTATATTCTTCCATTTTACCTGAAAAAGACGAAAACATTGACTAAATAAGTCATACACTTTTCTCAAAATCACAATAAAAAAATCGCAATAAGTTATCGGTAATCGCAATTGACATACACAATCAATGCAATAAGTCATACAGTCATTACACAAGACATCCGTCACACGGTAAAATAACAATATGAAAGCATTTCATACATCCGTAGTGTACATCAATATGCTAGCTAACAAGTTCTATATTATCAATGGTCTTAAACTTGCGTACACTTGATGAAAATGGCTTTACACATAAGTCGGTTGTCGATTTCATCAGAAAAGTCGGACGATTTTCAGTGATTTAACGTCACATGTGCCGATTTTACATTAATAGGCAGATGAGAATGTTAACGAAATCCATTAGGATAATAGGTAAAACAATTTTACTTACTGTCTTCAAGATATAATCCAAGTAACAGATACTTTTTTAACCTCGTATATTCACTTTACTGAGCTCGCCATTGAAATCACATCGCAACATCCGGGAGGTGATACAGTTCGTTTCTACACTGTGTATAGTGTAGATAAGTTATAAGTGCTTATTGATGAAACTTGAACTTTATTGAAAACCGAGCCTGCTACTTTTATCTATTGTTTGTGTTTTATGCTTCCAAGGAATCCTCGTTTCAGTATGTATTCATTCTTGTCTGTTTGTACTCTTAATGGTTTGTTCTCTTGTTGTTCTGTCTTTGCCAAGTCATAGAGTACTTGTATGATGAATAGATTCCTATGGTTCTTTAACGTGCTCGGAGGATAGACCGATACACGGGACCGCCCGGTTTACGTCCCCATCCGACGGACGAGGCTAAGGGAAAGTGTCTTGCCCAAGAACACACCGACGAAAGTCAGTGGCACCACGGAGGATTGAACCCGGGGCCTCCGGTTACAAATCCACCGCGCTACCGACTGCCCCACGCCAGCCCTCGAGAGAAAAGTAGCAGACTCGGTTATGAAAAGTAGCAGACTCGGTTATGTTAAGCCCGTTCATGAGAGATATTATAAGGTGCAATACCTCTCACGCCCACTAGCGCCGGTTTAAATGGTATTTAAGAGATATTCTACTTTAAAGCCACACATATTGAGCTTGATGTTCCCAAATGACAAGTAGGTAATAACACTACTGATGTGTTGACGGGGCGACTTTTTACAGCCACCAATTCAAACTCTAGATTGAAAGTCAATAAATACTGAGACGACACTTACATGATTGATGATGCAGAGTAGCGTATTTTTGTAAGCCTTGCATTAAGATATTCTTAGCTAAATAAAATGAACGTAATATAAGTACAACCACAACAGTAAAGAAAGAAAGGTCACTCGCAAGTCTCGACAAAGTGCACATATGTCTAAGATCAATGTCTATGCAGTGATTGATAATGGCAGTCTCCTGCGTCGTCAAAATAGCGGATGATTAGGTATTCTCCAGACAACAAAAACTGTAGATATCGTATTCATATTCAAGCATAAAGTCGCCGATGTGTATTAAACTTGCGATAGGCATCATCAAACACAACAAGAGAGGTAATGATACTTATCCGGTATAATTGAGGCGGTTCACGTCTAAATAAAGTTAGTCAATACTATTCGCTATTCGCAGGAAACAACAATCTGGTGGAACACCGTCTTTCACGACATTTAACTTAAGACATATTTATGAATGGAAACTTTAAACTGTGAATCAATAAAGCAATGACCAAGCAACTTTTATTGGTTGTTATGTGTATGTTACAGGAGCAACGCATACAGAGGACGTACACGGCATGCAAAAGTCCGCTATCAGTACAGATATAAACATGTAAAGAGCACAGTTGCATGCAGTTAATGTTTCTACTATGCGAATAAAGCTTCTTCCTACTGTACCAATGTAGTGGACGTGGTGTCCCAAAGGATAGCATTTTCACTCTAATTCCGGATATCACGAGTTTAAGTTTCATTTTCACTGACACCACTGGGCTACTTAGGGGTGGCCAAAACATTCAACTAGACTCTACCGGACCTGTGTAATTAAGTAAGTAAGTAAATGATTTATTAAAGTGACGTGCATAAAGTGACAAAGAAGTACATAATTATATAAAATGAAAGAGCACCCGGCCCAATGGGCCTATAAGTCACTGTCAATGATAAATATTTCACAAAATAGGTTCACATGAAAATACAAAAGTGTATCAAATTAATGATGCTGTAATAAATATAACGGTAACGTGAATAGTACACATTAAATAAGCACAGTATACATATAATTGTACTTGGTAATTTTCTGGAATAAGTTTGCATTAGTGTTTTGAAATTGTGTAATGCCTGTAGTTCTATAAAGGCTATGTCAACAATAACATCTCGGAAAATATCTGTTCTTATGTCCGAGAAAAACACACAGTCGAGTAAAAACTGCAGTTCTTCTTCTATCACCCCAGCGTTACAGCGTATTATCCGAGCATGTTAAATTAATAGAAATATATTCGTTAGTAAGCACTGAGCTTGAATCTCTGATTCTTATGTAGCCTTTAACTCTCTCTTCGGCAGCTAAAGAGGCCTAAACGATGTGTTGATAAACCTTTAATCTATAAATCAATACTATACCAATGATTCTTGTTCAACTGCTGTATTATGTTAGTTGGGTATAAGTAGTTATAAGTACTACTATAGCTCAATAAAATAGTCATAAATTGTCAATTTAACCCTAACCCATTCAAATGTTGCAATATGTTTATATGTACTTCGTTCAAATCGAGACCGATATATTTCGTATGTATCGTGTTCGGCCGTTTCCAAAGGTCCACTATCATACTCTTTCAATCATTTAGGGATACCATACATTAACATAATAGCTGAAATGCTAAGTAGCGTATCATGCTATTAGCTAGATCTACCTAATATTGGGAGTGATGCATAGCCAATTGGGCTAACGGACAAAACATATGCTGTGCATCGAATTCAACAGAGATAACAGAAGTATTTCTGTCACATACATTCCAAATATCCAAATATCAGAAACTAAAGTATGTAATAATTGCAAAGAATGATTTCGTAAATCATTATTTAGTTGTGTTAATGTATAGAACATATATGTTGCTGTTGTGTCGAAATCGTGAAGTGCAGAAATTGCGTATGCATTCTGGCACATGCCGCCAGATTGAGTGTTATTTTATTTAGACATTCTGAAAATCAAGAAAAACAATAAATCTTTCATTCCGGATCTTCGTAACAATTCCTTCCGTCGGAATCCATCTCCCGATAGTGACACTAATACAAATTCCCATCCTTATTAACAGTGTACAATACAGTACCTTAATTTACATTGATTGACTGGCGGTACTCATATATTTGCGAGAGTTCATTTAGATCTAGGACGTTGAAAATCTAGAGCAACTGATATATAATTTGCAATCAGTTGATGTTATGCTAATGCTAGAAACTCTGGAAATGGCCCCAGGAATGTTATAAGTCGATATGCCTTTTTAAACGGCCTGTAGATCTAGAGAATCTCTATTAATATTTTCAAATTTGGAAATTTTGTCATGATCGTGACTTTTAAAACCTTCTGATTATTCTGATTATTTGCTATTTGCAGCACTGTAATGAGAATGTATGTTTATTTAAGGAAACGGAAGATTGTTTTCAGCAAAAGTAGAACAGGAAATATAACATCCTTGAGACCACAGTCAACTAAAAGCACGTATTCGTACAACCAACAATTACATGAATACTTCAGAGGGAAGGTATGTGAGATCACAAACAAAAACGGGTTGACAATAGAGCCACTGCTTTCGAACGACAGTGTCAAATAGGCCGATGACGGTTTAAACAACGTGTTAGGGTGCACCAAACCTCAAACTTGCCCTATTGTCATCGCAATAAAACGGGACAGTTTAAGTAAATACATCATCGCTAGGCTATCGGGCTGAGTTTCTAGAAATAAAATTATGATCTTGTCGTCACGTTTTCAGAAAGCCATTGATGCCGGAGGAAGTCATACTCATTATTAAAAGAGATTTAGATGAACATGTTTGCAACATGACTTGAAAATGTATTCCTTATTACCCCGACAAACCGCGATTTCTACAGCTTGTTTTAGGGGTACTACTCTTATACAAGTATACTTAAGGGGGGAAAACGCATCTATTTTAGGGTCGGTATATAGGAAGTTAATTTTTCAAATACTCTTTTGTTAATTTCCCAATGACTGAAAATCGTCACCGAAACCTCCACCATATATAATTTTGAAAAGTATTTTTAAGTAAAGCATGAAATACAGAATTTAACAGATGCACGTGATGCACGGGTCATGGCAAATGTACTAGGGAACACATGTCACACGACATCATGTATCAAGAATATAGTGTTTTTGTCAAATTTAGTAAGGTTTACTTAAAGCCACGTTTGTGTAAAGAGGAGCGTCAGAAAGCTGTTGAACGGAATTTTCTCAGCGTATGGTGTCTGTCCATGGCGTGCATAAATGACTATATAAAAATCGAACAGGAACAGTAGCATTCAAGAACGACAGTCAACCTCAAACACGAAAAACTGGATCAATGCATGGTATACAATCCTGTAGGATGAACTACATTAATATAGAATGTATGTACGGGGAGACTTTATACGGTCGCCACAAACATTACTATTGTGACTGTAAAGGTAGATATAAACGAACAAGAAAAGTAGCATTCATGGACGACAGTCAACCACAAACAAGTCTATTGCAACGTCGGAGAGAGACTATATTGACCAACAATCGTCCTAAGCAATGACGTCCAGGTGTTTCGTCTCAAGTACCTAAGTATCTATGTCAGTTCTTCCGCACCCAAGCAAAAACCACGAAACCGTCATGATATAACCTTGAACATAGGGGTCCTTCTAACAACCGAATACGTGCCAGGACCATATTGTTAGTATATGCTGCCCGCATTATATGACAACGCTTGGTTTCGCAGATTCACAAAAAAACCTAGCGGAATATTAATATCAGACCTAAATACTATGTACTGAAATAAAATTATAGTTTTTAGTTAAATGCACGTCAAGATATTTGATGCACGCCAAGATATTTGATTATTATTATAGATTTGCGTTTCTTTTGCCTTCACTATATTATTATTGTATTGATTATTTCTTTACTTCATGATAAAATCAATGAAATTTCTTCATTGAACAATTTTGCCGTCATTGAATATAAACATTTTGCCATATATTGTATGGTTATAACTGTTTACCCTTAATTTATTAATTAAACGTACGAATGTTACGAATATATAAATAAATAGTGTCCATGGACTCGAAATTGCCTTTAGCGCCGACGATGGATTATTTACAATTGATAGCTATTGCAATGCATCGAAATGGCCACTTGCGCCAGTGTCATCAATATTTCCTTACGACTTTAGAATTCGTCCTGATAACGATAGTAGCTCATGCATATGATTGATTTAGATGATGGCATTTTCACTGAGTATCGCCACTCAATGAAAATGCAATCACCTAAATCAATCATATGTTCAATCTTTTAAATTTACTTTTCATCGTAGGTGTTTGTTTTCATTAATCGTCACAAACGTGACTCTTTAAGTTAAATTGACTAGCCATACACGTATCTCTGTGGATGGCGTTTGTTGTATGTCTACGGTTCTCGTCCATTACCGCAGTTAAGCAACGTAGGACCAGATTAGTATTAAGATGACTAACAGTCTGGTAAAACAAGAAGCTGCAACATTTTGCTTTGTCCTTTATTCGTGTTATTTTTAAATGCTTATCTATTTAGCACGTTTAAATTATATTGCATTTTACACCGTGTGTTATACAAACATTTAAGAAAGAGTTTTCCTGACTTTTCTACAAAAGTCTGACAGGAAAGGTAGCGCACACACAAACATCAATAATAAGGACAAAAAATAATTTGTAAGCAAGACACGCTAGACCACAAACATAAAACGGCTGACGACAGGGGAACCGCCTTTGACAACAGAGGAACCGCTTTTGACAACAGGGGTATCGCCTCTGAACGGTCAGTGGTAACGTGGTCGCTGTGGAGTCAAATCAAGAGATACTGATATGGGACTTTTTCTAAAATGATCAGCATGACATGATATTGGTCCTTGTTGACAATTGTTGTGATTCAACGTTAAATATGGGTGCCAGCAGTCATTTTTTTTTACAAGAATTATATAGTAAAAAGTTGTAACGTCTACTCTGAAGACGGATTTTTATGAAACTTGACAGGAATTATGCACTTGATGTCTAGCAAAATTTCAGGTCGGCCAGAAAGTCAAGATGATAAAATGATCAACATAATGTTGATCCTTGTCGAAAATTATTTGATTCGACATTAAAGATGGCCGCCAGCGGACATCTTTGTTTACATACATGTAGGTATATAATAAAAATGTAGCGACTACTCCTCTGAAACTACTTGACGGATTATCATGAAACTTCACAGGAATGTTGCTCTTGATGTCTAGTTGATCCTAGGTAAAAAAAAGAGTCGGTTTCTGGTCTTTTCCCAAAAATAATTAGGTAGGATTTTATTTTTCTTAGAATTATTGCTTACTATACTAAATTCAAATCAAGAACATCAAAAGTATGTTTTCTTGAACTTATTACATATATGAGTGTTCCATAACATGCCTTAAAAACCTAAAAAAATATTTTTTTGTGCCCTAAAAAGTAAGGTCGGGACCTTAGAAATAGGGTGGTTCGGAAGACCAGACACAAACCTTTTTTTGTTTTTGGCCCTAGCTAATTTTCAGCCCAGCCGGAAATTTAAGATGGCCACCACGGCTAATAATAGATTTAAAAAAAAAACATGGCTGCCAGCGGACATCTTTGTTTACATATAGCTTTTAAAAAATGTTGATCTTTGTCGAAAATTATTTTGAATCGACATTAAATATGGCCGCCAGCGGACATCTTTGTTTACATAGAGTTATGTAGTAAAAGCGTGTAGCGACTACTCCTCTGAAACTACTTGACAAATGTTCGTGAAAATTCACAGGAATGTTGCGCTTGATATAGAAAGAAATATAAAAAGATCGGACAGGGAAAGTAGCATTCAAGGAGGACAGTCAACCACAAAACACAGAAACAAACACGCAAACAGACAAACAAGAAGGCAAAAGCAATTATAAATGCAAAGGAAATTACAAACACAAAAGGGTTGACAATAGAGCCCTTTTTTAGAGTTGAGTTATGTAGTAAAAGCGTGTAGCGGCTACTCCTCTGAAACTACTTGACGAATTTTCATGAAACTTCACAGGAATGTTGCTCTTGATATATAGTTGATCCTAGTACAATTTCCGGTTGGCCAGAAATTCAAGATGCCGCAACGGCTAAAAAAAAATTAAAAAAAATAAATTGTAGCGACTACTTCTTAAAAACTATAAGTGATATTGTTATGGGTTTAATTGCACTAAATCAGCCGGATATGCTTGCCTGGTGCAGTCGAAAGTAGTTCTGTATTAAAGAGTGCTAATCTTTTTTTTTTCTTTAAAAACTTTTTTTTAGTGCAATTTCCTGTTATGTTTTTGGCTGTAACTGCATTCTGAACCTGTTGTTGATATTTGAAAAGGGAGCTCATTATGTTTTTGACAGTTTTTGATATACTTTTCAGAAGTGAAAGTAGACGGTACGAAATTGCAAGGGGTAAAAATAGCTTTGACCTTTGACCCGGTGTTAGTATATAACTGAAGAAATCTTTATTAGAAGGTATTAAACCCCCTATTTCCTTGTTGATGTTTAATAGCAGACATGTTTATTTGCATGATAAAGTAAGTTTCCGAGAATTCTAATCAGGTTTGAGTTTTTAACAGGTTGTCAACATTCTAACTTTACTGTGGAAGAGGCATGGAGACTCATTTACGCTATTATAACCTATCATTTTGATTCGACGTTAAACATGGCTGCCAGCTCAGTCATATTTGTACGCTTCATCTTTGTACACTTTACAAGAGTTGTATAGTAAAAAGTTGTAGCGACTACTCCTCTGAAACAACTTGACAGATTTTTATGAAACTTCACAGGAATGTTGATCTAGCTATCAAAACCTATCAGTGAGCTTCAAGGTCATTGACTTCTTGTTCCTTGATTTCTGTGAAACTTGGCAGGAATGATCAGTACCAAGCCTAGTTGCACATGTTGTTGTCGTGTTCCCCAACAAAGACTCCATATAGCCAGTAGAGAGATACAGGCCTCTTGGGCCTTTTGTTGTATACTTGGTTTGTGCGGTAAGGGACACATCTCTATAGTGCAAGCAAGCATGCTTTTCTTTCGAGAAAAGAGATCCAGGCTCATGTCCTGGTGGAGAGCGCACATACTGAGCTGTACATTCATTTTGTTTTATATAAATGAAATAATTTAACATCAGCAAACTGTCCAATGTTGTGCTTGGCTTATAAACATGGGAGAACAAACATTTCTAAAAGAGCTATAACTAACATGTAAATGTTAAATAAGTTGATGAAACTGAATTATCTCACTTGTTTTTTTTAAGTAAAGGTGTTGTTTTTCCGACAGAGGCAGCGGTGATGGCAGTGTCAACATTTAAGTTTTGCGTTTAGGACTCTTTCCCACAAACGGTATGCACTACTGGTTAGGGGCCAGTTTCCGTCCAAGCCCAGTTTTAGTCACTCATTTAAAAACTGCTTTTACACTGCAAATTACTTACACAATATTATTTATTGACAGTCGTTTAGCACTGAACATTGTAAACAGAAGAAACAACCAAAATGTAAATAAGCGTTACAAAAATGAAAGGGCTTTTCTCCGAAAAGTGTGCTTACTTCTTTATATGGCGTTGGGGATGCCCGCGCATACTGCCGCATAATAAATTATAAAAAAATATTAAAATTGTTTTAACGTCATATTTTTATTACACAGAGGACGCAGATAAAATATACCGTGATAATATATTTTAACCGAAGAGAGGCAACCGTTTGATTTACAAAGAGTTACCCATTGTTATAGCGTAAATTGACGTCGTGAAAAATAATACATTGACGTTACCAGGCGCATTGTTATAACGATCGTGGTGAATGGTGGAACAATGCAAACATACAATTTTTTGAATGAAATTGTTCAATAGACGTACAAATATGCTCTTAATTCATAAATTTTACTGTATCGTGACCTAGTTGGATCTATCACTCGATAAAAAACATGACGGAAACTGGGCATGTAAACAAAATGATTTCTCAGTTTTAGTCTATTTATACAAAGGTCACGTGCCACTTACATGTAGTTAATTTATATAAAACCAAATGGTTTGGTGTCAAATTTCCAGGAAGAGGTACCCTAATAGAAAGAAGAGTAAAAATTGTCAAGATACATAGATGTGTCTGAAAAATTAGTTTATGTTTACATAAGTGACGGAAAGTGGCCCCCAACCAGTACACCTTTAAAACTTTGGTTATGTTTGTGTTTTGGGTACTGTACTGTAGTACATCACAAAATTACAATACACAGAAAATAGAAAATAGAAAAATGCAGATTTCCAAGCAAAGGGCTGATACTGTAACTTAATAGTTTTACCTTAAACTGGCTAAAAGTTTTTCATTCTGGTCACTTTCTCAGGAACTGCATGTACTAGAGTTTTCAAACTTTGTTATTATTTGTATCTTGTATGACATAAGCTTGTATCTCCGAAACAACTTCATATATTTGAAACTTCACAGATGTATTCAGCATCATTAGACAACATCATACAGTCAGGTTCTACAACTCTTGCTTTTATTTTAACAGAATTATGGCCCCTTTTATTTTTTTAAAAAAGGGCTACAGTTTTGTATGTAAGCTTAGTTGTCATTTTTAGATTTCAGTTGTTCATTACCCAGTATATATTACATGTATCTGTTAGGCTATTATGCCAGTCTCATTTAAATCAGACCCTTTATCACGCTACGATACTCTACACTAGAAGCGGAGAGTATCAAGGCGTAGTTAGGATTTGATTTTATTGAGATTGACAATTATGCCTTTCAAATTAGTTTGCCAGTAGATAGACAAGGCCTCGCAAGTTGAGCTTCCGCTCCGAAGGACTGTGTTTCTCGTTTAGGTGTGTCACTATGTTGCTGAAATTAGGTCTGCGCGACATCCAACATGGCCGCCATTACCAAACGTCGTCGAAACCTTTAAAAATCTTGTCAAGAACTGCTGGACAGATTTTGACAGTTGTTCTTTTGAAATGACCGCCAATGGCTAGACTATCAATTTTGTTCAAATAAAGTCCCCGGGGTCAAAAATGGTCGGGAAACTGGGGCCATGCACATACATGGGTATGTCAAGAACCGGTGAATTAGGGCTGTCATTGATAGTAACTATGTGAAGCGTATCGACCATATCGATATATTGAAGGAAAAACGATGAAACATGTATGTACTGCTTTTAAATGGGTGTTGTAACATATCAGTTATACATGTACCGTTTGAAACAAATCTATATACAATAATAAATCTGTATACTGAAAAACTAAAGTTTAGCAAGCCCTTATGAACATCTAGCTTTAATAAATGTAATGTAATTTTATATTGTGAAGTATTTTAAATCATCGGCATGTCTTAGGTTGATCTTCTTTTTCACCTACTTTTTGTATTCCAGTGTATTGTAAGTATCAGAGTTATCTCCCATTAAACATACTATTTCACATTTAAAAATACAAATAAGGTAAAGAGCAAGATTAACCATTACAAAGTAACTGTTATCAAGTTATAAAAAACGCTAAAACAATCGACACTTTCCTTGCCATTATAAAGTTATAGAGAACCAAAGTTTACCATTTGTGAAATTACCTCCTTTAGTGGTAAAACAGGTAGATTACCACATATTGCTATTGTTTTCGCATATTTCTTTTGAGACTTATTCGCTTAATATAACTGATAATTATGTAAGTTATAATGCCCATGACCGCTTCTACACATATCCTTGAATCTGGTGCACGGGATTTATATGTTATTTACTTGCTAAACTTATTTTTATCAGTATATCTATGGTAGTTTGCTTGATCTTTTTTACCTAACACAAGGCATTTAAAATTATTAATTGGTCAAAATAAAAATAAATTACCCATTTTTACAAAAAATTATTTGCTTGTGTCAGCAAAGCAATCGCTGTTTCAATTCCGGTTAAAAGTTTTGTTTTTATTAAAAATCGTTTCAAAATAAGTTCATTAAAAAACAGAAAAGAAACTTACAAGACAACGGATACCATCCGTGCCTACACGCCTGTCGGACATGTTTAGGGAAAACACTTCACAGCAACCTATTTCCGGTTTAACTAGTTTTCGTGAGCATGGTGAGGAAACCCCAAAATAAAACTGTGTTTATTTTTGTTTTACATTATTCTGTTTGAACCAATTCTTGAAAATTGTATCCATATATCGATAATCTGAAAAGAATTGACGATTCATCGATATTGTTTCCATCAAGGACAGCCATACTGTGAATGAACCTATACTTTTAATTGGCACATACATTATTATATGACCGAACACCTGAATAGATCGAGTTTTGATAAACGGTTTTGTAGTGTAATGTTGTCATTATTTAGCGGGTTAGGCCAGAGTTTTTTTATTTGTTGGCTTACGGGAGAGCCTGCCCTATTTTTGCTCAAGTTAAAATCAAAATAAATTTAATAAAATCCCGATTTTATTTTTATTGCCAGTCCGACTTCAAGTGTAATCATAGTGAAGAATTTGTTCAGGGAAGTTTGTTACCCATATATTTTCGTACCATTAAAACAGTCTATTAAATCATTTTAGAATTATTTTATTTTTAGAATTTTGTATTTCTGGGTTTCAAGAACCTCATATTTTATCACTAAACTAATCAGAATGCTTCACCCATATTTTGATTTGGTTATTTCTATCATGACATCACTTTCTGGTATTATGACATCACACCCTGGTATTATGACATCCCGTCATGCTATTATGACATCACATCGGATTAGTATAAGAAAGAAATTGTCTCATGAATGAATGCTCCCTTTAAAAACAAACACTGAGATGCCAAAATACTCATTTCAATATAATCAACAACAAAAAAACTCACAATTTTAACATGAAAATCCTTGAAATATGTAACAAATAGATCAACAATGTTTTATAAATAAAAAAAATTGGCACTTTAAACCCAAGACATTGCTACTTAAATTGGAAATGTATTTATGTTGGAAATTAGTAGATCTATAGATATAATAATGATGTTATTATTAAAGGGACAATGACAAGCTTGCTGAGACTGGTACGTTTTCTTTCCCACATGTGAACAAGTAAAAATGTGTGTATTCATAAAGATCACATTTTATTATATATTTAGTTACACTGACCTTACCAGCCCTTTTACGATTTGATATTTCATCTTTCCGTTGTACTTCTCCCCAACCCCTCCCCCCACCAAAAAAAAGAAAGCTTTTAGTCAGTGAAATACATGTGCTACATGACCTCCACTTTTCTGTGCAGTTGATTTTTTGGCAGCATATGATATTAAATACGCCATTTGTGATGATAATATAAGTTATTCTTTTTTAATTGGGCCGAGATATGAATGCCAATATTGTTTCATACACAATGCAAAAACGAAAGGGTAACACACACTATTACGGCAGTGGTATATCCCGGAGAGCGTTTTGCAGTCGGGGCGGTATGAACTGTTGGGGAGTTGCCAAATTACACGGGCAGATAACAATCAATTAACACCGTTTAGTCACGTGATATTGATGTCGAGATTTGAGGTCTAATTACACTAAATCAACAGGATGTGCTCGCCTGGTGCAGTCGAAAGTAGTTCTGTATTAAAGAGTGCTAATCTTTTTTTCTTTAAAAACTTTTTTTAGTGCAGTTTCCTGTTATTTTTTGGCTGTAACTGTATTTTGGACATGTTGTTGATATTTGAAAATGCAGCTCATCATGTTTTTGACAGATTTTGATATAAATTTGAGAAGTGAAAGTAGACAGGGTATGAAATTGCAAGGGGTAAAAATAGTGTTGACCTTTGACCCGGTGTTAGTAAACAACTGAAGAAATGTTTCTTAGAAGGTATTAAACCCCCTATTTCCTTGTTGATGTTTAATAGCAGACATGTTTATTTGCATGATAAAGTAAGTTTCCCAGAATTCTAACGAGTTTTGAGTTTTTAACAGGTTGTCAAAATTCTAACTTTACTATGGAAGGGCAATGGAGACTCATTTACGCTATTATAACCTTGATAACAAAAGTAAACGTGTGAAAACAAAACTATCAATTTAATACATTTATATTGTATATCGTATAACGTTTTGCACATATCTGTTTAATAAATCTGTTTTTGAGTGATTATAGTTCATAATTTTAACAGAACATATAAATTACTATAGATATTACGCATCAAAATGAAAACCTTTCGATGATCCTGGATTTTTACTGTACGCTTGCTCGGAACCTTGTACAGTCAGTCGGAGATGTCAACTGTAACAACGTTCAAATGCTGAACTAGGCAACACCCAGTTCATTTCGCTTAATTTGACTTTTTATAAGGTACTTTAAATCAAGTAAGGATTATATAAATGAGATGTAATAATGAAACGGGCTATACTTTGGAACGACGAATGACACAGTTATTCAAAATTAACCATACGACTTTTTCTTTAATGATAATAGCTCAGAATCTCGCCTCAGTTTAGAAGATCGTGCGTTAGAGAGCCTTATGAGGCACATGCGTTTCTAGGTTATATGTGTCTGTATACGTAAGATATGTTGACCTATGTTATAATGGGTAGCTGATAAACTACTTCATGAGCGAATGAAATATTAAAGAAATTAAGAGAGAATTACAAATTTGACACGTCTACAAAACAACAACAACACAACAAAAACATGTTGCACCGGTAAGCAGTCGCCCCGACGCCGGTAAACGGTTTCCACGTGTACGAATTGGTAGTATTATGACTTTCTGGTACTTCTGGATGCTCCGTTCCAATCACTGTAAGCCGGTGCAGTGTGCGTAAGAGTTTGCTTCTTGCCTATTGTGCTTGTGTTCGTTGCTTCCAAGGAATCCATTTTTCACCAATAGTATACCAACTATCTACTTGTGTTGAGGTCAATGGTTAAAACTATTCATCCAAGGGAGTGACTATTGACCTGAAGCAGTACACTATTGACCGAGACGATGTCGATAGTTGTTTTATTATACTGAATCGTATAAACTCCATTAATTTGCTTACTGTTTGCTTACTTGTTTACATGCATGGTTTCACGTCATGGGAAAGCGTAACGTCATTCTCAGACTATTGACCTTCAAAAAAAGACCATTGACCACAAAACCAGATTGAACCGGATAGGAAACGTTCTAAAGTCAATAGTTCATACTAATACCTTACACGTGTATCCATTTGAGATAGAAAAATCTCGCCCAAGGGTGATTTTTCCCTATCTCACATGGATCACTCATGATGGAGTGACTGCCTTTTAGCCAATATAAACTATGTATTTAAAATGATATATAAGAATTCATTTTTTTCACGCAATATGTGAAATTTGTTAAAGATTGGTAGTTCAAATCCCACTGGGAGCTCGACTTGTAAGTGGGGGAATTGTCGATTCTTACGGACGACGGAAGGTGTAACCTTACGTGTTGAAAATGTCACCATACAAACAAATTAAAGTTTAGTAAATGTAAGCAGAATAATATATTACCAACAAGTACCGGTTTTAAGAAAAAAATACATTTTTTGAGAATCAAATCTCTATCGACACAATATAAACGGCTCTAACATACACATTATTACATGACATGAACACCTGGATAACGTTTTCTTGCATACCGAACAAGGATATCCGTCATTTTACCGGGGCTAGATACTTCCATCTCACTCTAGGGTCGACATAAAACTCAGGCGCGCCTACATCCGGTATGCAGGAAAACATGAAAAATGTTAGTAGCTGGTGGCGTCAACGTACAACATGTCTCTGATATGCAAGAAAAAGAATCTATCATGGGTATCAAAGGCAACAATAGTATTGATTAAAAACAATGTCCCACATAAGTCGAAAAAGACCTAAGGGAAAACATGTGTTACCTGAAGGTGACTAAAAGAGGTATGTACTCATCAAACCACTAATGTTTGCATTTTGTTGGTTGTTCAATCTTAATATTACGTATGTTATCATCAAGTTTTGAATGACCTGAGTCTTTACGTACTTGTTGACGTGAGAGGTTAAACGGGGATATGACATTGGCTTGCGTGCTCAATGTTTCTCATTAGTTGAAAACACTGTCGTGATTTTTTAATTAAACTGAAGATGTATAGGTCGTTAAGAATACGATAAACAGATTTGCAAGAAACCCTACCCAGAAGTCATCCATACGTATTATATACAACACAGGGCAGTACACTCCATCATCGCGATAATTGAGATCAACTCTGTAGCATGATGAACCATGGCAGGAAAATGCGAAATAATTGAGAGGACGGAGATCAACCCTGTAGCATTCTGAATAATAGCAGGACAATGCGTAATAATTGAGAGACGAAATGGAAACAACACGGTTTGGTGGTGTTTCCGCAGCTCGGTCCAGAAATGTAAAAGATAAAGACCTGCTGCTTACATGCTAAATTCGATGGGAAACGCGACTTGTACATTTTACCGGCTATCATAAGTTGAATTCATTTGGAGACCAGGAATTAGAGGAACCATGATTAATTAGCAAAGGTAAGTCGGAAGCCGCGGCCGATGTGATTTCATTATCGAATCTGTTATATGTTCAATGATAATTATATTAAATCTGTAATGTTTACGATACTTATATTCCCAATTTCCGATTAATAACAGATACGGTTATTACACTCCGTGCAGAATATTATGTGTCACATGTAGATTTCGCTACCTGAAAATATAACTGGGTCGATGGACACGCTTTTGTGATTTTTTGTTTGTTTGTTTGTATGGTGGTTTAAGTAATTTTCAACACATTTTGTTTTGTGGTGGAGGCAGACCACCCACCTTTCCTGGGTAGAACCAGTACCGTACACCTCCCGCCATCAATAAGAATCGACACTTCCTCACATACAAGTCGAACTCCCAGTGTTGTTGTGATTAAAAAAGGAATTATGGCATGGGGATGCTTCGTTACATTGTGTTGCAATATAAAGCAAAAGATACAATTATGTTATCTTATCTTACAAAATACCAAAGCCATATACAATCCATGTGTATGGTTATTAGTCAAAAGCTGACGGTAGTTAATTAGTGAACTGCTTTAGCTTGCAAAGTAATTAGTGAACATCAGATTATGTATTTAGTTTATGTAGTAAATGTACGTGTGACAAAAGCCTTTTATAACAAAAGCCGATTTATTGCTTTCTGAAATTAAGCCACATGTGACAAACACCTTGTATACTTAAAGTCGATTTATCTGTTTATTGAAGCCATTTTTGTAAAACAAAACAATATTGATAGAAATATGGAAATTACTGTAGGGGATTTAAGAAATAAATTATTTCGAGCGGGTTTATACCTACTTTCATATTTTGTGTGGGATCATTACCTAGTGGGCGGGACATCGATAATTTCAATGTTTCTAAAGTCTTAAACACCAGCTTAAGATCACGCCCATAATAAACCCGTTAGAAATATGTATTTTTCTTATTTGACATGGATTTTTAGCTCTACTGGCCCAAGTCCAGGGGAGCTTATGCGATCACTTTTCGACCGTCGTCCGTCTGTCCATCCGTCTGTTAGCAATTTTATAAAATCGACATCTTCTCTGAAATCCCTTGAAGGATTTTGATGAAACTTTATCACAATGTTACTTTAGAGGCTCCCTCTCAGATTTATGTTTTTTATGGCCGCCAGTCATCCAAGATGGCCGCCATGGCTAAAATTATATCAAATTTAGGTAAATTTCAAACAACATCATATATATGTATTTTGGGGTTTCTGGCTCAAAGCTCTCGCTTTGCTCGAGTTTGATCCAGAAACGCCCCAAAATACATATATATAAATCACCATGAAATGGTGATTTACTTGATTTATTAAAACTTTTTTAAAATAGGGGTATTGAAGATTGCAAGTTTAATTTTTTTTATAAGTTATCAAAATTACATTCAATTAAAAAATGTCTTACCTTGAATACAAAGGTGGTGGATCATACTCAAACACACTACTAAAACAATAAATCACACACTTTTTAGACTTTTTTGTAAGGTTGCCATTGCTTCCTTTCTTCCCTGCTCTACTATTTCTTTTTTTTGAACTTCACTTATTTCAGCCTTTTTTTGTTTTGTGTCCTGTTTTAAACTATAATATTTATCTAACTCATCCAAAATCAACTTAAACTCTTGATCAGATATTTGTGCATCACTCAACGCTTTTGATATTAACTGCTTTATACTATTTAACTTAGCCTCCGCCAAAGTTTTTATTTCATGATGTTTTTGAGCTTTTGCATTAAGCTTGCGTCTGATAAAATTAATACAAACACCTGTAGCTCCACATACTATTGCTGCTATTTCTAAAGGTAACAAAACTGGGAAAACAAATCCAATCCCAGCCATAATAACACCTGCAGATATCAAGGTAGTGTCAATTCCATCTGTAATATTAGTACCACGTTTATATTTTTTATAAAGTGACTGACGTATACCTCGTTCTGTAATTAACTCTTTTTTCAATTTCTGAAATCTTTTGTAATCTATAATTTTGTCCGTCTTCCACTGGCAACTCAGGAAATATACTTGGTGCTGTCGGTTGCTTCGGCATTTTTTTTGCTAATAAATAAAAAAATCAATTAATTCAATTAATAATGATGCCACCGTATTAACAGCGGTAGCGTTGGCAATCTTGCATACAAAGTTAACAACAGAACCAGCACCAATCTCTAAAGGTTTATCAAAGTTATCATGATTGCGTGGGATGATGTGAAGCGTTATGCCATACTTTGGTTGTTCAACACCATTGACAGAAACTATTACAGATACGTCACCAACTAATCGTTCACATGCTAAACCTATTCCCATAATCCGTCCACGGCGTGTCATTACATGCCCCACATTTGATTCTGCCCCGCCGTTACCAAATGAGAGTATTCTATTCAACACAAGCGGACCCTTAGCCTCTGCAAATATTGTTATAATCCCATATTTAAGATTATCAACTCTATCTCTCAAATGATTAAACTGGTCAACAAAAGGCACAATTCGCCTATATAAATTTTGAACATCATTTATCAAAGCCTCTAAGTCTTCTGTTTTTTAGGTCTTGTTGGTCCAAATATACTCATTGTTTTTTTTATAAAAAAATATTTTTAAATAATTTTTAAAACACAACTCATAGGCAAACCGTGATTATATATCTTGTTGCCATACTCATCTCTAACTTCTATTTTCAATTCAGTAATTGCACCATTCATAAGACAGTGATATTCAGGATAAAAACTTGTATATACTATATCTCCAAACTGCTTATTTACTACAGGCACAACACCTATAATAGTGCTTGGTGCACCATTGAAATAATTACTACTCGTATTAACTTGTTCCAGATGAACATATAGCTGTTTATAAGGAGCTTAATCAATTGGGTAATCTCCTATATTAGTACCTGTCAACCATTTTCTGTCCTTGAATCCCAGCATTTTTGAAAGACCGCTTGACATTCGTGTCTCTATTGGCGTATGTATAATGGCTGCACCAATTTGGACAATATTGTCCAGAATAATCTTTTCATTTAGCTTTTTAAAATTTTCTACCAAGTCTTGAAAGTTATAGAGTCCACCTGGTAAATGTTCTATTTTATCTGGGTTTCGTGTCTTTATGGTTTCATGAATAATATTTTGCCAACCGATAGTGTATGTAAAACTTTTTAATCCGACGCGCTTAGTTCCATCTCTATTATCGATATACTGTTGTAAGTTAATAGAGTTGTCTATGTTTGAAATTGTATGAAACATTTTTTTTAGTATATATATAAATACAAATAAAAATGATTTCTAAAGAATTCAAATATAACCCGGGTGCTCACTATTCAAATACTTTTAGCAAGAAAGTGATAGATATAATAAATCAAAACATAGTTATTACATCAGACGGTAAAGGCTTTAAAGCATCATTTCCCAATGTCTTTGAAAAATACAAACTCCCATATGTTAAATCAGATGCTATAGTCCAAAGCTGGGGAACAGATTGGATGTTATTTTGGCAGAATCAGATGAATTTTGCTATTTGGTGTGCGACAACTGGATGTGGTATTGATTTCAACAATCATCTAATAGCTGATGCCCTGGTTGGTTCGTTATTTCGATTTCACGTCTACTACCAAGTCAGAAGAATTTTATTTGAGATGAGTGTAGCAATGCCGCACGACTCAAATTGGAATGTTTAATAACACATATAACCGAAACGCATACGAGAGAATATGCAAGGAGTTTAACGTTGACTTAAATTCGGACTGGAGACAGAAACAAAGCTATAATGATGGTCTAGGAACAATTTATAATTACTGGACAAATATTGGTTATCATCCTTTGATAAATACTGTATACGACAACAAAACGATGAGTTTTACAGTCTATGAGAGTGATAAAACATATCACATTGATTACATTGCACAAGGATCTGAGGCAGACAACAGCTTGTCTACTTTTATACTAGATTGTTCATTTGGATTTACAAGAGCTGGAGTAGAACGCATCAATGACAGCATAAGAACATACTGCTGGGCAATTCTTGGTTCACAATCACAAACAAGAACTGATATACTTGGAACTGGAACGGCATTTGATGCACAGAAACAATGTTTAGCAAATGTAGAGGACGCAATAAATAGCTCCATCGACTTGCCCAGTCAAATTTCAAGATATGAAAACATCCTAAAATATGCAAGAAGTAAAGTAAATTGTGTCTATGGAAGTGGATTGTACATGTCTCCGAGTGACAAGGAATTAAGAATTGGAATAATACAAGACTACAATAATGTAATTGTAATAGCAACCGATGCACAAGCATTAGGATTGAATAATGATGTAAATGTAAAACCAGTGCCATCAAAAATTATTCAACATTTTCAAGGCACCACAACAAAGAAATTTTTACCGAAACATTCTGACTTTGATAAATCAATACATAAAACTGTGGAGCATAACCCACCAGAAATACAAAAAATAGCGATTGAACACGAAGATAACAAAACAACTATAATTGTTGGTACTATAGTAATAGGTCTTGCTGCATTACTTATCTACGAGATTTACTTAACCACTCTTTGGCTGCCACATACAACAACCCGGAAACAAACACAAGCAAAGCCCATAGATTGTTACCAAGCCAATTAATAACATTACCTGTTGCAGATAAAAGCCATGATACTATTGCACCAATAACTCCTGGAAATGCTGCAGAAGCTTTACCAGCTAGGTTGGCAAGAAGTTTACCAAGATTAAATAGTTGTTTTTTTATCCAATCTTTTACACTTGATGGATCAGGTTTTGGAGTTGGGGTTGGAGTTGGAGCAGCACTTATGTGGAAATAATAGAATTAATTATCACCCCAAGAATCATACCAAATGCAGTTAAAATACTAATAATAGTAATACCTTGCTCCCTAAACAAGGTTTTGATCCTCTCACCAAGAGTTGTATCCTCGCCTAACATTTTGTTTATTGTCTCCTTTATCCTGCTTACTTGGTTATGAAAAGCTTCTCTGTTCTCATTAATGACATCCATTCTTGCACCTCTCTCATCTTCAAGGTCTTTGATGCGATCGCTAATTATCTTTATCTGGAATTTATCATCGTCAGTCTTAGCTTGTTCTAACTTTTGTTTTTCTCTTGTTATGTCTTTATCAAGTTGTGTGGGTTTTGCTAAGTTATTGGTGAGTTCTTCCTTGACAGTTGTCATTGTTTTTACTATTCCATCCATTTCGCGCTTGTCTATATTTGTTTGTGTTGAAACATCAGGACGCTCATAAAGAGCACTTTCTATTGACTGTGCTGTGTCAATCACAATATTTGATCAATCTTGTAATGGAATAGCATCCACATTATCTGTTAAATCATTTATTGTGCTCTCCAATACTTGTCGAAATTTTTGTGATACTTTTGTTCTACTGTCATACTCCGGCAAATTTAAAAATTGTCTTACCGCCATTGTTCCCCCAGAGCCAACAACCCTGTTATATTCACCTACCAAAGAACCAAGAGCAAGAAATGTAAAAGAACCTTGCTTGGCAGTTATTCATATTTTTTCATCACCAAACAACCACCAGTATAATGTTTTACCATCAGATGATACTTTAAACTGGTCATAATCCATTTTATCCGGCTTCATTTTATATCGTTTTCCTATTTCATCATAAAAGGATTTTACAAGATTTTTTTTGTGTGCTTCAAGTTGGGATTCTTTCAGCCTTCCTCAAGTTCAGCAAGATAATCGCTTTCATTAAGAAAACTTCTTAGAACAGGCTCATCAGGCACCATTGGTATATCATCATCATAATATTCATCATATTCATCTGGATCGAACGAAGGATTTTCAAATCTACCCTCAGCCATTGTTTATTTTATTTAATTTAAAAAAATATATTTAAAAAAAAAAAGAATGTCAGCTTACGGAAACAAACTCAACCCTCATAGAAAACTAAGAGAGCCTCATGGTGCCAAAGGCATCCGCACAAGTGTAGTAATAACTAATAATCCATCAACAATAGACCAAAACCAGCAACTGCTTGTGAGATTTCCCAATCTAAGTACTAATGATGTGATAGTTCCTCGTACTACTCGTCTTGCCTTTGAAATAGAACTTAAAAGCAGAACAGACGCCAACGCTACTCTATTCCAGAATCTGGGTAGAACAATTGTGAAAAAAATGACAATAAGAATAGGTGGCAACGAAGTCATGTCAATAGATGACAGTGATATATATCATTGTTATGTAGATTTATTGGAAAAGCCCTACCGAACGAGTAAACATAGCTTACCAAGGTATTGGTAAAGCAAACATGTTAAAACATAGAGTTGGTGCGGGAGATAAATCCTCAGACACCGAAGATGAAGCTATAGCAGAAGCTTATGGAAATAGATTTTGTATTCCACTGGACTTTGAAATGTTAGAAAGTCATATGCCATTTTATCAAGCGGGGCTTGGTGATAGGTTAGAATATGAATTAACATTTAACGATTATAACAAAGTTATCAAAAGCACTGATGCTGATGCATCTTATGTAATAAAAATATCTGCTTGGAATTTGATACAGTTAGTGATGTTGAATTAGCCAGACAAATAAGACAGCAAACCAATGGTAAGATGTCATTTATGTATGATCGTATCTTGCGACATAGAAAAAAATAGCAAACAAATCTGAAACCCTTTGGAACATCAACATTAATGTACCAGCACGGAGCATGAAAGGTAATCTAATGCTGTTTGAAGACCTAGAAAGAAAGACACAGAATCCTTTTACAACCCAAGGATTGAAAAGGTTGAAATGACAATAGAAGGCGTACCAAATCAGTTGTATAGTCAGGGCATGAGGGCATATCAACATTGGGATGAAATCAACAAATATTTTGCCTTGACATCAAAAATAAACAAAGAGACAGAAATAGTAGCGAGGGACTTATACTTTACCAATGTTTCTCTTGAGACTTATCTGACAAAATCATATGCTTTGTGGCTTGACCTTAGAACATGTGATGACAATTTATTACACGGCAGTGGAAGAAGAATAGAAAACGGCAGTGAAGGCACAACGATATTAATAAATAAAAAGCAGATGCAGATCAACCTTTAAATATTTATATATATATAATACAAGATGCGCAAATCAATTTCGAAGATGGAAGATTCAAAGAATCACGATTCTAAATATCCTAAATATCCCCACAGTTCCATTATCTGTGGTCAGACAGGCTGTGGTAAAACAGAGTTTGTTCTTGACATACTTGAACAAGAGTATGTTGGAGTTTTTGAACATATAATTATATTGTGTCCAACCATAGAGTGGAACGAGGCTTATAAAAATAGATCCTGGATAGGAGATGTGAAAAACGCGAGAGATAAAAAAATAATAATTGTCAATCCCGTTAGCAAAGGCAAAGAAATGCTGCAAGAACTGTTGCGTTTATTTTTCAATAAATATGCTGGCAAGCACACACTATACATCATTGATGATTGCTCCGCCACAAAAGAATTAACAAAGAAAAAAGATATGTTATCAGAGTTGGCATTCTCTGGTCGTCACGCCAAACAATCAGTGTGGGTCATTTCGCAGAGATATAATTCGGTATTGAAAGATTTGAGGGAGCAAGCAAAATGGTTGTGTATGTTTTACACTAAGGACAGTGATAGTTATGAAAATTGTTTGAGAGAAAATGATGTTATTCCGACGTTGGAGGAGAGAACCAGAATAAGAAAAGCTTTAGCAAAGACTAAATATTCCAAGTTAATTTTGAGGACTGACCAACCAACGGGTTATTGGGTTGAATAATTACTTTTTTTCTAACTGTTGCTAATACTAATACTAACAGCAAAGTAGCAATGTTAATAGCAATACTGACATGAAAATTTAATGAAAATATCAAAAAATATAGTAATGCTTATAGCATTGCTCATAGTAAAGTAGCAATGTTAATAGCAATGCTCGCAGCAAATTAACAATGCTAATAAAAAAAATAGCAATATTAATAACAATGCTATTAACAATACTAACAATTACTAGTTGCATGAATATCGCAGCTGGTTGTTTTATGTTTTTTGTTTATTTCAAGATAAAAAATAAAATTATTAATATAAAAATGAATGCGGAAGAACTATTACAAGATATGTCGGAAGGTTTTACGGAACGTGATGAATCAAAGCAATAAGAAACAAAAAAAGAAAGATTATCAGCCATAGTGACTGGCGGTGGTAGTCGTCAATATTTGGGTAAAGACATACAACTCACGAATATAGATGGCATGCCACCGGATGAAATTAACAAACTTTACTGCAGATATGAAGCAAGGCTTGGGGCAAGCATGACCAAGACCTTAGGCAATTCTTTTATTAACTTGTATGTGATGGGAGTATCAAAATATTTTAATGTAACCAATCCACCAAAGCTGATAGAAGATTTGGAGGAAGACTCATTTATTAATCATGCTTTGACAAGTGCTTGTTGTAAGTTGTATTACAGGTATGGAATGTGCTTAGCACCATTAACAGCAATACTGACAACTGTTAGACATATTGATTTTAATAAAAATAAAAATATAGATAATATAAATGGAGAACCAAGAGAGTGAAGTTATACCTGTTGAGGTTGAACAACAAAAAGTAAAAAATCCAAAAAGAACAGAAGCTGGGAAAAAAGGAGCAGCGGCAAGAAAGGAAAAGCGTTTGCTTCAAGATGCTGCAAAGCAAGATGCTGCAAATCAAATAACAAAAATAACAATAGATGAAGAGAAACCAGAAATCAAAATAAACGTATACAAAAATTATAATCCACCGTGTCTGGTTTTATTAGTAGGCATGCTGGGTTGGGTTTGTATGTTTATAACAAGAAATCTGCTACGCAACCTGTAGCTGTGCAACCTGTTCATGTTGCACCAAAAGACCCGTCTGATTTTTAATAATTTATTTAAAAAAAATAATCATATAAAAAAAATGGCAGCAAGTATTGACGGAAAACAAATTGTAAATATGATGTATCACGCTGGAGTGGAAACACTTTTAACTGTTGGATATTCTGAGATTGGCAGAAAACTACTAAAAAGACCAGCCCCTAAAGTGGATTTTAATATGGTAGATGTTGGGATGCTGTCTGTGGATATAATGTTAGCAATGGCTACAAAGGATATGCTGATTAAGCAAGGTATTATTCCTGCGGATATTATGAAATAATTTAAAAAAAATATATATAAAAAAATGGCAAGTGCAGTAGCAATGATGATAGGTGGCGCATTAACAAATGCATTGGCGTTTAGCGGTTCAAATTATTTCTTTTCAAAAATGGGAAGTCATTCAGATGAGGAAAGACAAAGGCATGACAAAGCAGTGGAACAATTATACGCAGCACAAGCGCAGTGGAATAAAAAAAGAACAGAGAGATTAGATTTTATTAATAAGCAACTGCAAAAGGAGCATCATGCAGAGCAGACTTTTGATGATGTGGATCAGGCTATGAAACAGTATTATTACATAACTGGTAAACATTTGCTTTTAGAACCGGAGCCTTAGTTGAGTGATTTTTATACACCATCTACGGATCAACAGAATAGAGAAATTACGTTTATTGTGGTGGGCATGGCTGCAACTGGATTTGTGGCGTATAAATTGAGTTCATAAAAAAAATAGTTTAAAACTATAATTACTTTAGATTTGGAATGACTAAGTATGTTTACTTTGAACTAACCTTTGGAAAAACTAAGTCATATGCGTGATACCTATTTTTTGTTGTTGTTTTTACATGGTTTCAATCCAAGTGGTCGCACATAATATGGTGGTTTAGCACTCTTCTCTAATTTATTTTTGAGATGATCAGGCGCCCATACTTCACCATTGTCTAATAATGTCAATACCATGGATGGACCATATTCGGTATCTACTATTTTCGTATCTGTTATAGTGTATATTTTATCTATTTACAGGTCTGTCCATTTCTTTGTGCTATTTTGATATTGCTCTTCAAGCAGTTCATCAAATTGTGCAGTTGTGATTTCCATTTTTTCTTTATAGTTATATAAAGTTTAATCTTTAGTAGAAAAAATGGAAAAGATTTATTACAGCCCAAAAGTGTTTTGGAAAGGTTACTCAGCAGTTAAAAAAGTGACAAAAGAGACTGGTGTTAGTGAAAAAAAGGCATTATAATTTTTAAAGAAACAAGCTGTGTGGCAGATTTATTTACCCGCACCAAAGAAAATAGTTAGACCCAGGTTTGATGTTTCTACTAAGAATGGAGTGCATCAAGCTGATTTGTTATTTTTACCGCATGATACTTTTGGCTTTGGTCGTGGACGCAAAACATATAAATATGCGTTGACTGTTGTTGATATTTCAAGTAGATATAAAGAAGCAGAGCCACTGAAATCCAAGGATAGTAAAGAAGTTGCTAAAGCATTTGAGAAAATATACAGTCGACATTTGAAATATCGAAAGTTATTACAAGTGGATCCAGGCAGAGAATTTATGGGTGCAGTATCGCAGTTGATGGCGAAACACAAAGTAAATATCAGACGGGGCAGAACAGAAATACACAGAGACCAAGCTATAGTGGAAAGATTTAACAGAACATTAGCTGAAAGATTGTTTGGCTATCAGTATGCCAAGGAAATAGATTCACAAAAACGTAATAGAGAATGGGTAAAGAGATTACCAGAAGTTGTTAAAGCCATAAATGCGGAGACAAAAAAGCCCCCTCCTGTTGAAACAAAAATATTAAATGATGATCCTATCTGTATGAATGCAAGTGTAAGATATTTATATCAACCCGGGGAACAAGAAGGCGGAAGACGCAGAGCAACTGATCCAATGTGGAGTGTAGATATTCACAAGATTAAAAGTTATATGGTGACGCAAGGTATAAGAGTTTATTATTTGAAAGCACCAGCGCCACAGAGAGGATTCGTCAAAGAAAAATTACTTATTGTTCCTGCTGATACCCAATTTCATAAGTTTTTATAGAAACCATGTGCATCAGTTGTAATTCCATCTTCTCGTATATATCTTTTTGAGTAAAATGGTGATAATGTAGATTTGTTTACTGTTACGCCAAATATCTGATGCTTTATTGATCGTATCATATTCATTTTATGGGTGTTTTTTTTCTTGTTAAACAATGCATCCTTGTAGTTCTCAAAGTTTGTTTGTTTTTCGGTTACATATTTTTCTACACCCTTTGCTTTCTTAATAATCTGCTCATTCACTTTCAAAATAGAATCTTGTTTGGATCTTAATCCAATATCCTCAACTGTAGAAACACTAGCACATTCCTCTTTTATTTTACCTATTGCTTTCTTAATAATCTTTTCATACGCTTTCAAAATAGAAGATAGTCCAGATCTTAGCTCATCCGCTCTAAAATATAGTTCGGGTCTTGATTCAATATACTCAACTATCGGAACACCAGGACATTCATCTTTCATTTTATCTATTACTTTCTCAATCATCTGCTCATCCGCTCTCAAAATAGAATATAGTTTTGGTCTTAATCCAACATACTCAGCTATAGCAACACCAGCACATTCGTCTTTTATTTTACCCAATACTTTTTTGTTTGTATCATCATGCATTGGGTGATTTTGAGGATAATCACTTAGATCATACTCATCTTTCATTTCAGCCATGTCTTTGTATGCATCATCTATTTTGATGTCTACCAGTAGGCTGTCAGTGTCTGTGTATAATAAAGTACAGTCATCTCCGTACCTTTTCTTTAGGGTATTATAGTACCAGTCATACATCATGTACTTTGATAAATCCAATACTGACATTCCAACATAAATTGGTTTCATGAGTTTGTAAAAATCTTTTTCAAAGTTTGATTTAGCTTTTTTCCTAAGTTCTGTATTTAGGTTTATGTATGATGCCATCCATGGTTTTTCATTAAATTCTAATACTCTGTGTACTTTCTTTAGTTTCATGCCTAAAGATAAATACAGTTGCAGGTTTTTGTAATGTATCACATTTTTTTCTTTGTCCCTAAGATTGGGGACTAGTTGTTCTGTATTTATCATGCTATTATTTTATAACAGATCTGTTTGGTATTTAGACAACCATTCTTTGTTCACTGCTAATCTTTCCGGTGCAAGCGGATAGTCATTGTGAGCTTCATGGAGCTCTTTAGGATATACCAAATCAACTTCAAGTATTTGTCCTTTGCCAGGTTTTGGTTTAGAAAATGTTCCACTTTTGATTTTGGCTTTCCAACCAAAGCCAGAATATGGAAGTGGCTGACTCATTGCCCATCCATAAAGATTATTTGCATCAAAATACATTAAGAAGTTGTTTTCCTCGTTAGGGTTATAATCAACTACATGTGGATTGTTTGCTTTGGCATATCGTTTTGATACTATACTTATGCCACCTCGCATCCCTTTTTCTATAAATAAGTGCATGTTAATGTCTGTCAAAAGTTCTAATTCTATTTTTGAATGTTTAAGTAAAGCATCCCAAGATAATCCAGGTGCTGTATAGTAATGTAAAGCATCAAGTTTGTATGCACTCATACATGTTTTTCTAAAAGTTTGAAACACATCTGCTAACAGAGTTACATCAGTTTTTAGATATAAATCATGATAGTCAAACTCTTCCCATATTTTTTGAGCGTATTCGTAATCTTCGGGACTTATACTTTCATCTGAGAGACTACTGTAAAACTTTTCTATAGGCGGTAATTGCGTTTCCTTAAATCTTTCCATACTGTCCATATATTCGTATGGATAAACACCTTTTCGTAAAAGTAAATCTGTTTGTTCCCCAAACTGATTTTTAGTAATTTTGAAATCAGATTTGGCTGTTGCTTTAACCAATTTTTCCAGAGACGAAGCCATAAACTGAAAGCTATCCAAGAATCTAAGTTGTCCGGCACTAAATGAAATATACTTTTCAGCGTTGTTTGGAATGCATGTAATATAACCTGTCATTTTATGTATTTTTTGCATTATAAGATGACTATCATATCCTTTGAGGTTATGAAATATAACAGGTATAGGTGTTTTGTTTGGTTTTATTTTCAGTTTCAGGTTACAGTTTTTATGTGCTGCACCTCTACATTCACCTGTAAAATGACAGTGGTCTCTTACTTTACAGTTTTTACCACATTTCCTACCTATTTCATTCTCGCATATCCAGCAGTGTGTTGCTTTTTCATGATCTTCCTCATTTTGCTGCGTCATGATTAATGGTTTTGGGTGAGCAAATATTTTATTAATGTTGCTCTTCTCACATTCTAAGTGATTTAAAAACTTTTCAACAACATCTTCACCTCTGTTAATAACAGGTTCTTCAGCTTTGCCATCATATCTGACAACCTGGTATCCAAAACCACAAGCTTCTTGTACATTTTGAATTTCAGATATTTTTCCAAATTTGATTGATTGCGGTTTGATTATACTCTCAAAATCAGCATATATTGCATAAGGCACAGGCATCTGATTTTGATGATTTTTAAATTGTGTGTGATTTTTACCTTCTTGCGGCATATCTATTCTGCAAGAATTTTTGTTGATACCATCACAGTCTTCTTTGTGTTTGGTAAGTAGTCCTTTTCCAGAATAGCCGTGAAGGCAACGATCGCAGAAGTAAGTTTGACCATGGTGTTTGTTTTGGTCCCAGAGTAGTCTATTCAGATTTTTAATCCAGCAATAGTGATATTTTGTTGTTAATGTTTTTGGTTCGTTGGAATAATCATCAGGGTTATAGTTGTCATCTATAATTCCTTCTTCATTATTTGAATCGTCTTCGTTCTCTGATTCAACCTCAGTGTCTTCAGATATTAAGAGCAAATTAATTCGTTCAATATCTTTTGGTTGTTCTGATATTTTATATGGAAAAACAGATACCTTTTTATTTTTTCCTGTTATGGTATATCCATAAACGTTGATAGCAAGGTTGTTTTGTTTCTCTACATTGGAAATTTGAGAAATTGGAGTGGGAAAGTCAATGCCCTCTTTCTTTAGGAACTCTGTACTAGGATACTTTGATAATCTATCAGAATTCTTTTTAGCTGGATTTAAAGCTGAATTTATTGCATGAAACAAACACTGATCATCATCGCTTTTTACATTGATAATTGCCTTCTTATCAGCTACTGCTTTAGGCAAAGGAATATATGAAGAACCTTTTAACGGCTCGTACTTTGCAATATTTAAGTAAAGCTTAACACAGTGGTCAATTTCTAATCCGGATGCTGTGTTTGTAAATCTTTCAAGACTCTCTTGTATAAATGCAGATGATTTATCGTACAACTCATTTATTTTGTCAGAGTTTAAGATTGCATTTTGTTCACTGTGTAACACTACTGTAGTGTATTTTTTGGTAGCACCATCATCTTTAAATAAATCTACAGTGAGACCTAATTGAAACTTTAATCCATTCATCTTTGTCAGCTTTTTGCTTATTTGTTTTGTGATAATGGATTTCTTATCACGAAATAGTTTTTGAGGGTCTTTGTATTTCTCGGCAGATATTTCGTATGCTTTGAAATAACCACACATTGGTTTGTCAACCAGTTTTAATTTTCTATCTTGGAAAACTTGTTTTAGTTCATTTATAACATTTTCTTGTAATTTGGCATATTTCTGCTTTTGTTCATTTATAACATTTTCTTGTAATTTATCATATTTTTGCTTTTCTCGTTTACGTTGTTTTTTAGCACGTCGTCTCTTGAGTAAATTTTCTAATGTTTGAGATTAAACCTCTTTTGGAGTTTCCTTTGGAACTTCTTTAAGAGGTTTTAATGCATTTATACCGTTAGATAGTGTTTTCTTGTCTATTACACCTGTATCAAACAGGCGTACTAAATTTCTTACAGTCTCTTCGTTTTTTTCCATTTCCTTTATTTGTTATATATTTAATATTTTTTTATTAAATATAAAAATAATTATATACAAAATAGACAATGGAAATCAATGTTTGTAAATTTCTTAAAATTGGATTACATAATCCATGTGAAAATAAGCCAACAAAATATTCTAATTATTGCAGTTTGCATAAATATAGATTAAAAACAAGTCATGCATTACCGTGTCTAATATGTAAAAAAGGCACTTCTGCAAAATATCAAGTGTGTGTTGGTTGCGGTGCAGCTTCAATTAGAAAAATGAACGATTATTGGAGGTTAAAGTCGTACAACGCTGAGTGTCTCCGATTTAGACGTATTGAGGTTTGAATTATATTTTGATAACTTATAAAAAAAATTAAACTTGCAATCTTCACTACCCCTATTTTAAAAAAGTTTTAATAAATCAAGTTAATCACCATTTCATGGTGATTTATATATATGTATTTTAGGGCGTCTCTGGATCAAAGTCGAGCAAAGCGAGAGCTTTGAGCCAGAAACCCCAAAATACATATATATACATCTCCTCCGAAACCACTTGTTCCATTCTAGTGAAATATCATATCATATACATGTTCCTTGGGTTGGACTCTATCAAGATTGTGTTTTTCGCTATTGTCGAATAATCAAAATGGCCACCATGTCGACCCAAAATTTACATAGAGTTATATAGGAAAAGGCTAAAAATAACATCTTGTCTGAAACCGCTTGAAGGATTTTGATGAAACTTAATCACAATGATCTTTAGGATAGACCTGCTCAGATTTGTGTTTTTCGCGGCCGTCAGTCATCCAAGATGGCCGCCATGGCTAAAATTAGGTCAAATTTTGCAAAATTTCAAACAACATCTCCTCCGAAACCACTTGTTCCATTCTAGTGAAATATCATATACATGTTCCTTGGGTTGGCCTCTATCAAGTTTGTGTTTTTCGCTATTGTCGAATAATGAAAATGGCCATCACGTCAACCCAAAGTTTACATAGAGTTATATAGGAAAGGCTAAGAATAATATCTTGTCTGAAATCGCTTGAAGGATTTTGATGAAACTTAATCACAATGATCTTTGGGATAGTCCTCCTCAGATTTGTGTTTTTCGCGGCAGTCAGTCATCCAAGATTTTCTAATACATTCAAGAATAGTTTTAAAAAGATAATAATACTTACCATAGCTGTTAGATTCGCATTATGACGTAATTCGGCCCCGTCAATCAGTTCAAAATATTTGTAAAGTCTGCTAGTGCCAATAACAAGTGCCGAAATATTGGTTGTTATGTGACTTTCTTGCAAACTGATAAAATATGGATTTATTTACGGATCGGTGTTTTAAATTAACAGACACCTGATTTTCGGTAAAATTCATTTGTTTACATAGGGGACCAAGACAAACGACGAGCAGAGTCAAATTGCACTTTGGTGACTTTGTAACTCGGATATCTCAGCGAATTTACAAGGGATCTAGGAAGAAAGGTAATGTTGGATAGGAAATTAATTTCTGCATATGTATGTAAGTATATAGTGTGCGTGTAATTAAGATTGTTTCGAACGTTTGCTTGACCTTTGAAAAAGAACACCAGCATTTCCAAAATTTCGCGTTCATCTCCTTTATAGATGATTATAATAATAGAAGGCAAAACGTTACCAGTTCCTGCGTTTGGGATAGTGCGCCTGTGATTTATTTTTTTCGCAACCGTCAGTTGTCCAAGATGGCCACCATGGCTAAAAATAGGTCAAGTTTAAGGAAATTTCAAACAACATCTCCTCCGAAACTTCTGATTCCATTCTAATGAAATATCATATACATGTTCCCTGAGTTGGTCTCTATCTTCGAATAATCAAAATGGCCGCCACGGTGACTCAAAAATTACATGGAGTTATATAGGAAAAGGTTAAATATGACATCTTCTCTGAAACCTTCTGAAGGATTTTGTTGAAACATTATCACAATGGTTGGCGTCTATTAAGTTTGTGTTTTTAGCTCTACTGGACAAAGGCCAGGCGAGCTTATGCGATCACTTTTCGTCCTTCTCTCTGTCCATCTGTTAGCAATTTTATAAATCGACATCTTGTCTGAATCTTGATGAAACTTTATCACAATGTTACTTAGGAGGTCCCCTGTAAGATTTATGCTCTTCATGGCCGCCAGTAATCCAAGATGGCCACCATGGCTAAAATTATGTCAAATGTAGGGAAATTTCAAACGACATCTCCTCCGAAACCACTTGTTCCATTCTATTGAAATATCATATACAAGTGTTCTGGGTTGGCCTCTATCAAATTTGTGTTTTTTGTTATCGTCGAATAATCAAAATGGCTGCCACGACGACCTAAAGTTTAGATATAGTTATGTAGGGAAAGGCTAAAAATGACATCTTCTCTGAAACCTCTTGAAGGTTTTATTCAAACTTTATCACAATGATCTTTTGGATAGTGCGCCTCAGATTTGTGTTTTTCTCAGCCGCCAGTTGTCCAAGATGGCCGACATGGCCAAAACTTGGTCAAATTTAAGGAAATTTCAAACGACATCTCCTCTAAAACCTCTTATTCCATTCTAATGAAATATCATATACGTGTTCCTTGAGTTGGTCTCTATCAAACTTATGTATTTCGTTAGAAACGAATAATCAAAATGGTCCCCATTACTTCTCCTGATCTCCCGATAAAAGTTGTTTTAGACAGCAGAGCGTCTACTCGGCCTCTTGTTATGTTTTTAGGAATAATACAATTTTCGAGAGATTGGACACATTATAAACAAAATCTCTAAACAAAAAGCAAAAAAAATAAAATGCCACTTCATTCTGTTTTTAACAACCTAATTATTGTTTGAACGAAACGGGTTTTCGGTTGTACCCTAGATTGGTTTTCTCTTTAGCTGCAACTACTATGGTTGTTCAGTACGATTCAAGAAGGAAACATTTCCAATAACCCAGATATAGATCCTTTTAGCATATTGTCTATTCGTAAACGTAAACGACGGTCGCATGGTCTCCGGAAGAACCATAATCTTAAACGTAAATTTAATAAAGTCTTTATTCTTTTTATAAAAATTAGGGTAGATACGCCCTCCTTAGCAAAATAGTCAGTAGTTTTTCTTGCTTAAAGAAACTTGACGAAGAAGCGGATGCCATTTATGTCCGTACTAATCCATTAAATGAGGTTGCATCTATTATTCAAAGTTACACGCAGCATATTTTGCGTTCACATATAGATGCTCCATCTGACCATCAAAGGCATTTTTTGAAGATAACTTATTTTGATAAAAGCATCGATTTCATTAATTTATCCGGTATTTTTAATGATATGCGAGTGACTGACAAAATTCCAAAGTATTTCAAGAATATTGAGACTCCTGTTATATGTTTCAATTATAATAGGATCGTTTCTGATCTTGAGATCGAGACATCTACTCCTACTGATTGAGATTGTCAAAATTCTAAATTTTGTTACGAACCTGCCGGTCACATTCTTACTAGAAATCTTGATATAAATGAGGATAAGAGGATTCGGCATTTAATTGCCAAAGGGCCTTAGTATCGCCTTCCATCTGATATTGATTTTAATGCCTGTCGCAATGAAATTGCGGGTTCTTTAACGGATTTCTGTACAAAGTGGTGTAAGCGAGAAAAAGAAGATAAACATGCACTTACTGCTTGGATGAAAGCTATTTCAGAAATTGTTGAATTACGTATTTTATTTTACGAATCAAATCCATCCCTGCTTCCACGGCCTCTACTTACAAATTACGGCACCTTAAGAAGGGTATTCATAATTCACATACTAAATTTGCTCTAGTTCCAGCAGACAAAGCTTCCAACAATATAATTATTGTCTGACGACTACATTATATCAATACTTCGAATGCTGAGCTAGCGAGCAATTCTGATTACACCTCTGCTGAGAGACGGACATTGTTTCCCAGCATGTGACCTTTATGGAGACTATAAAGGTTTCTGTAATTAGTAAGCAGAAGAAGCTCCCGACAATGTACTGGATACCAAACTTCACAAAATTCCTTACAAAGCACGTTTTATCGCTAACTCTAGTTCATGTACCACGACCAATATATCAAAACTATTGACTTCCTGACTTTCCGCGATTAAAGAACATATTGTAAGATATTGCGGAAAGGCCTTCGAGAACTCAGGAATCAATATGTTTGGTCTATCAAAAACTCTGGAGAAGTTCTTGACAAACTATGGTGTAAGCATTTTCATGCCTCTTCTCTAAGCACCTACGACTTTTCTACACTGTATACTACACTACCACATAATCTTATCAAAGAGAAATTGCTTCAGCTTATTCAGAAGACACTTGATAGAGAAGGTACAACTTTTCTAGCTTGTAATAATGTCAGGGCTTTCTTTACTAACGCCCCCATTGATAAGTGTAATTTGTGGACTTGTACTGATGTTTGCAGAGCCTTATCTTTCCTTCTGGATAACATCTTTATAAGATACGGTAAAACTATTTACCGCCAGGTTGTTGGTATTCCTATGGGTACTAACTGTGCGCCACTTGTTGCAGATTTATCTTTGTACTGCTATGGAAGAAATTTTATGTTGAGTTTGTTACCTGCTAGCCAGGGTGAAATTATTGATGCCTTTAATAATACTTCTCGGTATCTTGATGACATACTCAATATTGATAATCCGTTCTTTGCTCATATGGTTACTTACATTTATCCACCAGAGCTCACGTTGAATAAAGCCAACAGTTCGGATACAGTAGCAGCATTTCTCGATCTTCAACTCTCGATTTCAAATGATTGTATTCATACTAAAATCTATGATGAGAGAGATGATTTCAATTTTAACATCGTTAACTATCCACATCTAGATGGATATGTACCTCGTGCTACCTCATACTGGGTGTATATCTCCCAGCTCATTCGATTTGCTAGAGCGTGTAATGATGTTATAGACTTCAATGATCGAAATCAAGTTATTACAAGTAAACTTCTACAGCAGGGTTCTCGTTATCACAAACTACGTAGATCTTTCTCTAAATCCTTTACAAATTTAATCAGGAAGTTCGTCAGAAAAGGATATAACCCTTTGGTTTTACAGCGCACTGCATGTGTAGTGATTGACTCCTCTATAGTCAGTCATTACGCTTCACGTTTTACTTGTGCGATGACTGGACTTCCTCTTGGGACTCTATGATTGTACCTACTGAAACCCCAACTAAGGGAGGTGGGTGCATGAGCTTTCGTCTCTCGGTTTTTCTGGTCGTACCCTAGATTGGTATTCTCTTTAGCTGCCACTACTATGGTTCTGTACGATTCTGGATACATCCTGAGATGTTTATTATCTTTAGTTAGTTTCTCAGGATGTGGACTTTATTGTTAGAGAATTCCTTTTGATGGGATGTAGTTTTGTTTACACTGTCTTGTCTATTTGGGCGTTGAAGACAGGATAATAGCGAGGATTGTGCGCATATAAAATCGATTCAAGCTAACCAGTATGCCTTATTGCCTACTGACCGTTCCAAGTCGGTAACCCTGTCTTCACCACACTTTCTGTTGTTTTTTGTCTCTTTCATTGTATTTTCAAGTCCTTGTTGCAGTACAGTGTGGACCTACGATGCCATTGCGCTCGGACGCTGTGGTTTCTATAGGACCCTATATCTCATTTTTAAGATAATGTAATCTTTGTGTTTGCATATTTTCTGCTGTTTAACATTATTTAAAATGACGCCTTGACGCTTAACGAACGAGACTTCGGAGTATTTATAGGAAATTTAATACCTCCCCAATAACAAATCAGTATTGAGCATTTTAATGAACTATGTTAGATTGTGCGCTTTATATTGTTGTAGCGAGTGTTTCAACCTGATTCTTTTCATCATTTGCATTCCGTTGCCACCAGCAGTACGTGTTAATCTACGAGCAACTACCACCAAGCGAGGTCGACGCGTCCTGTTTGGGAACGGAAGCAGCACCTGTAATACCGATTTAACGGAGAGGGTGTTACAGGGCTGGGCTTTACTTTTTAACAATTTTAACTGTTTTAGCATGGCCCTAAAAAAAGAGCCGTATTTTGCTAAACCCATTCCGAACAACTGGCCTCGTGCCATAGGGCGTGGATAAAGAAAAGCATTACATAATCATCAACCTGATTTTCCAACGAAAAATCGCAGGTATTGGTTTGACAAGTGCTATTAGGCAGAGGTAGGGATGGAGTCGTCAACGTATGCTTTACAATTGTAACTCCACAACTTCAGATATTGGATACTATCCATTGGATATTTGTATTTGAAATGTTGCTACATATGGTCATTAGCTATCCAAACTACAAACGTTTTCTATGACAGTGAGCTTCTGTTAAATGTTACAATTGATTGAAAGGTCAGTTTGTCCGAGTTTCTGCAACGCATCGAATACAATCAATCTGATTGATTTAATATTGGCATATATGTTACATCCAAGTAGTATCTGTCTAACCATACCATATTTTAATCATTGAATTAAAAAATTCAGACATTCCGTTTTTCGTGGAATTTTCAAGTTTTTGTTTTCAAAAAGAAATCGTAAACAAATGTACGCATTCTTGAGTTTGTCTTGCGGTGGTAAACCATGTCCTGTTAGTGTTAGTCTTACAATGAATGATGCATTTTGGTAAGTCTTAGATAATATGTGTCTCCTGTTGATACAGTGATACATTGGTTTCCATCAATAACAAGGGATGTGGTGCGGTAGTTTAGTGGTCTCAATCGATATCAACCCAGTTTTCTGTGAAGCTAAATTACCACAACAACATCCCAATCCACCCTATTTATCAGACATTTACTTTCACTCTAATCAAAATATGCTTAGACAATGCACATTTTTAATCAGCAATTAATTCAAGCTCTTCTCGTTGAGTTTTAACCTGAATTGGTGTGAAGCCTAACGACAAAGGCACATTTTATTCATTCCGTTCACAGTTATTGTCTTTGTTGTTCAATTATTTCAAAAGTAGGTATACAAGTCGAACAGGAAATGTAGCATTCAGAGTAAACACGCTTTTGAAGGTCTAACTACACACTTCGATTTTACTGTATTGGCCATAGGCAGTCAAGTCCAATTTTCCATTCTGAATCAAGCATTTACAGTCTAAAAGTCTTTCTTTGGGAGTTACTGCTGCTCATAAAAATCCACAAAATCTGGTACATAGCCCACTTTGTTTTTTTTCAATGTGAGTGGTGGCAGGCAAGATACTCTTTTCGGCTTTCACTTAACAGTTTGCACCTAAATTCATACGCATTCTGAGCACCCACAACTGTGTCACATCTTGTTGTCTGTGTCGTCTAATCGCTGTTCTTCCAATCTCACACAATTGTTTTCTCACCTGCAACAAGAAAAGAAAATATCCATGGGCAATTATTAAAATATCTCAAACCGAAGAACACACCCCTACTTTTTATAGTGTAAGAATCATCCTATAGTCACATGTCACATGCAAGGGAGCTAAGTGTGTAGTGAGACCTGAAACAAACAATTACAATAAATATAATTTAAATCAGGTTCAAATATAAGTTGGACCAACAATGAAAATTAATTACATGTTGCGTTTTATTTATTTTTCAGCAGTTAACATATTAATTCGTATTATACGAATGTTTAAATGATGTATATCAGATCAGAAGTCTCACTGCATAGTAAAAGTTTAATATGTTGACTATATAGTGTGTACTGGGCCATTCAGAACAAAACATTTCCAAGGTAAAAGTCGTTGTTTTATGATAAACAGTCATTTGCCTACACACAAATGTACAAATGTACACCACCGGGTACTTTGATCGGGTTGGTATTTTCTTTTTGATTTTAATGATGTCATCCATTGCACTACTTTGAGCATTCACTATAGAGTTTCGATCAGAATTCCTAGACGTCTTCAATATCCACGAAAACTGTCATATTTTGGTGACAGTATCGTCTAATTGCTGCACATTCAATTTCAGACTGTATTCATCCAACCTGCAACAATAAATATATCTGTGAGAAATTATTAAGCACATTTTAATCCAAATAACACAGTACTACTTTTTATTAACCTACATTTCAATGGAGCTAAGTGTGTAGTGGGATCTTCAATATGTACTTAATGTTGAGATTTTTCTAATTCTGATTCTCACACTAGAAAACGGTTGGACTCTCCATGCACACTGGATCGGGGTACTGAGGGAGTACGTTTGAAATAACCGGGAAGTGGCCCACCGGGAATCCAATCTTGCTGTCATAACTTTGGCCGTGTCTTGTAATATGCATGAGTTTAAGTTCAAATACAATGTAGGTTAAATTTGTAATAATTATATACAAAGCGCAACTGGCTAACACTCTCAGCCAGTGAGCGAATAGCAAAGGTTGAAATCTATGTGACAACCTTTTGTCTTCATCTTTTTAAATGTTTACCGCCCACCAAGACTAGATTATTCATGATACAATATAAATACAACGTACTAAAATTCTAAATGTCAGAAACAAAATGTCACAGACTGATTTTGTTGACGTTCTGAAAGTGAACATCCATTAACTCCAAAATAAGCTTCCTTAAATACCATTAACGGGAAGACTTACTTCCACACTCTAATTAGCTGTTTCAGATTTTGTCTTCAATGATTCAAACTGTTAACATTAAAAGCGTTTTGAATACTACTATATTCTGAAATTAAACAGAAGACTTACATTGTTTCCTCTAAAAGAAAGCGTTTTACCAATCGTTTATCCCAACCACTTGTCGATCTTCGATAGAATAATCGATGTTCTTATGTAAACCTCTTAGTTTAGAGGGTATGGTATATACAAATAAATCTATATATTTTAAGCTGAAAAGAAAATAAAGCTTTTTATTAATTCTGATTAATTCTAAATAGCGGCATTTTACAACAGCATTATTGCTTTAATATATATATATATATATATATATGCTATACTATATACAATATTTGCGCTTTAAAATAGTGGTTTTACCGTTAAACTAACCACATTCAGTGCCAGATTGAAAATCTTATCATGGTTATCTCGATTCTAATGCTTTTCCATTGAGATGCTGCAAATAGAAAATAAAACCATACGTACACGCTTGTTTTTCTATGAAAACTCAAATTCACCGATGCCAGCATTTTGCTGACGTCATCCAATGATTTCGTTTCACATATTTTTCAGACGGTAAATCGGGGGTTAGACGTTAGCCAATGTTACATAATAGTTGCATTAGAATTGCAATTAATCAGTTGGTAGGGAATGGACAGCATAATTGTTTTTCAATATTTCATTGATCAATAAACATATTTAATTTAATGTAATATCATACTACTTTCACTCAAAGTCTTGACCTGTTAACAATGTCGCAGTGCAATAGACGGATTTTTGTTCGCGTTAGTTTAATGAGATTTTGGCATTGTTATCATGTTCCCAAAGACGGAATACCCCGTGCAGTTCAGAAGACTTTCAAATGTGTCGAGAGAAGCATATCCAGCACTAATCACATATTGTCTGGCATTGGAATAGACTTGTTCAACGGCTTCAAGAATTTTGTCATTATACATCCCAGACCATGTTGAACGTTCGGACGAATAATGAAATCAGTAATTGCAATACCAAACGCGGTGGCGGTTAAGTTCGATATCGTTAAAAGAAAATGCCATTTCAAAGATTGAAAGGTATGTAGATATAGTCCTTCGTGAGAACAATGTCATATTTGAGTTGTGATATATTTTATAATATTTGTAAACAGACTGATAGTGTATCCAAGCACGTGGCCGCTTAATGTTTATATACCTTTTTTGTGAATATTGCTTCCACGTATATGAATGCATGATGGTAAAGTCCTGTACAATAGCACAAACACTAAAATGCATGCATAAGCACAATTTCATAAGGTTAAACCTTCTAAAATGATACAGTATAGCTCTATTAAGCTTGTGTAGTATATGAAGCAAGATATCATTCTAGTTTATAACAGTTAACGCGTGTTCAAAGTGAAGAGTACAGGTGATCTCACAGGCATGTGATGATACCCTTGATTTCTCTCTTATGATATATTTTAGTATGTATGTAATCATTTAATATCGAGAGCTGAAGATCTAGGAATGCTGCTATGGTATCCGGTCAGAAGTCATCACTGTGTTTTTTTGGATGTTCTGAAAAGGCATATGTATTATATGGTGTCAGACTGGTATTATTTTGCAAAAATAGTACTTTATAGAGATGTGGTGAACTTTTTGAAATGGACATTTTGTGTACGGACGTGAAATTTGTGAACAAACAAGTATATCGATAGGGGTTAAGATGTTTCATTTTCAGGACCTCTACATGGATAGTTAAAGGAAAAAAATCCAGATATGTGTACCTTAGTTGTGGAATAAATGACAATGAAAACAGTGTATTTTGCTCTATTCTCAGTGTACTGAAATATTACCAAACCGAGACCATATACAACATAGGGCATAAGGCGCCATCAGCACGATAACGGAAACTCTGTAGCATTCTGAACTATGTCAAGATTATGTGCAATTATTGGCAGACGAAATGGAAACAAAACGGTTCCGTGCTTCCGAAGAATCTCCTTGTCAGTATTTATTGGCATTCATATTGCTTTCATTTAGTGGCGGTCGTGAACAATTTCCCTGTGTTAGGAATCGGAAGTGATATTACTAACTGGTGTTTTGGAATCATTGATCCCATTATTTGTGGTTCTTGTTTGTGTTTGTAGCTTTCAAGGGATCCCCCTTTAAAATATTTCTTAGAAATGGTATACCACTCAAGCCGATGCTAGCTTGCTTACACAATAAAAACGAATCTGCTACTGTTTGTGTTGTGTGTTTGTTCCTTCAGGATGACCCCCTTTTTAGTATTAACTGTAAAGACAGATGCTATATAATATTATGTTCCATAATAGAACATAACTATGTAAAATGAAATAAGAATAATAAATTGGACACTGGCTGTTGTACAGATAATTTTACAGGTACAAAATACAGTATCAATATTTCGAAAATCAGCCAGTGGAAACAATTTGTGACAGGTGAAATAATTAAACATTACAAATGTTTGCCTTTGTCTAAAATCCCTTCAATGTGTTTTTCAAAATAAGCTTTAAATTCAGAAAATGCATTTGTGAAGACGTTAAAATGTCTTGAGAGAAATCATAGGAAACACAGTTATGTCTGGCTTTTCTGAATTTATATAACATAAGATAATGCACTATATTAGACATAAGATAAAAATCTAATCAAATTGACATTTTTCGTATTTACTCAGTCATCCATCTGTCATATTTGTATCATTTCTGATGCATTTAAATGAGTTATTTGTGGCTCGCAACTTAATACATATTTATAGTTTTAGCTGTATAGTGTTTATGCGATTTTGCTGTATATTTTTTATGCTATGTTGTTACATTTTATGAACCAAGCGGATAATACAGTCTAGCACAACATGTTACGTTTGTAAACAAAACACATTATTAGGGCCAAGTCGACATCCCGTCATCGCAAATCCCCACGCGTTTCACTTGCATTGTAATTTATATCATGTTTGATCCGGTTATCTCCACCACTAACCATTTCCATGGTCAGATAGCGGAGTTCGAAACCCAATAAAATATTTTGGTGTTGTTTATCTTACATAGTCGAGCGTGCATGTATATAGACTGATGATTTATTTTAGTGTATTTGACATTCTGAACCGTACCCAGGATCCTTGCTGTTGGAGCCATATATGGGAGCATAGCGATGGCCACCATTAAACATTCAAAAGACTGTTTGGATTATTTAGAAATTGTTAATGTCTCAGAGATATTAACATCTGCCTTAAATAACTCGCGAGTATGTAAATCAAATATGAATCTCGTTTTGTTGTCTTTTAGAGTTTGAGTACAAATTTCACAACTGCTTTTTCAGGTTGTCTCGTGGTAGCGACGTAAATAGTACACAATGCGCTCAACTGTCTTTCTGAAACTAGGGTATTATGGTTGCTTATTTGTTTGAAAACATTCTAGTTGTTAACTGTGTATTAGAAAGTTTTCCTGCGACATATATAGTGCAGTAGTGTGTCTTACCAAAGACAAGCTGATTGATCTCATTAAACAACTTTTGCTGGAGAAAAAACTATAGTATTGGCCTGAAAATATATTACAGCGTTTTCTACTAAGTTCTGTTTGGACAATTACAGTATGTGTACTTGACGAGAAGTTTGTGAAGTACTTATTTTTCTATTTTCTATTAGATAATATTTTTTATCAGGTATGGAAGTACCATTTGTATCCCTATGAGTAAGAACTGAGCACCCCTTGTCGCAGATTTGTTTTTGTATTGCTATGAAAGAGATTTTATGTTGTCTTTCACTCGATACTCAGGAAGATATGATTGAAGCCTTTAATGACACCTGTTAGTATATGGATGACATACTTAACATTGACAAACATTTATTTTCTACTATTGTTTATACTGTCTATCCTAAAGAACTTCAGCTCAACAAAACTAATATGTCTGTAGGTTCTTTTCTAGATTTAAACATCTCTAGTGAACAATTAGCAAAATCTATGACACGAAAGATGATTTAACTTTGATTTTGACAATATTTCCCACTTAGACTTAGACGGGGCGATGACATACAGATTATGGACCCTATGATGATATATAGATAAATCCTCAAAGAAAAGTATCGTTTGATGTTTGTCTTCATTACCTCTCATGAAAATAACTCAATAAAACCGAGTCTTTATCTCTTGTTTGTGTGTGTTGCTTCCAAGGGATCCCCGTTTCAGTATTTATTCATTCATGTCTTGTTGTATTCTGTCTTTGCCAAGTCATTGCGTTATTGCATTATGAATTTTTAGGCTTCTGTTGTTTTATAATCATATATTCATGGTCATCTATGTGTTAAACTTATATTGCTTTTTAATGCTGCTTATTTCGTAAGAGAACATAGCCTGGATGGTATTTCTTTATTTACAGTGTCATATTTTACTGGAATGGCAATAGGATAAGAGTGAGGCTTGGTGCACCCTTGAACTCGGTTTAAACCCCCACATTACCCAATAAATACTGAACAGGGGATCCGTTGGTTCAAACAAGAAACACAAACAAAAGAGAAAAGTAGCAGACTCGGTTATGTTAAGCCCGTTCAGGAGAGATATTATAAGATGCAATACCTCTCACGCCCGTAGCGCCGGATTTAAATGGTATTTAAGCGAAATTTACTTTAAAGCCACACATATTGAGCTTGATGTTCCCAAATAACAAGTAAGTAATAACACTACTGATATGTAGACGGTGCGACGTTTTACAGCCACCACTAAACAAACGCTAGTTTAAAATGTCAATAACTACTGAGACGACAATTACATGATTGATGATGCAGACAGTGAATTGTAACGTATTGTTGTAAGCCTTGCAGTAACATATTCTCAGGCTAAATCAAATGAACAGTGAAAACATACTATAAGTACAACAACAACAGTAAAGAAAGAAAAGGTCACACGCAAGTTACGACCAATGAACATATGTCTCAGATCAATGTCTATGCAGTGATTGATAATAGCAGTCTACTGCGTCGTCAAATAAGCTGTTGATTAGGTATTCTTCAGACAACAAAAACTGTAGATATATTATTCATTTTCAAGCAATAAAATCACCGATGTGTATTAAACTTGCGATATGCATCATCAAACACAACAAGAGAGGTAATGGTACTTATCCGGTATAACTGAGGCTGTTCACGTCTAAATGAAGTTATTCAATAATATTCGCTATTCGCAAAAAAACAAACAACAACAGTCTGGTGTAGGGTCAATTTTTTCCATAACACCGGCTTTCACGACATTTAACTTAATACATATTTATGAATGGAAATATTAAACTGTGAATCAATAAAACAATGATCAAGCAAACTTTATTGGTTGTTAAGTGTATGTTAAGTGTAAGCGTAATACAGGAGCATCGCATACAGCGGACGTACACGGCATGCAAAAGTCCGCTATCAGTACAGATATAAACATGTAAAGAGCACAGTAGCAGGCAGCTAATGTTTCTACTGTACAAACAAACTTCTTCCTGCAGTACCAATGTAGTGGGCGCGGTGTCCCAAAGGATAGCATGTTCGACTCTAAATCCGGATAACACGAGGTTACATTTTCACTGTCACCACTGAGTTACTTAGGCGTGTCCAAAAACATTCAACAATACTCTTACGGCCTGTGTATTATCTGAGCATGTTATATTAATAGAAATATATTCGTTAGTAAGCATTGAGCTCGAATCTCTGATTATTATGTATCCTTCAACTCTCTCTTGGGAAGCTCAAAAAGCCTAAACGATGTTTTGATAAACCATTAGTCAATATTACACCAATGATCTTCGCTAAACTGCTGTATTATGTTGGTTGGGTATACATAGTTAAGTACGAGTTTAGCTGACTAATTTAGTCATAAATTGGCATTTAACCTAACCCATTCAAACTACACATTGTTGCAATATGTTTGAATGTACTTCAATCATTTACGGACACCATACATTATCAGAAGAAAGCATGTTGCATTTCGTTTCTTTCTTCGACACGATCTATGGTTAACATTTCGTTTCTTTCTTCGACACGATCTATGGTTAACATTTCGTTTCTTTCTTCGACACGATCTATGGTTAACATTTCGTTTCTTTCTTCGAAACGATCTATCATTTCGTTTCTTTCTTCGAAACGATCTATGGTTAACATTTCGTTTCTTTCTTCGACACGATCTATGGTTTACATTTCGTTTCTTTCTTCGACACGATCTATGGTTTACATTTGTTTTCAATTAAGTGACGTTATTTAAAACATTATTCATGTTAAACAAATTACATGTCTAGTATTGTTTTTCGCTTCAACTGTATTTTGGCTTGTGACGAAAAATGATAAATATTAGAGTTTTACATAATTACCTCCCGAAAAATGAAATTATTGTCGATTGAGAGAAGCGAATTAGACGATAATTAATTTCTCTTCGTGTGAGTGATTCTCATAGGGGGCGCACTCTCAGTGGAGTGCACGTGGCATGTAGAATGCCACTTTTTGCCATTCAGCGTTGGATGACTGACCAGTTAACACGTTAACATTTGGTGGTATTACGTTACACAGTGAGAGAATTATCAGCGGACACGCTAGTACACATGGAAAAAGAAAAATATATAGATAAGTATTGTTAATTTACAGACGGTATTAATAGGATCAGTAGTTTAGCTGGAACAGGTGTAAATATTTGATAATTTATTTGTGTTTTCTACACGAATGATCAGTCGTACATGTCTTTTCATTAATTCAGGTTTCAAAAAGCTTTGAACATGATGAATATCCTGAAATGTTTACATTTTCTCAGAAAATGATTATAGCAAAGATGCTGTGAATTATTGTAAAATGTTTACAACACAATTTTAGTGTTGTATGCTGTCACACGTAAGCTTGCACGTGAACGTCATGCATGGTTGTGTAAATGTGGTACATTGTATGACCAATGCAAGTATACAGTTATATATGAGAGATGGTACATAAAAGGATATCACTGTAGTACAGTGTCACTGGGGTGTCTATCAAGTGAAGTGTTTACGGCATTGTAATCAAAATGCTGACAAGCGTACATTTGATTGCTAGATAAATTTGTATCGATAATTTTCAGAAATCCATGATGGGATGATCGGTGCACAGTATGTGAAATAGTAATGTCCATCGACAGATGATAGGCTAGAATCTGACACGGTCGCGGAGATCCGGGTTCGTGTTTCGATTGAGGAACGATTAAAGAAAAAGACGAATTCAAAAGATAAGTAGTTTTTGTATGGTAGTGAAATTCTCCAGTTTGGTAATGCAAGATGAGTGATGCTCATCTGTCCCACTATACATGCAGGTTGAGTGAAGCTAAGATTGGTTTCCACAGTAAGCGTTATATTTTTGTTTTCACTGTCTTATTATGTTTTAATGAATGAGGGGCGGTCTTCCTTAGTAAGTAAGTGGTGGGACGATGGACGTCTTTCGGGTGTGGCTGCCTTTAATAATTGCTGCGACGGTAGACGTATAGGGCATGCCCTATAACAACTTGTGTATGATACATGTTGCGAAATTGGTTTATTTAAAATATAAGGTGTACATGTAGAAATAATTACTGATAGAAAGTATACATATCTGGAATATTTAAGCCCAATGGCGTAATATACTGTGTGACCTCTCAATACGATGTGCAGCATAATAAACTTATACTTTGTGCATATACCGTGTAGGTGGTGGGCTGTTTGTCCGAAATCATTGATGGCTTATGCCATGTTACCTTATATGGTTATATCAGACCGTATGACATTTGGTATTACATGCATGCAGGTATCTACATACTGGTAAGTGAATATAATACCCTGTTTCGGGTGGTAATAAAGGCGTATGCCCGGTGCAACGAGCCGGTATCGGCTTGTTGGTAACTATGTGCGGGTATCTGCACATAGGGTCAGGTATAACTGCAAGTAGGCGGATGTAAGTGATAATAATAATAATAATAATAATAATGCCTTGAGAAACGTGTCGATGATGCATATTGTGTAATGCTGTAGTTGACATGTACATGTAAGCAGTGTGAGGAAATGTGGGTTTGCATAGGGTTAGACATGGGTAGATGTTTTAAAGTAACACGGTCAAAACTCGGGCGTAGCTGCCTATTAAAACTGCTGCGAAAATAGACCTCTGGCGAATGCCCAGGTGCAACGTGTTCGTGACGCATATTTGTGAAATATAAGATGTATAAAGCAATATTTAATTTTAAAATTGGAGAAGTAATAATGCACTTATGATGTATGCTGGGGGATGTCGAATTTGAAATGCGAGATAGTTGTAGAAACAGACAGTTTTAATGGGGGCCATATACAATGAAACATATATTACAATGTTTTGAACATACCTGGAATTTATATAGATGACTGTCTAAAATGACTGGTTATATTTTTATATGTATATATTTATGTATATATAGTGCCAATGTGGGTAGTGACACTGGTGGTATTGACATCGTGGGTACTGATGTGACAGAGTGAGAAATAATACTAATAATAGTATTGATATCATTTTAAAAATGGTGGATGCATATAATTGCAAGTACGTTTGTGTGCATGTAGTTTAATACACAATACATAATTAATACTATTTGTTTCAGATATTTCCTTTCGATATTGCGTTCCAGAACAGGAGTGTTTTGGCAGAGAACAGTGACGCAAATTCAGATTTTATATTAAGACTGAAGTACCAGCCGGTTACAATTATCATTGAAAGTTGAAGTAAGAAAACGTAAACAAGTTATACGTTTTAAGAGGAGGAACATTTGCTTGTCGTGTCATTCCGCGTCATGTTATTGTTTGTGGACATGAATTTAGACTGTAAGATTCAACCGTATACCTTGTTGCTACACGAGGATTGCTACATGCGTGGAAAAATTTGGAACAACTGCTTGTCGAATGATTTCATGAGGGCACGCATTTAGACTGTTGGATTCAACAGTATGTGCAATGCTGATACGAGCTCCCCTGTATAGCACAGCTGCAAATATTGTCGAAAGTCATTTGGTTTTGCGTATAAAGTATGTGTCTATAATATATCCTGTCTGAGGTTGTAAAGGGCATATGCCAGGTGCAATGAACCGGGCAGTCAAAGGTACGGTCGACTATAGACGTAAGAATTTATTTTAAGGAAATTATAAGTGAATTTGTAATAGACACTTTAATTATATATTGAATTGGTTTATGTTTTGAAGTTTTGCATGTTTCATGTAAGTTGTTTATAATAACACTGGATTCAGAATTAGAATTGAGAGTCACTGGACTCAAAAGTATCAATGTAGAGTCACTGTACTCAGAAATAGAATCGAGAGTCACTGGGCTCACAAGTAAAATTGAGAAAAACTGGACTCAGAAGTAGATGTATATGAGTGAGAGTCGTGTGACTCGGGGTTAAGACGTTTGTAAATCTAATGGAGAGTCACTTGACTCAGGATTAGATGTGCCTGACTGGGAGTCACATGACTCGGGGTCAGAGCATTGGAAAATGGTTATTGCGGGATGTTTTTGATATTATAATAACAGTTGATATAACTTAGTACGGTTTCAGATAAATGATGTTCTTGAGATGATGATTGTAAAAGTATTGTGAATTATATGTAGAATTGAGTCACTGGATTAAGAAGTAGAATTGAGAGTCACTAGACTTAGAAATAGAATTGAGAGTCATTGGACTCATAAGTATAATTTAGAGTCACTGGACTCAGAAGTAGAAGTATGAATGCGAGTCGTGTGACTCGGGGTTAAGACGTTTGTTAATCTAATGGAGAGTCACCTGACTCGGGATTAGATGTTCCTGACTGGGAGTCACGTGACTGGGAGTCACGTGACTCAAGGTCAGAGAACTGTAAAATGGTTATTGCGGGATATATTTGATGTTATAATAAACGGTTTCAGATAAATTATGTTATTGAGATGATGATTTGAATTTAGTTTGTATGTGTTGTAAAAGTATTGTGAATTATATGTATAATTGAGTCACTGGACTCATACACTTCGCCGATTTTCTAATTTGCCACCCTATAAAATATGATATTATGCGATATATTTAATCAATAAATCTAATGTTATAAATAAGTAAATATATATAATAACATATTATAATTATTCATATAGTCTGATTTTTTCAGGAAATCTAAATCAAGACTAAAATCTATAGTATCAAATAACTCTTTCATAGTTAACATTGTAGTACCTTTGACGCATAGGATCAAAGTCTACACATTCCAACAACGTGTGTTTGACCGTTAACGGTACAAAGCAGGGTATACATTCGGGTAATTGCTCAACTTGTAATAAATATGAATGAGTATAACGTGTATGCCCTATCCTGCACCGGGCTAGGACAATTTCTTCTCGACAAATGGGTCTTCTAGAAGAAGCCCATTCGCCGAGTAAAGTTTTAATTGAATGCAGTTTATTGTTAACTGACAAATCCCAAGCGGCTTGCCAAGAGTTACGAATATATGTTTTAATACAACTTTTAAAATCAGTGTAAGGTAATTTGGCATTAGATATATGTAACCCTAATGCTGCTTTAGCAGCACTATCAGCTCTATCATTACCACATATTCCTACATGGCTTGGAAGCCAGCAGAAAATAATAACATTATCAACTATAAGAGAACTGCACTTTTGTAAAAGTTGAAGCACAACTTGGTTATCATGTTTCACCCAGTGCTTGAAGAGATGAAAGGGAATTAGAAAAGATTACAAAATGGTCATCATCAGATTCCTGAATATAGTTTAAGGCAAGTTCAATTGCCTTAAGTTCAGCTGAAAAGATAGAGGCTTTGTTAGGCAGGCGGCTCTTTATGTTGTGTTTGTGAACCACAGCTGTTGCAGCTACCTTATCTCCATCTTTAGAACCATCTGTGTATATATGTTGAAAGTTACTGTATTTAGATTTATTTTCATTAAATTTGCTTTGAAAGACAGTAGGGTCTGTATTGGATTTGTTACTATTACAAAGGTCGAAAATAATGGTTGGTGTAGAAAGTTACTATATTTCGATTTATTTTCACCAAATTTGCTTTCAAAGACAGTAGGGTCTGTACTGGATTTGTTATTATTAAGATCAAAAATAATTGTAGGTGTTTACAAAGTCCATGGTGGAATTTGTGGTACTTTGTACTTGACAATCAAATTTAGGTCGATTTCAGTGTCTCTTAATTTTGGTTTAATACGAAGATCAAATAATCGAATGCCCTTCGGTTTTCGATCAAAAAGAGGTTCATAACTAGGATTCCAAACAGTATCGAACATTGGGTTTGAAGATTTAATGGCATATTGAAGGGCTAATTTGTCCCGACTATGAGACAGTGATGGTTCATTAGATTCAACATATAGACTTTCGGCTGGTGATGTACAAAAGGCACATAAGGCGTGTCGTAATACTTGATTATGTATAGGATCGAGCATAGTATAACTTGTGAGTCGATCCATATACTATTGAGCCGTAGTCCAGCTTGGATCTGATAATAGATCTATAAATCTTCATGATGTTTACGTAGTTGACAAAAGTGCATACAATTAGTTTCAGACTGTGACAATTTAAAACCATTTTCATCCGACCAGGTCTGAATTTCATTTAGACATTGTTGAAGTTGTCTCTCAATACTGTTCATGTTTTTTGCACGATAACATATAACGAAGTCGTCAACACAGAGAGAGAGAGAGAGAGAGAGCAATCCACACCAGGATTGATGCATTTAACTATTCTGTTAATTTTTATATTAAAAAGGGTGACAGAGAGTATGCTTCCCTGTGGCACAGCACTCTCCTGTTCACGAATGTCAGAGAGGGTTGAAACCCTTTCGGACACGAAAGCGTCTATCATCTAAGAAATTCTCTATAAAAATTGGTTATCGGCCCCTAAGACCAAGCTCATAAGGATCATTCATGATACCGTACTTCCATGCAGCATCATAAGCTTTCCCCAAGTCAAACAATACAGCGACTAGACGTTTTTTCTTTACGAAAGCTTCCCTAATAAATGATTAAAATCAAATAAGATTGTCTGTTGTGCCTCGTTGGCGCCGGAATCCACTTAAATACTTTGTTATCAGTTTGTTAGACTCCAGGTACCAAAAGAGTCTGTCATTAATCATTCGTTCCATGGTTTTACATATGGTTTTACATATGCAACTCGTTAAAGCAATAGGGCAATAGGGCGATAATTTATTGGGTCCGTATGATCCTTTCCAGGTTTGGGGACTGGAATAACGATTTTAAGTTGTGTTGTACAACGTTTATGAACGTAAGTAATTTAAAATCGACTCTAAATTAGTTGAGAAACGTATACCCTATACGACCTTGCTTGTGGAACATCCTTGTTTAAGAGGGGATAATTAGCGATGTCAAAAATGCTTCTCCTTCATCTCGCGGGACTGAGTGTTGATCATTAACAGACAAAGAAAGAAAAAAACTCGTTGACCTTGCTAATAAAATGTTTAAATTTAATAACTAAACACTTGTTAATGTATTTCAATAAAGATAGTTTGTTATTTGTTATTTTGAAGTTGAAATTATGAATATACTGTAAACAGTCGCCCCGAGTACGAGTTGGCAGTATTATGACTTTTTGGTACTTCTAAATATTCCGTTCCAATCACTGTCAGCCGGTGCAGTGCACATGCTAGTCTGCTTCTTGCTTATAGTGTTTGTATTCGTTGCTTCCAAGGAATCCATTTTCACCAATATTATACAACTATCTACTTGTGTTGAGGTCAATGGTTAAAACTATTCATCCGAGGTAGTGACTATTGACCCGAAGCAGTAAACTATTGACCGAGACGATGTAGATTGTTTTATTATACTGAATCGTATAAAATCCGTTAGTTTGCTTACTGTTTGCTTACTTGTTTACATGCATGACTTCACGTCATGAAAAAGCGTAACGTCATTCTCAGACTACTGACCTGCAAAAAAAACACTATTGACCGCAAAACCAGATTGAACCGGATAAGAAACGTTCTAAAGTCAGTAGTTCATATTAATAACTTAAAACTGACTGCCAATGAAAACTATGTATTTAAATTGATATATAATAATTCATTTTTTGCACCCAATATGTGAAAGTAAAATGTATTAAACCTAAGTAAATGTAAGCAGAATAATATATCACCAGTAAGTACCGGTTTTAAGGAAAACTTACATATTTTGAGAATCCAATCTATATCGACACACTATAAACGACTTTAACCGGCCAGTCCAAACCCAAACATACACATTATTACAAGACATGAACACCTGGATAACCTGTTCTTGCATACCGGACAAGGATAACCGTGATTTTACTGGGGCTAGATATTTCCATCTCACCCTGCAGGAAAACATGCAAAACGTTAGTAGCTTGCGGCGTCAATGCACAACATGTCTCTGATTTGCAAGAAAAAGAATCTATCATGGGTATTCGGTTCAGACAGGAAATTCCAATCCTTATTGGTCCAACATTCCAACCCTCGGCATAAGTGTTAAAAACACTTATATCTCGGGTTGGAATTCCCTGTCTTTACCGGATACCAATGAAAGATTCTTATATTGATAAACGGTGTTGTGTAACTTTGCCGTTATTTGGCGGGTTAGTTTCTTTAATATGTTTGTAAAACATACGCCAGGATAAAATCATTTATGAAAAAAGTACGCTACTATCCTTTATTTCATTGCTAAATACAACGTATCCTTGCACATATATAATGATAGTTGTGCAAGGGTAAGCGAAAGTGTCTAAAATGTGTTACAGTGTATGTTAACAAAGGCAACAATAGTATTGATTAAAAATAATCTCCCCACCTAAGACGAGAGGAAAACATGTGTTACCTGAAGGTGACTAAAAGTGGTATGTACTTATCAAACAGCTAATATCTTGCATTTTGTTGGTTGTTCTTTCTTAATATAACCTTTGTTACCGTCAAGTTTTGACTGACCTGAGTTTCTACGTACTTGTTGACATGAGAGGTTATTTTATTTCTATTTTACTGCCGTTTTGATCACGTGACTTTGAGTGAGTACTTTTGGACAGTAGAAAACATCTGTTTAGAAAGTCAAGTTGTGGTACGTCGGAAGTTTGTGTTTTGAAGTATTGTATATGGATATTTGCGTGGTCATTATTATTTTATTTTATTTTATATTGAGCAGGGTTGACACAATACCTTGTGCTTTAGACAATGTTATTACATGACGTTGGAATTGTTATATTTCGGAAAACCATGTATTTTCGCGAAGTGTTCGTTGATGTACTGATGTTTTCAAGATGACAGTTATTCTTAGCATGACCGAACTTTTCCATCTGACTTGCATGTTTTTAACTTTTTAACTTGCAGCTGCATAACACAGCACGTTGATAACGAGCACAGAGAGAGAGAGTTAGAATGATCCCGTGTTTAAATATTTTCTGTGAAGGCAAAGGCAATCAATAGTTCAGAATAGGAAATACATAGGTAAATTGAAATTGGAATACTAATTTAATTTTGTTAAATTGGGCTGTATTGGAGCACATGATTCATGTGTTCATTTGAGCCTAAGCTGCTTATGCACACATCTAGATAATGCAATAAGGAAATCCATCCCAAACGTTTGAGCTCGGATAAGTAAATAAATCTAATAAAGGAATAAATATACAAGCTTAGAATTTATAGAAGACAAAATTACTCTAAAATTATCCTCTAGATAATACGACAAGGCGGTCCATGGCCAAATTTTGTCCAGCTCGGTCAAGAAATGTAAAAGATAAAGACTTGCAGCTTACACGCTAAATTCGATGGGAAACGCGACATTGTACATTTTACGGGCTATCATAAGTTGAATTCGTTTGGAGCCCAGGAATTAGAGGAACCACCATTCCTTAGCAAAGGGAAGTCAGAGCCGCGGCCGATGTGATTACATTAGCGAATCTATTATATGTTCAATGATAATTATATTAAATCTGCTATGTTCAACGATAATTATATTACCAATTTCCGATTAATGAAAGATTCGGTTATTACATTCCGTGCAGTATATTAATTGTCAAAGGTTTATTTAGAACGATAGAACTAAGTCTGATTATTTAACAGTGTCATTCATGGAGACGAGTTTTGTGGATTTTCTACCTGCATTCACCCAGTTGGGACCTTCACGACTAAAGCTTTCGCTACAAAGAAATATAATTGAGTTGATGGACGCGCTGTTGTGACTGAAATGGACTTATGTCATAGGGAGCTACGTTAAATTGTGTTGCAATATAGAGGAAATTATTTTAATTATTCATTTTGTAGGCTATACAATAGTGCAACGGTTTAATGCTGAATGCAATTATGTTATGTTATGTTATATTTCTTACAAAATACCAAAGCCATATACAATCCATGTGTATTGTAATTAGTCAAAAGCTGACGGTAGTTAATTAGTGAACTGCTTTAGCTTGCAATGTAATTAGTGAATATCCGATTATATATTTAGTTTCTGTAATAAATCTACGTGTGACAAACGTTTTTGATAAGAAAAGCTGATTTAATGGTTTCTGTAATTAAGCATCATGTGACAAGCACCTTGTATAATTAAAGTCGATTTATCTGTTTATTGAAGACACTTGTATAAAAAAAACAATATTGATAGAAATATGTAAATTACTGTAGGGGATTTAAGAAATAAATTATTTCCAGCGGGTTTATACTTACTTTCATATTTTATGCGGGGATCAGTACCAAGTGGGCGGGACATAGATAGTTTCAATGTTTCTCAAGTCTCAAACACCAGCTTTTGATCACGCTCAAAAATAAACCCTTTGGACATATGTGTTTTCTCATTTGACATGGCTTTTTATGTTTATAGGAATAATACAATTGTCGAGAGATTGGAAACATTATAAACAAAATCTTACAACAACAAACAAAGGAAATATGAAGCTTTATCCTGTTTTTAATTGTTGTTTGAACGAAACGTTGACTCACACTATCGTTCGTTTAGTGCAGTTTGGCTGCTGTAAAAGGTCTCCACGTGCTACGAATCCTTTGGGACCAACGAGCCCAATATAGGTGGATTTCTTTGGTGTCTATGTATGTCAACTTATCCGTTTTGCTAGAGCTTGTACTCGAGTTGAGGAATTTAATATTCGTAATCTTTGTATAACTAAAAAGCTACTCCATCAGGGCTACATTTACCATAAACTTCGTAAAACATTGCAAAAGTTCATTATCGTAACCCTGGTCTTCTTTCAAATATAAAAGTAATTTAAGAACTCTACTGCGACAAGGACTTTCACAACCTGACTTATATGGTGACGTGATTTACAACTTCGTAAGATCCTTTGTCATGATCAGTTTCATACTATCTTTGTTAACGTGTTAAAAGGTTTATGACCCTATCATTTTGCAAAGCACTGCATGCTTGGTGGTGGAGCAATTTACAGTTCGCCACCTTTGCTTTCCTCTTTAATTGTGCGATTACCGGACAGGCTGGGACCCTATGATGACGTCTACCTAAAGCCGAAAATGACCGTGACGTTTAATGTTTGTCTGCAATCTTGTCTTTTCGTTCCCTCAATGGTTTATTCTATTGTTGCTCTGACTTCTGCCAAGTCAATTAGTACCTTCTTTGTGGCTTTTTGTGCTACTGTTTGTTGTATTTATACATACACGAGTATCTTTGTGTTTTACTTATATTGCCTATTAATGCTGCCTTGTTGGTTAGAGAATAGTTCATGGCGGGGATATCTTTGTTTACACTGTCCCGTTTTATTGGGATGACCGTAGGGTAAGTGTGGGGTTTTGTTGCACCCTAGAACCTGGTTTAAACCCCCCTCCCCACTAGTAGCCCTTTTTGCCACTGACCGTTCTATTGTCAACCCTTTTTGTGTTTGTGACGTCATATTCCTTTATTCCTTGTTAACATTCGTGTTTGTCGTTTTGCGTGTTTTTGGGTTTACTTTGTTTTCTGTTCGACTTTTATACTTATTTAAAGTAGAATACCGCTTAAGCCCGTGCTAAGGGGAGTGAGAGGTATTGCTTCTTACATTACCTCCTCATGAACAGACTCAATAAAATCGAGTCTGCTGCATTATTCTCTTAATTGTGTTTGTTGCTCCCAAAGTATCACCTTTATCAGTTTTTATTACAATAATGTAATGTTTGTTTTGCATATTTTCCATCGTTTGAAATCGTTTAACATGACGCCTTAACGTTTAACGGACGAGACGTCAGAGGTAGGCAGTGTTATACCTCCCCAATTACCAATCTGTATTGAGAATTTTAATAAACTCCTCTGTTAGATTGTGCGCTATATCGTTTTAGCGAGTGTTGCAACCTGATTTTCCAACAAAACATCGTGGTTATTAGGTTGACAAGTGCTGTTAGGCAGCTGTCCGGCGGGTTATGGGGTGGCAGAGAGGGGGTGGGGGAGGGGTGATTGGGAGGGGCGTCAATTTTTTTATTTTTTTTTCTCCTACCGATATTGCAAACAATCAATTCTGATTCTCATGGTAGCCTCGTTTCCTAGGAAAATTCGGGCTTTTATGAATCACTGAATAATACCGAAGTTCAGGGAAATATTTAACGTGCACAAGGTAAGACTCTCCATGCACAAGGGACCGACGGATGGCTTTACATCACATCCTTACAAAAGTCTCTGTAACAACCTTTTTTAAAATGTTTACCGCACCCCATGACTAGATTCATTCATGATACAATAGAAACACCACGTAACAAAAATCTAAATGTCACAAACAAAATAGCACAGACTGATATTGTTGAAGTTCTGAATTTGAACACCCATTAACTCCAAAACAAGCTTCATTAAATCCTTTTAACGGGAAGACATACTTCCACACTCTAATTACTTGTTTCAGATTTTGTCTTCGATGATTCGAACTATTAACATTAAAAGCGTTTTGAATACTACTATCTTCTGGAATTAAACAGAAGACGTTTATGTTTCCATGGGTCCATGGTTGCAGATCGACTTATTTTCTTTTTGAATGTCAGAGAGTTTCTGTTATGGAAAATGGCTTTCAAGTAGTCAGTAACACAAACAAATATATTGTGTATGTTATCTGAAAGATTTGAGAAAGAAATCAGTGCTCATTATTACACCTGGACTTTCATAACTATATCACCGGAAAATGATTCTTTCTTCCATTTAGAATTGTAATCCTTAATCAATCGAGGATGAAACATTTTGCAAGCGAAAATAATAAATTTAAATTGAAGCCAACATGTAGTAAAACTGCGAATCAGCATGCTGGGAAATTGCCAAAAAAGGTAACTTTCTGTTTTCAGTATTTTTTCCAATTAAACTACATGTTTTTCGGACATATTTTATTCACACAGTTGTTGTTTAGCTCTAAGAGACAATTTTATTCGATGGTAGTTTGTTCGTCGTCTGTTCGTCTTACTACGTGTGTTAGAAATTTAACAAAAACCTCTGAATACGCTTATTACATTTTAATGATGTTTTTTATAAATAAAATCTGGTTTAAACCCCCAACGGCTGTTTAGCCACTCACCGTTCAAAGACTATACCCATATTGTCAACCATTTTATGTTTGGGGTGTCGCGACGTTGCTTCTGTTTTTCGTTTTTCGCTGTAATTGTTTTTATTCGTAGTTTTGATTGACTGTGTTCTGTGACAACTACATTTCCTGTTGAACTTTCATAACAGTCTCAGTCAAACTGAGACTGCAATATTTCGTATGTGTCGTGCTCGGCCGTTTTCAAGGGTCCATTATCATACTCTGTTTTATAGCACAGTGGCGTTGCTTGCGCAGTGTGGCGGCGGTGGAACGTCTCCCCGCGCTTGCAATCAGTACTGTTATTTATTCGATCTTTGGAGATCGCTGAGCCCGATACTTATATTTAGTTATCGGTGGTACATTTTCAATTTCTTTTGTTTTCTTACTTAATTTTTGATTCTGTGGTTCCACTGCTCCGGCCGATAGAAGGCTCTGGGTATTGTTTAACCACTCATAGGATATGTTGTCTGCTTTTTGATACGCAGGATTCATAATCGCTGCTCCCAACTAAATTCCATTATGTTTATTTCGCCCTTCGGGGCATTTAATTTTATTAGCTACTGGGACTATACGCCATACGACACGGGGAAGCATTACACTCCATGTCCACCGCCATATGCATGCCGTCTTCGGGATGGTTAAAATGTTGTACTGTTGATTTTATGAATATTAAGTTCTGCTCAACCCGGGGCTAGAGGGCGTGAGCGGTAGCTAGCATATTTCACTACCGCTCATGAACAGTCTCAATCAAATCGAGACTGCAATATTTCGTATGTGTCGTGCTCGGCCATTATCATACTCTTTTTTTATGAGTAATTCTTTTTTTAGATTTATATTTCCACCGCCCCAAATGAACGTTTTAAATGGTTTGTCATTTTTTTGTAATACCGTGAAATAGCCGTTTCATTCTTTCGTTGTCGTTGTAGTCTTAGAGTAAAAATCGCCATCAGTGCAAGAAGAAGTAAGTTTTTCCTCTAAAAGAAAGCATTTTACGAATGTTGTTGATCCTCGATATAATTCTCCATGATGTGAACCTCTTGTTTCAACCGATTAATAGGTTGTAATCGTATTGTTTTTTCTATGACATTGTAAATGGCTCTTTCTAAACTCCCTCTTCCATGGCTCTTTACAAAATCCATCTTACATAGCTGGTTTAAAACTGATTAAACATAGAAATTTACATCAGATTAACTCTTTTTATAGAGAACGGAACTCTCATCAGTAATTTACCTTTTCAGTATATGGTATCTTGTAACCTCAAAAATACATTATAAATACTTTATACCATCTGTCCAATATATATTGATAACTGTTGTCATAATCTAATCGCAAGAACTCATCAAGTTCTTTATATTTGGATACAAATACTAATACTTGTCGTGTGCACCAGCTTCCACCCTCACGCAGTTTGAAGAACACATTAATAACTGTCCTAATCGTCATGTAACTAGAATCTTCTACGTTCCTAAATAATATATGTAATAATAAACCTGTACGTTTATTCACAGTAATCTCTTAATGCCTGGCATTTTGAATAGAATTATTGTTCAAGGGCTCATCAACATATTTTTTATAACATTCAATAATTGTATGTCATTACATCCCAGACAATAGACTGGGCCCATGTTTTGAATTTGTGAATGTTAGCGGCATTTGTTTTAGTAAGTGGTATCTTGGTGTTTTTATATTAATTTGGGTATGCTGAGTTCGATTATGGAGGATACCAAGCTGAAATTTGACAGGAAATACATTTTTTTGGGAAATTTCATTGATTTTTTGATAATTTTACTGGGACTTTTTGGAATGTAGTTTTATAATAAACATTTTACATATGTTCTTAATTTCTCTACAGATTTTGGCTTCATATACATTGACTTTTAATAGGAATATTATAGCTGAATTTTGACAGGAAAGGCAATTTTTGGGACATTTAATCATCTTTCGATGATTTTACTGAGAATGTTTGGAATATTGTTTAAAATAAACACTTTACACCAGACATCACCTTTCTCTACATATTTTGACTTCATATACATTGACTTATCATAGGAATACTATTTCAAGCTGAATTTTGACACGAAAGGTAATTTTTGGGACATTTCATTGTTTGTTATACTTTTACTGGTAATTTCTGGAATATGTTTATCAAAACAAACATTTTACATCAGTTATGAATTTTCTCTACGTATTTTGACATCATATACATTGACTTATCATAGGAATATTATTTCTAGCTGAATTTAGACTGGAAAAGCAATTTGTGTGACATTTCATTTTGTTTGATAATTTTACTGTTTTTTTTGGAAAAAACAATTAAAATAAACATTTTACACCAGTCATCAATTTTTCTCTAGTTCACATTATTTATCCTTAGTCTTTATACATAACGACTGTACCTGTTTTATACTTACATAGGAATTAAGTGCCTGTTGTGTGACCTCTTTTTGTTCATAATTATGCGGTATTCATACAAGTTCATCATGCTGCTTGAAAGCGCACATTGCTGTGCTTTTTTAATTTGATTATTGTATTTGCACTATCTTCAGCAAAGGGCTCTACAATGTTTTTTTTCACTTTTTTTTTGAAAAAGAAAAAGAAATTATTGCAGTACAGCTAATTGCAGGTATAGAGCTTAAATACATCATGATTGGCTAAAGACTAATTGAATGTTGTTTAACGGCTCATCAACACAGTATAGGCAATTTAGAGCCGCCCCAGATAGAGGGGAAGGATACATAGGAATCCGGGAACCGTGCTCTACTCTTATTATCGAATAGATTCCTATGGTTCTTTAACGTGCTCGGAGGATAGACCGATACACGGGACCGCCCGGTTTACGTCCCTATCCGACGGACGAGGCTAAGGAAAAGTGTCTTGCCCAAGAACACACCGACGAAACTCAGTGGCACCACGGAGGATTGAACCCGGGGCTACCGACTGCGCCACGCCAGCCCTATTGTCACAACGTCCCTATTGTCACAACGTGTTCATTGCATTTTTACTGGCACAAGTAGCTGTGGTAAGTGAAAATAAATTCTACAGTACTTGTTGGACTTTGATCCCGTGTTTTAAGTTTACTGATGGAGCCAACAGCAGAGCTAGAAAGTTGCTTTGATAGTTCGTGGCTTGTACCGTTTTGGTCTGAGACATTTATTTTTCAAGTGATAGACAATAAGGAAATTGTTGCAGCTGATGACCTCACAGACGAATTTGAAACACGGGCATCACTAAGTACATACAAGTGATTTCACTTTTCTGCGATCATCAAATGAGAAAGCTGATACCCATTATAAAGATGTATGCTCTTCAACACCAGAACAGTACTGTTTCCTGCTACTAGTATATCATTTCCCGCATGTTCAGCGTCAACAACGGTGGATTATGAAAGGCAAGTTGATTTGTGATGTATGATGTTTTACGTCATTTTTAACATATGTCAGGTTATATATGACGTCGATTTTTTTGTGGTATAGGCACACCCCCCGCCATCCGTAAGAATCGACACTTCCTCAATTACAAGTCGAGCTCCCAGTGGGGATTCGATACCAGAAGGCGAGTTGAAGAAAATGCGATATATTTCCAACTGAAGTTATGTTCAACAACCTACCAGTGGGATCAGGTGTTTCTATGTAGTTTTTTCTATATCTACAATAACATATACGTGTATCGTTTTCTAATTTCTCTGGATGTAGACTTTATTGTTAGATATTTCCTTTTGATGGGAGGTACCTTTATTTACACTGTCTTGTCAATTTGAGCGCTGAAGACAGAAAAGCGAAGTTGTGTACACTTAAAATCGATTTAAGCTAACCAGTGGGCCATATTGCCTACTGACCGTTCCAAGTCGGCAACCCTGTCTTCACCACTCTTTCTGTTGTGTATTGCCTTTTTCATTGTATATTCAATTTGCTATTTGTGTTACAGTGGGTATCGGCGGTGCCATTGCGTTTGAGTGGTGTGATTTCTATAGGACCATTTTCTCATTTTCTTGTAATTAACTGTGAACAGGTTTATACATTTAACATATTTAGACAATTATGTACCAGCAGCTTCATCGAAAAACTTGACATCATATCGTATATATATATAATTATGTATACTATATTTGCGCTTTAAAATAAACAAAACAATGCCTACATATACCACTGAAAGAGCATGTATTAATCAGTTGGTAGGGAAAACATAATTGTTTTTCAAGTTTAGCTATACAATTGCACTTTAACTCGTCCCTGTTGTAGGCAGTTTTATACAATTTTGGTGCGCCGTAGACGTTCTTATCCCCTTAACAGATCAGTAAACATATTTAATTGAATGTGATACCATACTACATAGAGAATAGACTCCATGTCTCGACCTTGACAATGTCGCAATGGCAGAGACAGATGTTTTTCTCGTTAGTTTAATGAGGATTTTGCAGAACAATATGTTATCATTTTCCCAAATGCGGAATACGCAGTGCAGATAATAAGACTTTCAAATGTGTTGAGAGAAACATATCCAGCAGTAATCAAATATTGTCTGGCATTTTGAATAGACTTGTTGTTCAACGGCTCATCAACACATTGTTGTAACTTTCAAGGATTTTGTCATTACATCCCAGAGCATGTTGAACTTGTTGACGAGTAATGTAATCAGTAATTGCAATACCAAACGCAGTGGCGGTTAAGTTCGATATCGTTAAAAGAAAATGCAATTTCGAATTTTGAAAAGTATGTAGATATAGTCCTTTGAGAGAACGATGTTATATTTGAGCTGTGATCTATTTTATGATATGTGTACACATACTGGTGTACGTGGCCGGTTAATGTTTATATAACATTTTTTGTGAATATTACTTCCACGTATATTAATGCATGATGGTAAAGTCCTGTACAATAGTACAAACACTAAAATGCATGCATAAGCACAATTGCATATGGTTAAACATTCTAAAATGATACAGTATAGCTCTATTAAGCTTGTGTAGTATATGAGCAAGATATCATTCTATTTTATAACAGTTAACGCGTGTTCAAAGTGAAGAGTGCAGGTGATCTCACAGGCATGTGTTGATACACTTGATTTTTCTCTTATGATATATTTTAGTATGAATGTAATCATTTGATATCGAGAGCTGAAGATCTAGGAATGCTGCTATGGTATCCGATCAGAAGTCATCACGGTGCATGTGCACAATTTCATACGGTTAAACCTTCTAAAATGATACAGTATAGCTCTATTAAGCTTGTGTAGTATATGAAGCAGCATGCAAGTATTGTGATATTCTATTTTATAACAGTTCAAGGTGAAGATACTGCAGGTGATCTCAGCGGCATGTGATGATGCAGTAAATATTTCTTGTTTCAGAAGTTACACTAGACACATATACTTTCGTGTCCCGTTATATGTGTATACTGGTAGATTTGTGCAAGGATTTGGGTAGATTTGTGTAAATATTTCTTGTTTCAGAAGTTACATTATAAACATATACTTTCGTGCCACGTTATATGTGTATAGTGGTAGATTTGGGAAAGGATTTGGGTAGATTTAGGCAAGGATTTGAGTAGATTTGGGTAAGGATTTGGGTAGATTTGGGTGGATTTGGGTAGATTTGGGTTTTTCGTGCCACCAGTTGATTACAGGTATTTGATGTTGGTACAGTACGCATATATTCATAAGTACGAGATATATAGTATAGGTTTTGTCAAAATATGTCCAAACTGTTATTAGAGAGGTATAAGTGCGGACTAGAAGTTACACGTTTTGAATGTTACTAACGACTTTTTAATAGCTCAACATGGTAAGGAAACATTACGGCTTTTGATTTGTTATAACGTTAACCTAAATTATCGAAAACTCGTTAACTTGCACAATCTCAGAAATAAGAAATGGCAAGAAATAAGAAATATGGCTTGCAATTTGATTTTGGATGTAGTTGTAAGTAAATGGCGGTATCTATAAGGCCTAATGAAGCTTTAAATAATCCTACATTTATATCACGACCACATTGTATATCACGCCGTAAACTCTTAGCATAATAACAGACCTAATCGCATTATACAAACACCGGACACTACCCGTGTATATGTGATGAACGTTAAGTAACGGACGTACTAAGCAAACAACAGAGTATGATTGTCAATAAATAAATAAACGGATACGGGTGTTCGAAAAGTAACAGGAAAAATGCCATAACTTTTGTTTGAGTAGAACCATTTTTATGAAATTTCACACAAGGTTACCTTAACTCATCACGGATATATTCGATGAACATGTTTACCTTATCACAAGGTATGCGTTCACTAGCGTCACTATGGCAATGTCAAGTGACGTTGAGCGGGGCAACTTGTAACGTTACACAAACTCTTCAGTTTTTGTACATTTTAAATAGAGCAACAATACATTTTCTGACGCCAGAATTGCTCGGAAATGCACGTTGACGTTTCCCGCACTTTTTACATTACCTCAGGTACGCGAGCGAACGTTTTTGACGTCATTTCCATGGTACAGTTGCGATTGTCAATCGCACTTCGAAATCGTTCGAATTCAGACATGGAGCAGCGCTACTCTATCAAATTTTGTGTTTTGAGCTAAATCATGATAGTGCACCATCACATACCATTGCGATTACCCAGGAAACCCTTACTGAACTTAATATAGACACTATACAGCACCCTCCTTACTCATCAGATATGGCCCTGTGTGATTTTTACCTGTTCCCGGCCATTAAAGCCGAAATACGCGGTCAACTCTTCGATGACGTTCACGATCTTCCAGTTCTTGTTCGTGAAGTTATCCGGAAAATTCCAGTAGAAAACTTTGAAAAATGTTTCTCATCATGGGTAAAAAGATGAGAAAAATGTGTGAAATACTCAGGAGAGTATTTTGAGAAAATTTGAAGACGGTAACTTGTATGTATGTAGGTTTTCAAAATAGTATTAACGAATAATCCGACGTGCCCCGCTAAACGTTACTTGACGTTGCCATAGTGACGCTAGTAAAGGCATACCTTATGACAATGTAAAACTGCTCATAGAACATATCCGTGATGAGTTAAGGTACCCTTGTGTGAAATTTTATAAAAATGGCCTTACTCAAACAAAAGTTATGGAATTTTTCCTGTTACTTTTCGAACACCCCTCGTAGTCATAAATAAAACTGTGACAAACCCATTCTTAACACAATTTAAGAGGAAATACCTAATTATTGTAATGAATTAACTTAATTACTGGTAATAAATTAACTTAATTACTTATACCAAAATTTAAACATTTTTTTAGATACAAATTGTTTCTACTCTTTCCAACGGAGAATCCGTATATGGCAAACTACGAATTTATATTCTTATCACATTTCTAAAGCTCTCAACATGAACATTGCTAATTGTTACTCTGTATTCAATTAGTACTTATTATGGATGAGTACCTTGTTTTATGTGTTTTCTGTCGTCTTCATCCAGTTTACAAACTCAAATTGTTCAGGACGTACTGAATGTGTTTCACAAGAAACAGTGTTGAATACAAATGAATATTTTTATCAACACGATGAGAGAGTAGGCGATGTCGCATACACAATCTATTGCATATCTATCAATAATTTGCCATTTGTGAATAAATGTGATAAACGCTAGGTTTTACTTCAAATATAGATATAAAAATCGAACAGGAATTAAAGATGAATAAAATTCCAAATAAAACATCACAAACACAAAAGGGTTGACAATAGGGCTACCGCCTTGGAACGGTCAGTGGCAAAAAAGGCCGCTGGGGGTTTAAACCAGGTTCTAGGCTGCACCAAACCTCACACTTACCCTACTGTAAACTCAATAAAACGGGACAGTGTAAATAAAGAAATCCACGCCATGAACTATTCTCTAACTAACAAGGCAGCATTAATAGGCAATATAAGGGAAACACAAAGATGCTCGTGTATATATAAATACAATAGCCTAGAAAGCCACAGAGAAGGTACACAGTGACTTTGCAGAACTCAGAACAACACGAGAATAAACCATTGAGGGCAAGACAAGACAAAACTGCAGACAATCATCAAACGTCACCGTCCTTTTGGCTTTAGGTAGAAGCCGTGTTTTATGCAAAAGAAAGATGAATGTTACCACGAGATAAATAACCAACAACTTACACACCCTTGGTATATGTCTAAACAGTAAGCGGGATCTAAGCTGATATTGCTTAACGTGTATTTTAATGATCATTTAATCTAAGTATCAAGGACCATATTGGTAGATAACACAACCCTGAAAGGGTATCACTAAGAATCATAGTGGTTAAGTTTCAACAAACTATATCTGGAGCACTTTCAGATTTGGAGCTCTTTCAGAGATTTCTTTATATAACTATATGGAAATTGTGTGTTGCCGTGAGAACCTTCTTGAAATATAGTGTGCTCATTGCAAAAATAAAATAACACCCCAAAGAATATGCAAATGAGATTCATTATAATAATTAATATTATGGTTTTGTTTTGGGTTGTCTTCTCGCCTCTCATCGCTGCGGGTTCGAATCCCACTAGGAGCACGACTTGTAAGTAAGGAAGTGTCGATTCTTACGGATGGCGAGAGGTTAACAGTACTGGTTATACCCAGGAAAAGTTGGTGATCTGCCTCCAAACAAAAAAATAAATAAAAATATTCAACCGTCATATATAACGCATGAAACAATATGATGAGTCTAAGTCACATTATACGGGGAAAGCAGTTTCAATTTTTTTTTCATGCCTATATATGATTTTGTGACATTCATATTGCATTGCGGGCGTGTTCTGTACTTTATACGCCGACTAAAACCACAAATCGAATTGAGACCAACCTAAAAAATATCCACATGAAACATGTATTAGAATGGACATATTTCTGGTAACGTAGTCAATCTTGGATAATTGGTGGTATCATAACATACACGTGACATCTGAATGAACATTTCCTCAGAATTTTTATTGGTAGGTCTTATTTATTTTTGAACAGAAAGAAGTTTTAGAGAACTTATGGTTTAATAAGCTCATTACAACTCTTTGTAAAATGCATGTTGCCGTGGTGGTCATCTTGAATATTTGAACCTGGCGAAAGTTACAAACTTGATAGCAGTCAACCCAAGAACATTCACAGTTTTGGAAATTTACTTAATTGTGGTAATATTTTATTTTAGCAATGGCAATGGCAATGACAAAAAGTATTAACCAAAATGGACCACACACAAGGAAACAATTCAATTAAAGTAAAAAGCGATTTTAGGAAAGTTGATATAAATTTCGAACTGGAAATGTAACATTCAAGGACAACAGTCAACCAAAATCACGCATAGTGCCTTCGGACATTTCTTTGTGTTTCCCTCATTTTCAATCCGTCATCGTGCAGTCAGAAACCGTTGTAAGAAACGAGATAGTTATCACCACCGGCTTATTATTATACCTTCTCATGTAAGAACATTTCTTTTATACATTTATCATAACAGTTTATATGTGTTTGGTTTTGCTACAACATATGTTTGGTTATAGAATAACTATATAAAACTGCAAGCCTTACAGCAATTTGTTGTTATGTATGCACACGCAATGTATATTTGGCCTTTAAAATGCACATTAGAAAAGTCAAATATAGAATTCAATGTTAAATTCATTGTCCAATTTCCACGTGAACGTCTTGTGAAAGATTTGATTTGATGATGAATGTTTCACCAGATGTCATCAATGCCCTTAATAACTCCTAACGTTTCCTGAATAATATTATTGTGAATCAGCATCCACATAGCACTCCATGGTACTCCAGTCAGGCTACCATGCCACTACTAGGCTACTAGCCACTGCGCCAGACGAAGGACCAACGGATTTCTGTCGAAAGCGTTTTTCAGTGAACGTCAGCCTAGCATCGTCACAAGGCAGCAGAGAGCAAATTTAAGGGCCAAGAAGGTGGTATTTTGTCAAACTATCTTGGTATTGTGTTTCAAATAGCTTTCAAGGGCGACAGTCAACCACAAGCACACAGAGAAACAAAAAACAACTTCAAAGATGAATAAAAGGCCAAATAACACATCACAAACACAAAAGGGTTGACAATAGGACTACCGCCTTAAAACGGTCAGTGGCAAAAAAGGCCGCTGGTAGTTTAAACCAGGTTCTAGGGTGCATCAAACTTCACACTTACCCTACTGTCATCCCAATAAAACGGGACAGTGTAAATAAAGAAATCCTCGCCATGAACTATTCTCGAACCAACAAGGCTGCATAAATAGGCAATATAAGTAAAACACAAACATTCTCGTGTATATATAAATACAAAAAATTAGCCTAGAAAGCCACAAAGAAGGTACTCAATGACTTGGCAGAAGCCAGAGCAACACGAGAACAAACCATTGAGATCACGACACGACACGACTGTAGACAAACATCAAACTTCACTGTTCTTTTGGGCTTTAGGTAGTTGCCATCGTAGGGTCCACAGCCTGTCCGGTCATTGCACAATTAAAGAGGAAAGAATAGTGGCGAACTGTAAATAGGTCCATCAGCAAGCATGCAGTGCGTTACAAAATGATTGGGTCATAACCTCTTTTGATAAACCTTTTTAATATAAAATCAAAGATAGTATGAAAGTGAACATGACCAAGGATCTTACAAAGTTTGTAAATCGCGTCACCATAGAAGTCAGGTTGTGATAGTCATTGTCGCAGTAGGGTTCTTAAATTACTTTTATATTTGGAAAGAAGATCAGGGTTACGAGACTGCAATAATTTTGTATTGATTATGTTCGCCGATTTCAAAAATTTCCAAATTTCTCTTTTCATACCTTTTCCTCTTAACAACGTCATAATTATTTCGTTTAATCAGTGTCAATATATTCTAACGTTGATTTGATGTCATTTTTCAATGTTGATACAAACTTAGAATTCGTCTAAAAGCATTCTGAAGTAAAAAGAAATCTATTATATACTAAACAAAAGAAATGTTTGAATTGTTATTGTCAAACAAAAACATTCCAAATTTCGTAATATTAAAATGACGTAAAAGTGAAAACGAATTTCGATAACCTTTAAAAGTATGTTCACATCATATTTGCTTTATTTTTTATCAACGGCTTTGTTTACAAATGACTTCGTAGCACTATTATTGGTCATATCCATGCCACTTTATGATTGACCCTGAACATACACGCCTTTGTATATAGTCTATGGAAATGACATGCATTTTATCTGCTAAATTTATTTTACTCAGCGTATGTTTGAATTTCTGTTAAATAATACCGAATATTACTTAATGCTCTTACCATGGTGTGATGATGAATATGACGACTGTGTTGTGTGTTAGATTGTGCGCTATATCGTTGTAGCGATTGTTGCATCCTGATTTCCCAACGAAACATTGCGGTTATTCAGTTGACAAGTGCTGTTAAGCAGCTGTCCGGCGGGTGGGATAGGGGGTGGCGGGGAACGGGTGGGGTGGGGGCTTGGGAGGGGCGTCAACGTTTTACTTTTTTCTTTCGTTTTTCTTCTCCTACCGAAATTGCAAACAATCAATTCTGATTCTCAGGATAGCCTCGTTTCCCAGTAAAATACGGTATTTTATGAATCACTGAATAATTCAGAAGTTCAAGGAGATATTTAACGTGCACAAGGTAGGACTCTCCGTGCACAAGGGGCCGAAAGATGGCTTTACATCACATCTTTATGAAAATCTCTGTAACATCCTTTTTTTTAAATGTTTACCATACTCAATGACTAGAATCATTCATGATACAATAGAAACATCACGTAACAAAAATCTAAATGTCACAAACAAAATAGCACAGACTGATATTATTGAGGTTCTAAAATTGAACACCCATTAACTCCAAAATAATCTTCATTAAATACTTTGAACGGGAAGACATACTTCCACACTCTCATTACTTGTTTCATATGTTGCCTTCGATGATTCGAACTGTTAACATTAAAAGCGTTTTGAATACTACTATCTTCTGGAATTAAACAGAAGACTTCCATATTTCCATGGGTCCATGGGTGCAGATGCACCTATTTTATTTCTGAATGTCAGAGAACGTTTCTGTTATGGAAAATGGCTCTCAAGTAGTCAGTAACACAAACAAATATATTGTGTATGTTATCTGAAAGGTATGAGAAAGAAATTAGTGTTCATTATTACGCCTGGACTTTCATAACTATATGGCCGGAAAATGATTCTTTCTTCCAGTTCGTATAAGCGTTTATTTATCCTCGCTGTATTGCACTAAGCATTTTAGCGAGCAGACCTCGGTTTAAAATCTCCTCCGAAGGACTGGTAAGGTAGGAAATACTTTTGAAATATTTCGATAATTAACCCAAATTCGGTCCGGGCTGGGATTGAACGCGCGATCCCTTGGTTACTAAGCCGCAATGCTGGCATTACACCACGGCGCTACCTTTTTCTTCCAGTTAGAATTTTAATCGTCAATCAATCGAGGATGAAACATTTTGCAAGAAAACATTTTGAAAAGAATAAGTTTAAATTAAGCAATGTTATCGCCAATATGTAGAACTACGAAACAGCATGCTGGGAAATTGCCCAAAAAAAGTAACTTTCTGTTTTCAGTATTTATTTCAATTAAAATACATGTTTTTTTTGACATTTTTCTGAATTTGTATTCGAACAGTTGTTGTTTACCTCTAAGAGACAATCTTATTTGATGGTAGTTTGTTCGTCGTCCGTTCGTCTTACTACGTGTTAGAAAATTAACAAAAAGCTCTGAATACGCTTATTACATTTTAATGATATGTTTTTATAAATAAAACCTGGTTTACACCCGCAACGGCTGTTTAGCCGCTTATCGTTCAAAGGCTGTACCCACATTGTCAATCATTTTATGTTTGGGGTGTCGCGACGTTGCTTCTGTTTTTCGTTTTAATTGTTTTAATGCGTAGTTTTGATTGACTGTATTCTGTGACTACTACATTTCCTGTTGGAATTTCATGCCACTATGAAGTTTTTATGAGTAATTCTCGTTTTAGATTTATATTTCCACCGCCCCAAATGAACGTTTTAAACGGTTTGTCATTTTTTGTAATACCGTGAAATAGCCGTTATTATTCTTTCGTTGTCGTTGTCGTCTTACAGTAAAAATCGCCATCAGTGCAAGAAGAAGTAAGTTTTTCCTCTAAAAGAAAGCATTTTACCAATATAGTTGTTCCTCGATATAATATTCCATGATGTGAACCTCTTAGTTTATCCGATTAATAGGTTGTAATCGTAGTGATTATTCTACGACACCCCAGGTTCCATCCATACATGAGCTAGAAATATCCACTGTAAATGGCTCTTTCTAAACTCCCTCTTCCATGGCTCTTTACAACCTCTCTCTTACATAGCTGGTTTAAAATTTACATCTCTTTTTATAGAGAACGGAACTTTTATCAGTAATTTACATTGTCAGTATATGGTATCTTGTAACCGCAAATATACATTATAAATACTGTTTACCATCTGTCCAATATAAACATATTAATAACTGTCATAATCTAATCGCAAGAACTCATCAAGTTCTTTATATTTGGATACAAATACTAATTCTTGTCGTGTGCACCAGCTTCCACCCTCACGCTGTTTGAAGAACACAATAATAACTGTCCTAACCATCATGTAACTAGGATATTCTACGTTCCTAAATAATGTATGTAGAAATGAACCTGTGCGTTTATTCACAGTAACCTCTTAATGCCTGGCATTTTGAATAGAATTATTGTTCAATGGCTCATCAACATATTTTTATAACATTCAATAATTGTATTTCATTACTTCCAAGACAATAGACTGAGCCCATCTTTTGAATTTGTGAATGTTAGCGGCATTTTTTTTTTTTAGTAAAAGTGTTATCTTGGTGATTTTATATTAATTTGGGTATGCTGAGTTCGATTATGGTGGATACCAAGCTGTGAAATTTGACAGGAAAGACATTTTTGGGACATTTCTTTGATTCTTGATAATTTTACTGGGACTTTTTGGAATGTAGTTTTAAAATAAACATTTTACACATGCACTATTTCATTGTGTTTTTTTTTATACTTTTACTGGTAATTTCTCGAATATTGTTATAAAATAAACATTTTACATCAGTTATCAATTTTCTCTACGTTTTTTGACGTCATATACATTGACTTATCATAGGAATATTATATATGGAGTGCGTGGTCCAGTGGTAAAGCGCCGATCGAGAGGTCGTGGGTTCGATCCTCCGTCGCGGCGACGTTATTTATCCTTGAGCAAGATAATTAATCCACATTGCTTAGTACTGGTTCTACCCAGGAAGCCATCGAGAGTGATTAATCTAAGTTGTAAGAACTTGTTTCGCAATCGATGTAAAATAAATATGTTTAAAACAATAGGAATATTATTTCACGCTGAATTTTAACCGGAAAGGCAATTTTTTTTCACCAAAATTTCCTTTCCTAACAAAATTCAGCTAGAAGTATTATTCCTATGATAAGTCAATGTAGATGAACTCAAAATTCGTGGAGAACATTGATAACTGGTTTAAAATATTTATTTAAAAAAATATTCCAAAAATGCCCAATAAAAATATCAAAAGATGATAAAATGTCCCAAAAAATTGCATTTCCTGTTAAAATGCAGCTTCAAATATTATTACGGTGAGACGTCAATGTATGTGAAGTCAAAATTAGAAGAGAAAATTGATAACTGGTGTAAAGTGTTTATTTTAAAATATTCCAAAATTAACCAGTAAAATTATCAAAAAATAATTATTCTCCCAAAAATTGCCTTTCCTGTCAAAATTCAGCTTGGTATCAACCATAATCAAACTCAGCATACCCACATTAATATAAAAGACCAAGATTTCACTTTTACTAAAAAATGCCGCTAACCTTTTGATGAGAGCTCTTCTATAGAAATAGGTCTGGTCTTAAATGTTGAACGTGTTAACGAGGTATTTAATCAGTAATCATTGCAATACTATGTGCGGACCTTCGTCAGAAAAGGATACGACCCCTTTGTATTACAGCGCACTTCATGTTTGGTGACTGAACGCTCTACAGCCAGTCACTACGCTTCACTATTCTTTTGGGCGATAACCGGACAACCTAGTGGGATTCCATGATTGCACCTTCAATAACCCTGAAAGGGGAGGTTGGTGCATGAACCTTCGTCCCTCTTTTTTTGTGGTCTTACCCTAGATCATTCTCTTGAGTTGCAACTGCTATGGTTGTTCAGTACAATTCTGATACATCCTGAGGTGTTTCTATGTTTTTATATATCTTTACAATAACATATACGTGTTTCGTTTCCTAATTTCCATGGATGGAGACTTTATTGTTAGATATTTCCTATTGATTGGATGCACCTTTATTTACACTCTCAATTTGATCGCTGAAGACGGGATAATAGCGAAGTTGTGTACATTTAAAATCGATTTAAGCTAACCATTGGGCCATATTGTTTACTGACCGTTCCAATTCGGCAACCCTGTCTTCACCACTCTTTCTGTTGTGTATTGCCTGTTTCGTTGTATATTCAATTCGCTATTTGTGTTACAGTGCAAATCGGCTCTGCCATTGCGTTTGGGTGGTGTGATTTCTATAGGGCCATTTTCTCATTTTCATACATTGACGTCCATAGCTTGTAATAGGTTTATACATTGAACATATTTAGACAATTACATAACAGCAGCTTCATCGAAAAAAAAAAATATATATATATTTGCGCTTCAAAATAAACAAACCAATGCCTACATAGACCACTGAAAGAGCATGTCAGTTGGTAGGGAAAACATAATTGTTTTTCAATATTTGCTATACAATTGCGCATTAACCAATCTCTGTACTAGGCAGTTTTATACAATTGCGGTGCGCTGTAGACGTTCTTAACCCCTTAACAGATCAGTAAACATATTTAATGTAATGTAATACCATACTACATAGGGCATTGACTCGATGTCTCGACCTGTTGACAATGTCGCAAAGGCATATACCGATGTTTTTCTCGTTATTTCAAATATCAAATATGTTGAGAGAAACATATCCAGCAGTAATCACATATTGTCTGGCATTTTGAATAGACTTGTTGTTCAACGGCTCATCAACACATTGCTGTAACATTCAAGGATTTTTTCATTAAATCCCAGATCATGTTGAACTTGTTGACGAGTAATGTAATCAGTAATTGTAATACCAAACGCAGAGGCGGTTAAGTTCGATATCGTTAAAAGAAATTGTCATTTCGAATTTTGAAAAGTATGTAGATAAAGTCCTTCGAGAGTACAATGTTATATTTGAGTTGTGATCTATTTTATGATATGTGTACAAATACTGGTGTACGTGGCCGGTTAATGTTTATATAACATTTTTTGTGAATATTACTTCCACGTATATTAATGCATGATGGTTAAGTCCTGTACAATAGTACATACACTAAAATTCATGCATATGCACAATTTCATACGGTTAAACCTTCTAAAATGATACAGTATAGCTATATTAAGCTTGTGTAGTATATGAAGCAGCATGCAAGTATTGTGATATTCTATTTTATAACAGTTAACATGAGATCAAGGTGAAGATACTGCAGGTGATCTCAGCGGCATGTGATGATGCAGTAAATATGTCTTGTTTCAGAAAGGAGGATAAAAATATCGGACAGGGAAAGCAGCATTCAAGGACGACAGTCAACCATAAAACACAAAAACAAACACGCAAACAGACAAACGAAAAAGCAAAAGTAATAAAAAATGCAAACGACATCACAAACACAAGAGGTTTCAGAAGTTACACTAGACACATATACTTTCGTGACACGTTATATATGTATATTGATATATTTGGGCAATGATTTGGGTAGATTTGGGTAAATATTTCCTGTTTCAGAAGTTACATTATACACATATACTTTCATGCCACGTTATATGTATATAGTGGTAGATTTGGGAAAGGATTTGGGTAGATTTAGGCAAGGATTTGGGTAGATTTGGGTAAGGATTTGGGTAGATTTGGGTGGATTTTGGTATTTCGTGCCACCCGTTGATTACAGGTATTTGATGTTGGTACAGTACGCATATATTCATAAGTACGAGATATATAGTATAGGTTTTGTCAAAATATGTCCAAACTGTTATTAGAGAGGTATAAATGCGGACTAGAAGTTATAGGCTGTGAGCTAGTAGGAGAAACCCTCCCCCCCCAGGGGGAATTTTGTAGGGTATGATTTTCTGAAATAACATACAGTAAGTTTCAAAATGAGACATGTGTGCCATCTGAGCGTTGGGGCTTTAGTGAGTTTTGGGGGAAAACGTTGCGTTTTTAGACAAAAATCGCTGAAATCTGGAATTATTTTTTAGAAAAAGAATGGAATATATTAGAACCAATTTGAATTGATGGAATCTTTCTCGGAACGCATCTCTACGTGTCCCACCATATAATTTGTGGATCTGATGCTTAAATATTGAGATTTTGGGTAAAAATGTTAAAAAATTGAATAAAATCGCTGATTTCTGTAATATATTGGGGATATTTAACTAAAAAATAGAAAAATATCTAATACAATAGAAAAAAGAAAGATTGTAACCTTTTTGGGCAGGGTAAGGTCCAGTGATTCAGTAGAAAAAAGTCTCAAACCGCATGATGTTTGGAAATGCCTTAATTTTGGGGCGAAAAATGTGTATTTTTGTCAAAAATCGCCGGAATCTGGAATTATTTTTTGAAATTAGTTTGAACATAAACTTATCAAACTGAAGCAATAGAATGTTGCACAGCATACATATTCAAGTTTTTCCTGACACATTATATAACATATGTACTCAAATATTGGCATTTTAGGACAAAATGTTGGAAAAAATGACAAAAATCACTGATTTCTGTAATTGGGTTATTGGGTTAAAATATAGAAACAAATTTAATACAATTGAATAAGGACACATTGTAACATTTTTGGATAGACAAAGGTCCAATAATTAAGTAAAAAAAATTCCCGAACCGTATGATGCTTGAAAATGCCTTAATTTTTAGGCGAAAAATGTGTATTTTTGTCAAAAATCGACGGAATCTGGAATTATTTTTGAAAATAGTTTTAACATAAACTTATCAAATTGAAGTTATATAATGTTGCACAGCTTACATATTCAAGTGTTTTCTTGCATCATATATAACATATCTGCTGAAATATGTTGGAAAAAAGGACCAAAATCACTATTTCTGCAATCCATTGCGGGTATGGGGTTAAAATCTAGAAAAATATATAATACTGGTACAATAGAAAATAGACTGTAAGCTAGTAGGAGTAACCCTCACCCCAAGGGGAATTTAGTACACCCTATTTTTCTGAAAGCCCATTATGTGTAGAGCATTTTGGAACATGTACGTGTACCAACTTGCGACTTGGACTTTATCACGTTACCGGTATTTCGAACATGATACATAGAGCTATATACAGTATACGTTATAAATAGAGAAATAGTGTTGAGCGACTCTCTGCGTACGGCCACTGGGCCGACTCACAGATTTTGCGACACAACGGGACCGGTGGCCAGCTGTTGGCAAAGGTCCCCAGTACATGTGGCACTCGGTCGCTAGTCCATATTTAGAGAAAGGCTACCCGAGTTCGAGTCTCGAACATGACACATAGAGCTATATACAGTTATATAGAAGGATATAGTGTTGAACAACCTTCGGCCGATGGCCGCTGGGCCGACACAGATTGGGTGACACAACGGGACTAGTGGGCAGCCGTCGGCAAAGGTCCCGGCAACGCGTGGCATTCAATCGCTAGGCTGTATCAGTGGGGATGCTACCCGAGTTCGGGTCTCGAACCTCGTAACTTACCTAGAGCTTTATACAGTATAGTTATGTATGTATAGAGGGAAATAGCGTTGAGTGACCATCGGCTGATGGCCGCTGGACCGATCCACATATTTTATGACACAACGGGACTGGTGGCCAGCCGTCGGCAAAGGTCCCCGCTATGCTTGGTGCATGGTGTTTAGGCCTTATCAGGGTGAGGGCTACCCGAGTTCGAGTCTCGAGTCTCGAACATGGCACATAGAGCTATATACAGTTATATAGAAGGACATGGCGTTGAACAACCTTCGGCCGACGGCCGCTGGGCCGACACAGATTGGGTGACACAACGCAACGGGACTAGTGGGCAGCCGTTGGCAAAGGTCCCGGCAACGCGTGGCATTCAATCGCTAGGCTGTATGAGTGGGGAGGCTACCCGAGTTCGGGTCTCGAACCTCGTAACTCACCTAGAGCTTTATACAGTATAGTTATATATGTATAGAGAGAAATAGCGTTGAGCGACCATCGGCCGATAGCCGCTGGACCGATCCACATATTTTGTGACACAACGGGACCGGTGGCCAGCCGTCGGCAAAGGTCCCCGCTATGCGTGGTACATGGTCCCTAGACCTTATCAAGGTGTGGGCTACCCGAGTTCGAGTCTTGAACATGTAACATAGAGTTATATACAGTTAAATAGACGAAAATTGCGTTTAACGACCTTCGGCCGATAGCCGCTCGGCCGATAGCCGCTCGGCCGACCCACATATTTTGTGACACAACGGGACCAGAGGCCAGCCGTCGGCAACGGTCCTCGCTACGCGTGGCACTCGGTCCCTAGGTCGTATCAGGGGGAAGGCTGCCTGAGTTCGGGTCTCAAACATGCCACATAGAGCTATATAGTACATAGCTTTGAACGACCCGCAGCCGACGGCCGCTGGGCCTACCCACAGGTATTGTGACCCAACGGGAACGGTGGTCAGCCGTCGGCAACGGTCCTCGCTATGCGTGGCACTCAATCCCTAGGTCGTTTCAGTGGGATGGCTTCCCGAGTTCGGGTCTCGAACATGGCACCTAGAGTTATATACAGTATAGTTATATAGAGAGAAATAGCCTTGAGCGACCCAGTGCCGACGGCCGCTGGGCCGACCCACAGGTTTTGTGACTCAACGGCGTGGCACTCGGTCGCTAGACCGTATAAGGGGAGGGCTACCTGAGTTCGGGAGAAGGGGGGTGTCTACAGCCAGCTCAACAACTAGTAAATGATGTGTTGTATTGTTCGGGAGGTTCTGTCATGCCATTTTTTAACAAATTCTCATAAGGTATCAGCTAGAGCAGGCTTGTTTGAGCAAATAAAATGTCAGCCTGCCATGCACTCCTTGGAAACATATGATGGGTCAATGGCAATATCGCCAGGTGAGAATAGGAATGTTCCATAGAAGAAAGACGGCACTTTATTCTCTCATCTGGCGATATGTCGTTGTAACATGTATGTTGAAATTACTTTTTGAAGAAAACAATCCAGATTTCGTTTATGTTTTATTAAAAACACATTTTCCTCCAACAAAATAAAGCAGCATTTACCATCTTCTGATGGGTTTTCTGGTATATTATTGCACATTGGACTGCAAAAATGTTACAATATTTTTTTTTCCGTTATTTCTATGCACGTTTGTTTCCCAATACCTCAATGCATTACAGAAATCGGCGATTTTAGTCATTTTTTTCAACATTTTGCCCTAAAATATCAATACTTGAGCATATATATTATATCTGATACAATAAATGACTTGGATATGTATAGTGTGCAACATTTTATTGCTTTAATTTGATAAGTTTATGTTCACTATTTTCAAAAGATAATTCCAGATTCCGTTGATTTTTTACGGAAATACACATTTTTCGCCTGAAAATTAAGGCAATATTTTAAACATCATATGGTTCATGACTTTTTTCTACTTAATTATTGGACCTCTGTCTATCCAAAATGTTACAATATGTCTTTATTCCATTGTATTAAATATTTTTGTCTAAATTTTAACCCATACCCAAAATGGATTACAGAAATCAGTGAGTTTTGTCATTTTTTCCAACATTTTGCCCTAAAATGCCAATATTTGAGCACATATGTTATATATGATGACAGGAAAAACTTGAATATATGTGCTGTACAACATTTTATTGCTTCAATTTGATCAGTTTATGTTGAAACTAATTTTAAAAAAGAATTCCAGATTCCGGCGATTTTTGACAAAAATACACATTTTTCGCCCCAAAATTAAGGCATTTCCAAACATCATGTGGTTTGGAACTTTTTTCTTTTTAATCACTGGACATTGCCCTGCCCAAAAAGGTTACAATATTTCTTTTTTCTATTGTATTAGATATATTTCTAATTTTTAATTAAATACCCCCAATGTATTACAGAAATCAGCGATTTTATTCAATTTTTTAACATTTTTACCCAAAACCTCAATATTTAAGTATCGGATCCATAAATTATATAGTGGGACATGTAGAGATGCGTTCCGAGAAAGATTCCATCCATTCAAATTGGTTCTAACATATTTCATTCTTTTTCTAAAAAATAATTCCAGATTTTGGCGATTTTCGTCTAAAAACGCAACGTTTTCCCCCAAAACTCACTAAAGCCCCAACGCTCAGATGGCACACATGTCTCATTTTGAAGCTTAATGTATGTTCTTTCAGAAAATCATACCCTACAAAATTCCCCCTGGGGGGGGGGAGGGGGGTCTACAGCCAGCTCAAGAACTATTACAAGTTCTGAATGTTACTAACGCCTTTTTAATAGCGCAACATGGTAAGGAAACGTTATGGCGTTTGATTTGTTATAGCCTTAACCTAAATTGTCGAAAACTCGTTAACTTGCACAATCTCAGTAATAAAAATATGGCAAGAAATAAGAAATATGGCTTGCACTTTGATTTTGGATGTAGTTGTAAGTAAAAGGCGGTATCTATAGGGCCTAACGAAGCTCTAAATAGTCCTACATTTATATCACGACCACATTGTATACCACGACGTAAACACTTAGCATAATAATTGACCTAATCGCATTATACAAACACCGGACACTACCCGTTTATATGTGTTGAACGTCAAGTAAAGGACATACTAAATTGACAACAGAGTATGATTGTCAATACATAAATAAACAGATAACATAAGTCATAAGTAAAACTGTGACAAACCAATTCTTAACACAGTTTAAGAGGAAATACCTAATTATTGTAATGAATTAACTTAATTACTTGTCATGAATTAACTTAATTACTTGTAATGAATTAACTTAATTACTTGTAATGAATTAACTTAATTACTTGTAATGAATTAACTTAATTACTTGTAATGAATTAACTTAATTACTTTTAATGAATTAACTTAATTTCTTATTCCTAAATTTAAACATTTCTGTTAGATACAAATTGTTTTTACTCTTTCCAATGGAGAATCCGTATATTGCAAACTACGAATTCATATTCTTATCACATTTCTAAAACTCTCTACATGAACATTGCTAATTGTTATTCTGTATTCAATTAGTAGTTATTATGAATGAGAACCTTGTTTTCTGTGTTTTCTGTCGTCTTCATCCAGTTTACAAACTCAAATTTGTTCAGGAGAATCAGGACGTACTGAAAGTGTTTCACATGAAACAGTGTTGAATACAAACGAATGTTTTTATCAACACGATGAGAGAGTAGGCGATGTCGCATACACAATCTATTGCATATCTATCAATAATTTGCCATTTGTGAAAAATCGAACAGGAAAAGCAGCATTCAAGGACGACAGTCAACCACAAACACACACAGAAACAAAGAACAAATTTAAAGATGAATAAAAGGCCAAATAAGACATCACAAACACAAAACGCCTTGGAACGGTCAGTGGCAAAAAAGGTCGCTGGGTGTTTAAACCAGGTTCTAGGCTGCACCAAACCTCACACTTCCCCTACTGTCAACCCTGTAAAAGGGGGCAGTGTAAATAAAGAAATCCCCGACATGAACTATTCTCTAACTAACATTAATAGGCAATATAAGTAAAACACAAAGATGCTCGTGTATATATATATACAAAATTAAACAATAGCCTAGAAAGCCACAAAGAAGGTTCACATTGACTTGGCAGAAGCCAGAGAAACAAGAGAATAAACCATTGAGGGCAAGACAAGACAAAACTGCAGACAAAAATCAAACATCACCGACCTTTTGAGCTTTAGGTAGAAACCGTGTTTTATGCAAAAGAAAAATGAATGTTAACACGAGATAAATAACCAACAACTTATACACGCTTGATAGATGTCTAAACAATAAGTGGGATCGAAGCTGATATTGCTTAACATGTATTTGAATGACCCTTTAATAAAAGTATTAAGGACCATATTGGTAGATAACACAACCCTGAAAGGGTATCACTAAGAATCATAGTGGTTAAGTTTCAACAAAATATATCTGGAGCTTTTTCAGATTTGGAGCTCTTTCAGAGATTTCTTTATATAATTATATGGAAATTGTGTGCTGCTGTGAGAACCTTCTTGAAATATAGTGCACATGGCAAAAATAACATAACGCTCCAAAGAATATAGAAATGAGATTTCATTATAATAATTAATATTTTTGTTTTGTTTTGGGTTGTCTTCTCGCCTCTCACAGATGCGGGTTCAAATCCCACTGGGAGCTTGACTTGTAAGTAAGGAAGTGTCGATTCCTACGGATGGCGAGAGATTTACAGTACTGGTTATACCCAGGAAAAGTGGGTGGTCTGCCTCCACCACCACAAACAAAAAAATAAATAAAATATTCAAACGTCATATATAACCTTACATGTTACCAAACACAAATTTACTTAATTGTTGACTACCTCTTGGGACTCTATGATTGTACATACTGAAACCCCAACTAAGGGAGGTGGGTGCATGAACTTTCGTCCCTCGGGTTTTCTGGTCGTACCCTAGATTGGTTTTCTCTTTAGCTGCAACTGCTATGGTTGTTCAGTACGATACAGTCCTGAGATGTTTATTATTTTGTATGTGTATCTTTAGTTAGTTTCTCTGTATGTGGACCTTATTGTTAGAGAATTCCTTTTGATGGGATGTAGTTTTGTTTACACTGTCTATTTGGGCGCTGAAGACAGGATAATAGCGAGGATTGTGCGCATATAAAATCGATTCAAGCTAACCAGTAGGCCTTATTGCCTACTGACCGTTCCAAGTCGGTAACCCTGTCTTCACCACCCTTTCTGTTGTTTTTTGTCTCTTTCATTGTAGTTTCTAGTCCTTGTTTGCAGTGCAGTGCGGACCTGCGATGCCATTGCGTTCGGACGCTGTGGTTTCTATAGGACCCTATATATCATTTTACATGTGTTGAAAATGACGTCAAACCCATAAACATTAATTTAGGTTGCTAGTAAATATTCGTAGCAATCGTGTATCATAGGCGGTAACTAAAAAAATATCGGAAAGAGTACAATGAAACAATATGATGAGTCTAAGTCTTATTTATACGGGGAAAGCAGATTCAAAGTGTTTTTTCATGCCCATATATGATTTTGTAACATTAATATTACATTGCGGGCGTGTTCTTTACTTTATACGTCGACGAAAACCACAAATCGAATTGACACCAACCTAAAAAATGTCCACATGAAACATGTATTAAAATGGACATATTTCTGATAACGTAGTCAATCTTGGACATAACATAAACGTGATATCTGGAAGAACATTTCCAAAGAATTATTATTGTTAAGTCTTATTTATTTTTGGACAGAAAGATGTTTTAGAGAAGAACTTATGTTTTAATATGCACATAACAACTCTTTGTAAAATTCATGTTGCCGTGGTGGTCATCTTGAATATTTGAACCTGGCGAAAATTACAAACTTGATAGCAAAAATGCACAGTTTTGGAAATTTACTTAATTGTGGTATTATTTTAGCACCGGTGACAATCTTGGATCTATGGCAATAACAAAAAACATAAACCAAAATGGACAACACCCAAGGAAACAATTCAATTAAAGTAAAAAGCGATTTTAGGAAAGTTGATGTAAATGTCTAACTGGAAATGTAACATTCAAGGATCACAGTCAAGCAAAAACACGCAAAGCGCCTTCGGACATTTCTTTGTGTTTCCCTCCTTTGCAAACCGGCATCGTGCAGTCAGAAACCGTTTTAAGAAACAAGATAGTTATCACCACCGGCTTATTATTATACCTTCTCATGTAAGAACATTTCTTTTATATTTGTTTAGTTTTGTTACAACATCTGTTTGGTTTGAGAATTACTAAATAAAACTGCAAGGCCTAACAGCAATTTGTTGTTATGTTTGCACACACAATGTATATTTGGCCTTTGAAATGCACATTAAAAAAATCAAATATGGAATTCAATGTTAAATTCATTGTCCAATTTTCACGTGAAAGTCTTGTGAAAGATTTGATTTCATGATGAATGTTTCACCAGATGTCATCAGTGCCATTAATAGCTCCCAACGTTTCCAAAATAATATAAGTGTGAATCAGCCCCCCTATAGCACTCCATGGTACTCCAGTCAAGCTACTATGCCACTACTAGGCTATTGTCCAATGCATATTTCAGATGCGCCAGTCGAAGGACTAACGAATTTCTTTCGACAGCGTTCCATCTTTCAGTGAACGTCGGTCTAGCATCGTCACAAAGCTGCAGAGAGGTATTAACTACTCCTGGAGAAAATGTAAGGGTCGAGAAGGTGGGATTTTGTCAAACTATCCTAGTATTAAATTTAATCAACGTTGAATCATAATGTAGAATTAACGTTGTTGGCTTTTTTAGACGTGTAAAACCGGCGATGAATCGACGTTGAAAAGTCTTCCATGAACAGTCTCAATCAATATAGAGATAACAATCGAACAGGAAAAGTAGCTTTCAATGACAACAGTCAACCACAAACACACACAGAAACAAAGAACAACTTTAAAGATGAATAAAAGGCCAAATAAGACATCACAAACACAAAAGGGTTGACAATAGGGCTACCGCCTTAAAACGGTCAGTGGCAAAAAATGCCGCTGGGAGTTTAAACCAGGTTCTAGGGTGCATCAAACTCACACTTAGTCTACTGTGATCGCAATAAAACGGGACAGTGTAAATAAAGAAATCCCCGCCATGAACTATTCTCTAACCAACAAGCAGCATTAATAGGCAATATAAGTAAAACACAAAGATGGTCGTGTTTATATCAATACAAAACAAAATAGCCTAGAAAGCCACAAAGAAGGTACTCAATGTCTTGGCAGAAGCCAGAACAACAAGAGAACAAACCATTGAGGGCACGACATGACAAGATTACAGACAAACATCAAACTTCACCGTTCTTTTGTGCTTTAGGTAGACATCATCGTAGGGTCCACAGCCTGTCCGGTCAACGCACAGTTAAATAGGAAAGCATAGTGGCGAACTGTAAATGGGTCCACCAGCAAGCATGCAGTCGTTGCAAAATGATAGGTTCATAACCTCTTTTAACAAGTTTAACAAAGATAGTATGAAAGTGATCATGACCAAGGATCTTTCGAAGTTTACAAATCGCGTCACCATAGAAGTCAAGTTGTGATAATCCTTGTCTCATTGTTTTATATTTGGAAAGAAGATCAGGGTTACGAGGGTTTGCAATATGTTTTGTATTTCGTGTTTGACGATTTCCAAAGTTTCCAAATTTCTTCTTTCATACATTTTCCTCTTAACAACGTCATACTTATTTCGTTGAATCAGGGTCAATATATTTTAACGTTGATTTGATGTCACTTTTCAATGTTGATATAAACTTAGAATTCGTCTAAAATCATTTTAAGGCAAAAATAAATCTATTATATACTAAACAAAAAAGTTTAGCAAGTTTTAGAAACATAAGATTAAACATATGAACATGGTTATAATCGTTGAAGATATTAGAAATGCTAGGTAAGGATGTGATTTCAAAACAAAAAAGAAGAAAGAAAGGTGCTATTTTATTGTTTGCAAAGCGAAGTTTCAGAATTACCTCCCATTTATTAAAAACAACTTCCTATATACAAATGTATCGCTTTGAACAAATTTAATGTTTTGCAGTGACAGTTTGACAGTGACAAGAATTCAGTCATGGTATAAAATAAAAACCGCTGAAATGTGTTCACAAACAATTGTTATTCTCAAACAAAAACCTTCCAAATTTTGTAAATATAGTAAAATGACCTCCATTTTCATTGAAGTGAAAACGAAATTCGATAACCTTTAAAAGTATGTTCCCATCATATTTGCTTTATTTTTATCAACGGCTTTGTTTGCAAATGACTGTGTAGCACAACTATTTGTCATATCCATGCCACTTTATCATTGACCCTAAACATACACGGCTTTGTATATAGTCTATGGAAATGACATGCATTTTATGTGCTTAACCTATTTTACTCAGTGTACGTTTACATTACTGTTAAATAATACCGAATATTACTTAAAGCTCTTACCACGGCGTGATGATGAATATGACGAAAACAAATCGTAGATATCAGCTTTTGATAATACACACTTATCAAATTACATCCCTAACATATACTTACCGCCGTTAAAAACGAAAGTTTGGTGTGCACGTGATTTTCGCTTAATTCCGATTTTACTTCTTTCAAAACATGAATTTGATCGGTCACCAGATTTATAGGGAATGTGGATAATTTCTGATATGTTCATAACACTACAATTGCTCTTGGAGACATTTTAATTAAAAATAATCACACACAAAAACTAAAAAAACTTGCACTTTTAATGGCGTTAAGTATAGATTTACCTGGCATATTTGAAAGTGTATATATATAATATTTTGGTCCAATTATGTGGGCTTACAAACTTCACACATTGTTCATTAAAACTCTGTTCAAGCTTTTTAACTCAATAAACAACTGTGTAATGGAAAAACCAGGATTTCTCTTATATTTTTGCTTAGTATGTACACTATTTACAAAACATGTAAATAGAAACACCATGTTCCAACTTCGGCATTAAAATGAGTGTTTTTTAATCCTAGCTCAATCTTTTGACAAGACAGTGTTCCGAAAATCTGTTCTTACAATTTTGATTTGTTTTTCTTTTCCCCGATATCAGCTTCAGGTTCATTTGGAATCCATGTCATCAATGTAGATGCATCTTTCCTGACAGAACACATACAGCATTGCTCCTCTAATTTGAAACAAAATGTAAAGCAATTTTAGATAAGAATCAGATGCAATGCAAATGTTGTTTTACAATTTACAAAAATACATTTGGTTTAAACACTTGTTCTTACAACATTGCGCATGTGTACACTCTATAATTGAATTGAATTGATTTTGGGTTTACGGCACACCAACACATGAAAGCTTTGATGGTGCCAAAACGAATGAACCTGCCAGTTTCATCCCCCATTTCCATCAAGATAAAATAAGCAGAATGGGCGTAGAACATTTACGATGGAGCCACGTTTCCCCGATTGCATACGCGGTGTCATGATGAAGACCTTGAATGAGCATGATAACAAATGACAAAATGAACATGAAGGTGGCGTGGGGAGGGGGAGAGAGGGATTTGCAGTGGTTATATTCTATCCCAACCACGCGGGGGAATAGAAGCAAAGTGATTAGATAGCAAGTAAAATAAGTATTATAGTCCTCCTAGGTAGGTCATTCATTGTACGCAGCAGTTATTCGGTAACTTCACACTATTCGTGCTGGAAGTATGAACAATGAGTAGTTGTAAATTACTCAATTATTCAACATTAATTTTATAAATAATATAATGCTTAGTAAACAAGAAAGTGTAGACAACACTGAAATATATATTATAAAAAATGAAATATCCATTTTATTTAAGACATATTACAAAACTATATTCATTTTAGTGTTAATCGTAGCCCCTATCTACTTTTAAAACAAAAACACAATTTAAGAACTGTTCTGTGGCAAGAACCTCTATACCTGTTTTCTATGGTGGTATGATCCTTTGGCACAATCACCTGCATACATTCGTCATTAAACTTGTAAGGTCCTTGGTCATGATCACTTTCATACAATCTTTATTACATTTGTTAAAAGATTTATCAAAATAGGTTATGACCCAATCAATTTACAACGCACTGCATCGTTTCATTAATGGTACATTCTCCTGTAGCCATGGCTGTCAAGCCAATGAGTTCTTGCTTTGTTGTTATCTAGGATTTATTTTTTATATTCATATATACATGATCATCGTTGTATAATATTTATACTGCCTCTTAATGCCGTCTAGTTTTTTTAGAGGATATGGCATTGCGGAGATTTCTGTATTTGTAGTTTCCTGTGTAAATCTGATGACAATATGGTAAGAATGAGGTTTGGTGCCTTCTAGAACCTGCCGTAAACTCCCAACGGCCTTTATCCCACTGTTCTCCGTACCACGATTGTCTACCAGTTTGTGTGTGTCGTGTCGCCGCATACTTCGCTTCTATTTACCTTGACATTGCTATTTGTTTTTTTTGCCTGTTTTGTGTTGACTTGATTGTGTTCTGTGAATGCTACATATCCTGTTCGACTGTAATACCTATTTTATTTATTTTAAATGTTACTAGAAGACGCCATAGAAAAGAGTATGAGAGTGGACCTTTGGAAACGGCCGAACGCGACACATACAAAATATTGCAGTCTCGGTTTGATTGTGACTGTTCATGAACGGTAGTGAAATATGCTAGCTACCGCTCACGCCCTCTAGCCCCGGGTTGAGCAGAACTCAATATTCATAAAATAAGTCTTGTTTTTCTCTGACCCATGTAAGCCTTATTCAGGCTGACTAATTGATGGTTTTAAAACTTTTAACTTTGCGAGAGAGCTATACTTAACAATAATGGAAATATACATATGGATTCTCTACATTGTTTACAAACGACACTCGCACACGCGCTTGGATGATCAATTAGAGCGTTTTTTTTAACATAGGTCGGTTCAGCCACGCATAGGCACGTCAGTTTAATGTAGGAGTGTTAAATGTTGTTTTTTCAACATCTATCATACCCAAACTTTGGAACGAAATAAGGTTCCCCCACGGGGTGTAGATGGGTAACTAGCATCATTGATACGTATAACTGTCATAAAATGGAAACTTGAAAACATTTATTTTTTAATTTAATTTTCTTTGTTATGCTATCATGTAAATATACACATGGATATATATTTTATAGAAATATAACATTGGTTGGTGTAGAGGAAACTTTTAGTTTTCTCTTCACAGAAAACGTCCACCAGTTTGGAAACGTGGCCTTGTTTATACAGAACCATACTTCACAGTATTTTAATATATACATACTTATCCTTGTTTATAACACCTTATGACATAAATCCTCACTTTTCATTTTTTTTATTTCTAAATTTATATTCCCTTATTTGTATTGCTATTTTCAATTCTTCTTTCAAACTCTTGTGTTAGTCATTGATTATCACATAGTCCTGTGATTATCTGAGGTCTTACATGACAACACGTCCAACAGTTATCCTCTCATGTAATTCGTTGTTTGAACTATTTTAAAAATTTTCCTTATTCCAATCCGTGGAACGTAGAATATACAAAATATGACATGAGAGATGATTTTAATTTTATTATTGTTAATTATCTCCATTTAGATGGGGATATTCCCCGAGCAACTTCTTATGGGATCTATGTGTCTCAACTTATTCGTTTTTCTAGAGCTTGTACTCGAGTTGATGACTTTAATATTCGTAATCTTTGTATAACTCAATAGCTACTCCATCAGGGTTACCGTTACCATAAACTTCATAAAATGTTTTTGTCGTAACCCTGATCTTCTTTCCAAATATAAAAATAATTTAAGAACTCTTCTGCGACAAGGACTATCACAACCTGACTTCTATGGTGACGTGATTTACAAACTTCGTAAGATCCTTGGTCATGATCACTTTCATACTGTATTTGTTAAACTTGATAAAAGGTGTATCAACAATGGTTATGACCCTACCATTTTACAACGCACTACATGCTTGGTGGTGGACCATTTTACAGTTCGCCACTATGCTTTCCTCTTTGATTGTGCGATGACCAGAGAGGCTGTGGAGCCTATGACGACGTCTACCTAAAGCCCAAAAGAACGGTGAAGTTTAATATTTGTCTGCAGTCTTGTCTTGTCGTGCCCTCAATGGTTTATTCTCTTGTTGCTTTGGCTTCTGCCAAGTCATTGAGTACCTTCTTTGCGGCTTTCTAGGCTATTGCTTTTTTGTATTTATATATACAGGAGCGTCTTTGTGTTTTACTTATATTGCCTACTAATGCTGCCTTGTTGGTTAGAGAATAGTTCATGGCGGGGATTTCTTTATTTACTCTGTGCGTTTTATTGGGTTGACAACAGGGTAAGTGTGAGATTTGGTGCACCCTAGAACCTGGTTTAAACCCCCAGCGGCCTTTTTTGCCACTGACTGTTCCAAGGCGGTAGTCCTATTGTCAACCCTTTTGTGTTTGTGATGTCTTTGGCCTTTTATCTTTAAATTTGTTCTTTGTTTCTGTGTATGTTTGTGGTTGACTAACGTCCTGGAATGTTGCTTTTCCTATTCGATTTTTATATCTATATTCAATACAGACCCATTCAATGAATAGTGCATACAGATGGGATTTAGCTCTTGTTGAATGTCTAGTAACCTTATTTCTTGACTTTCATTTGCCATTTGTATTGCTATATCTAACCACGTATATTAATCGATATTACCTTACGAAGGCTAGATAACTTGTCATAGTTTAGATATCGGGTTTTGGCTTATGTATACCGACTTTTTGGATGTTCGTCGAATTGAAACTACTTCACCCGTGACTCATTCATATTCATAAGTTAGTACTAGTTTAAGTATAGCGCCTGTTATTCGAAGGTAATAATTTGGAATGATCTCATAATCGTTTATATCTGTTATAATGTTATGATAATTGAACGTTAACAAATAAACGCCTAAGACTTACACATTATTGATTTCTTTTTTACCATATCTCATAAAATCATCAGTTTCGTAATTCCTTTGGTTTTATCATCATTCGACCTAACGGATAACATCACTAATTATATCATACCGGTTGTTATGTGTCGACGTGCCGTAAAACACCACTCATTCATTCATTTTTAATGAAGAGGAGTGGAATCCAATGGATAGGGAACCAGCTAAGCCACAATATTGTCCCAATAGGGCTAAATCTGGGCTAAATCTCAGTGACGTCACATATTGTGTAAACCTCTCGAGACCATGTCCGACATTACATACCTATACTTGTGTATATATACGAACGTTGACTATTTACAAAACAGTGTATTGTTATTTAAATGTGCCAACCAACCACGTATTGGTCAGTGTAAAGTTTCCATTTTCAAAATGGCCAGTGAATATCTGGTTGGAAATTTGCATATGAATGGTGATTTCACCTGTCAATGTCGTTATACCGCGTAAGCAATGAACACTTTGTCCGAAAATATCAAACGTTTCAATCGATTTTTTAGATCATACTCAAATTGAGAATGAGCCTTTTTCAATGAATGACACAAATATACATGTTTAATGAATTGCACAGTTATACAAGGTTTTCTTGATGAATATATAGAAACCTTGATTTTCTATAATTCAAATCCTAGGATATGAGAGGCAGAATGGAAGGACTTTCAATATACTATACTCAGTTGCAAAAAATTGTACACTGAGTTTTGGTTAGATTTTATTGTATAAAGTTGTTTAAATTAAATTGACAAATTCCAAAATGAATATGCCATGTTTGGTACCAACGTTTTAATCATTCCATTGCCAATATCATGTTGTCATTTGTTTTTTCAAGAGGACGAATCATTAAGGGACTGTCGCTTGATAAATAGGGTATGGTGTAAAGTAACATTTTCAAAGTGTACACTTCCTTTTGCAATTGAATATACTATTGGAAGATCCCACAGGATGTCTCCACACAAGTTTATATATAATTGGTAGAAGTAGTTTCACATTCACTTTTTTATAGGCTGTCGGTAAATAGGGGAGAGGGGACATTTGTAAACATTGGGGGTAGATGTAGGGATGTGTTTATGCATTTATATTAGATTTTTTAACCCGCGCACCCACCCCTATCTGGTTTCCTTTCTCCTCTCATCTTTGATTTCTATATTTCCAATCCTAATATATGACAGCCAGAATGGGAGGACTTTCAATATACTACTATATAAAGCATAACCATTATATATGGTGTGTACATGGGTTGTTCAATCTGTGCATTGTTGACACATTTAGTCAATTTTTAAAATCAAAACGAGAAACAGCAACATAGGAAAGTCTTGAGAGAGACAAATAGGTAGTAGACATAATGGTCATACATTTTTTTTTTATAACGGTTTAAATGCAACATTTCCTCGACTTGAAATACATTGGACGCTTAATATATGAAATGTTCAGCATTGTATGTGTCATACACACAATTGCAATGTGGTGATGGTCTTTTATAAACAAAACAATCGTAACTAAGATTTATCATGTCGATCTGTACTATTCTGCCGAGAAACAGGATGCCTGAGATAAATTCTTATCTCGGTAGTTACTTTCCTATCCCGTCAGGTGCACCTCTTTCGATGACGTCAGTACCTCTTTTGATGACGTCACTGTATATTTGATGACGTCTGGGTATTTTTGAACGGAAAAAATGGATAAAATGTAAATTAAATGATTTTAAACGATCAACTTGATAAATAAAATATCATGTTATTGCCTGATCGTATCCAGTTTATCAGGTTCGGCACGAAAAAAATGAAACCCTTGGCATAGCCTCGGGCTTCATTTCTTCTCAGCCTATCCTCATAAACTGGATGTGATCAGGCTCTAACATGATATTCTCTATTTATACATGCATTAACTCGAAAATTAGCGTAGTGGTTGTGAGTCAAATAGAAATTAAAGGTACACTTTTGGACATACAGTTTGCTGAAAAATATATAGAAGTCATAATATGTATTGGAATTGTCAGAGAGAGTAAAACATTATGACATAAAAAATTATATTGCCATCAAACTACTTTTTTTTTTAAACCATTGTGATTTTATATGTAAATACATTCCGAATTATCTATGCTAGATGTGGATATTACGAGAGAGTTCTTTTTAGTCTGCAAAAATACAAGTAATACATATTTATGTGCGGATCTCATTTGTATATATTAGGACGGAGACACATCCTTTGGGAGCCTGCACATTCGCAAAGTTAGTTCGACATGAAGATGCAGTGACTCGAACACGTTGAGTGCGATCCGAAACATAATTTGATCAAATGTCGACATGATATAAATACAAAGAGACCAGTAATTATTTTTTATCGCATTTCAGTGTGGGCTTTGGTGAATTGTGGTTGTTTAATAAATAAAGTGTCTTTTCTTTTAGTCTTTGTATGACATCTATAGAATAGTTCAATAAATATTTAGTTTGAACTGTCATTATTGCTCACTGTCTCCCTAATATTCCAAACAAGTTTGTGCATATTGCAGTACATATTTTTCTCCACAAGCATATTTGTAAACTGTGATGTCCCCGGTGACTGGTCATAGAAACGCAGACTATATTTTATACAGTTACATATAAAAATGTGAGTGTTAATGAAACCACTATTGTATAATTAGTATGCAATTTTCGGGACAATACTCATGAGCATGATACCTTAATACAAACAAACGCACTCTAGTCAATAATTATCTACTATTATTTTCTGAACGAGTACTCAATTTTGAATAAGAATTTGTTTAATTTAACATTATTTAACAAAATTATAAATGTACGACGCAGATCAATTGTCAACTATGTTACAGAAAGTAAAGCATGTTGTCAATACAGCTCGTTTCGATTTAACAAAAAGAAAAAATAGGAACAAAACTATTAAGAAACAAGAAAATACATTAAGTTTATCAAAGTTAAGATCAAAAAGCCATGCAAAATGTAATAATGTAATATATCTTGGTCAAACATTGTTTTGATTTTAATTTAGGACTCGTAAATGGTTAAGAAACGTCCCGTAAATTGCTATTCACCATTTAAGTCAAATCAAACATATTTATATTTTCTTTAACAACGTGTTTAAACATACTTTGTACCTTAGTTTAAAACAAATGCAAAACATCATAATTTGTGCTATTTCAATACTGTACCCAGCATAAATATACATTAAAGTTCATCAAAATTGATCGCTTTAATCAATGAATAGCACTGACGTCATATAAGCGCTGTTAATTATGAAATATCAACAGCAAAACTGAATAAGAGAACTGTCCTATTTTAAGGAAACATTTGTACAAAGAAAGATAACGCTAACTTAGTGACTAAAGTTTATAACAATCGTGAACAATATGGAAACTGTGTGTCCCGTAAATGGTCATTGCATCTGGGCTTCTAATACTTTGCCAACATAAATTCAAGTATGTTCTCATCAACACTGAAGATTCTTTGTGTTCTTCCTGTGGCTGTAGGAGCCTCGATAACTTTCAATACATCGTTTCTGTTAAGCCATATCTTATCTGTTTTTCTTGGCCATCTGTAACGACCTCTGACCTTCCCACACTCTTCCATACAGTTAACCTCTACCTCGTTATCCTCCTCATCTATTTCTGTAATTTGACCTATGTAACGGTGATCATTATACACAACAACTACATACTCATTTTCTTTCAGATTCTCTCTGATTGTCTGGTATTCAGGGTTCTTTACATTATCATCATGTGTTTCAGATTCCGAATCAACTATTTTTTCTGCATTGTCATCTTCATCTTGGTTGTTTTGGACTTCTCGGACGGGTTTCATTAAGTTTTGTGTAACCCATAGGCATTTATCGTTTTCAACAAATCCATTGTCTTTAAAACAGTTTTCACATACACATGTTGTTTCTCTTGTTCGAACAATGCCTGGGGCAGTTGCAACTACACTGTGTATCTTCATTGTACCTTTAATTGGTTTTATGTTCATGTTTTCTTTCTCAACTCTTACTTGACTCTGATCGAACTCTGTTTGCTCTATTTTCTCATACTGAATTTGACTATCAGTTTGACTTGCCCATTTGAAGAAATCCCCAGCGTCTTGTATAATGAATTTCCCTTGCTTTACTGCGTTATCCGCGTTGCGTTTCGTAGTGCCTCCAATGCCGTCGCATGGCCCTTTCCCGTGTCCACTCTCGAAAAACTGCCAGGAACCAGTTATGCCATGTGACTTTTCGAGATTACTTATGAAGTTGAAAATTGTCTTATTTCGATATTGACTAGTTGGCGAATCAGTCCAAAAATGTATTGCTTCCAACTTGTCTACAAACATCTTACCGGAAGCAATCACTTTCTCGACAATGGCCAATACCATACTAGCGTTGTGTTGTAATATTTCTGAAACGTATACAATGCTTTTGTGTTCAATGGTTCCGTTTACTTTTCTTTTGTACATAACCGTTGGGTGAAGAGTTATTGCTGTGGCGTTCCAATACGCGCTTTGTATCTCTTCCATATTCTGGCAGCAGTAGTTTTCACTAAAATCCATTTGGACTAGGATATGGTTAGCTGGCAATTTTTCCTTCATTACTTTCACACCTTTGTACTGTTCTACTACCTTGTGAATGTGACTTGCAAACTCTGTGTATGTTCTCTTCATCATTGCTTTAAACTCTTCTGTTGGAAGCTCCAAGTCGACCACTCTCATCTTTTGTTTTCCATCTTTCATTTTCATTCGTTTCCACTCTTGATAGCGCACATTGGTATCCTGTATCTTGTCCAAAACCTTATTAAGTTCTTCTTCATTGCTATGCGTTTGCATAAATCTATCAGGACTGGTGATTGTTGTTACTTTATAGTTCTTCAAACACCTCAACTTCAGAGCAAAGTTTTGGTGCTTTTGGCACAAGCAAACGCTTCTAGATGTGAAATTCACATGCGCTATTGATCTAGGTTTCTTATGATAGAATGTAGAACGCGAAACTTTGTAAGTTGATTCAGCAAGAAACTTTGTGTGTAAATTATACATGTAATCGTTCAGCACACGCTTCTGAACTTTATCTGATCCTACTTTGATTGCATCTGCTTTTCCTGGTAACAATCTGGAGTTGTCATCTCTTGATAGGAATTCGTGTATTTCTCTTGTTATGGTGTTATTAATCATAGCGTTCCTTGTGCGCTTTTTCATGTGTGCAACTGATTTTGATAAGTTGTTCAGCTTCCTACGATCAAGAAGTGTACTTGTGCCAAGTGCTTTCTTCATTTTGTATTTCTTTATAATCTTGCCTGACACGACTCTCATCACTACATTTTGGTTGTTAGCTTTCTTTGCCTCCTTGATTTCTTCACTCAAACACTCAGCAAACAGCATCTTTTTTCTGATTTCTGGAACATGTTTAGGTTCTATTCCAGCATCTCTTAATAACTTGTCTGATTTACTTCTTGGTGTCAATGGTGTCTTTCTCTGATTGTTTTCTAATCGATTCAACCGTTTGCGCACTGTGTTGAGCTTTCTCTTCAATGATTCGTTTTCATCTTGCAGTGTCTCATTTTTTCGGTACTGTTTGGCCAGCGCTCTTGACACTCGTTTTCGCCCACGTGAATGTCTACTTGATTCTTTTGGTGTCCCAAAATTCATCTTAAATGTTAAAGGTGTATACTGCTTATTTGTTGTACTGACAGTACTGCTTGAAACACCGTTTTCATCTTCAAATGAATCAATATCTTGACTGCTTACTCCAACCTCTTGTGTGCTTTCTTCACGGGCTACTGTCTTACGTTTCTTTCTGTATGTTCCACAGTGCTTCTTGCTTAATTGTCTTTTATGAGTTTGCTTCTCTTCGCTCAACTCTGATATTGGAACGAAATACCCCTTTACTCTCTGGTTTTCCCGCTTTAGCCATTCTTCACCCAATTCAGCTTTCTTTCTTGCTCGATACTCCTTCATCCTTTGGGCCTTTGACTTCGCCATTCTACAAAATAGAGATATTGTTCAGTTGTCATTTTTGAACATTTTTGTTATAAATGCATCAGTTTGTAACATTATAATGGTATATTATTACTGTATTATTATTCTTTATCCCTTAAAATCAAAGATAAACACCAAAAGATCTTTTCTAAACGTACAATGTTCAGTAGAAACGTCAATTCAAAATCTGACCAGTTACGGGACGAAACGACCATTTACGGGACACAACTTAACCAGCATTTATTTCATAAACTTTATTGGTATTTAAAGTTTTTTACTTAGTTATGCATATTTAGTCTTTAAATGCAATAACTTCCTTATAAATTCCAGGATTAAACATGAATATTACAAATAAAACACAAAGAAATACACTTACCCTTCGCTTCTTTGTTATTGTGGAAAACAAGTTCGAGAAAATGGCGGATCCAAAGTTATTACGTCATGTGCATCTCACATATGACGTCATTAGACCGAAAAGAATCGAAAAGAATGTTTTAAGCGGAAAGAAACGATTTGGAACCATCATAACTGTTTTTCTTGACTCGTAACTGGTGGCTCGTAAATGGTTGTGAAATACAATTTAATTGCTTTGATGGCGAATTATATAATCTGAAGATAATAACAGTAGTATTTTTAGTAAAACATAACCCCTTTTTAATGTTTTCAACAATTTGCTTTCTTGTCCAACTCTAGCAAGTGTACTCGCTTCTAAATTATATGATTGACTCGTAAATGGTTTTTAAACTATTACGCCAATAATTTTGAAATTTGATATCAATTCTTCAACTTGAATACAAAATGAGATCGGTAAAGTATTGTTTTAACTTCAGAATAACATGAAAAGTTTATTTTAAAGACATAAAAACAAACAATTATAACAACCTTGCATCCATACAGGCATTTTAAACACTAGGCCTCGTAACTGGTTTCATTTTCGAAGACATCCGGACATCAGATATTTTTAGAGAAATGACGATCGTTACCACCAAAAGCTGTTTCTTTTCAAGTAATGGCAACGCATTTACGTTTTTTGAAAGGTAAGCAATGTTAAAAACCTAACATCCTTCTAAAAGAACCACAAATTAAGAACACGATTTTTGGCAAAGACATTTAATTTCTGTTAACATATGAACTTCAGACTTGATTTATATAAAATATAACAATGAAAACCCGTCCAAGTTATATATCGTTCTTTTCTGGTCATTTTACTCTGTCTAAAATTGCAAAACAACATAAGATTTTGTGTAAATAGTTTAGTGTATGCTGCTTTAAAACCTGAAGACATCAATTGTCGCACATAAGCCGGATTGAGTCATATGTGTCTCTGTCCTAATACTTGCTATTAATTTGTTTCGTATAAATGACAACTAATATGTTTTGGCTATCGTATATACACAGGGTCTGTATGACATAAATAGAGATGTATTGATTTACACATTATAGACAGGATAATAGCGAGGATTGTGCGCATATAAAATCGATTCAAGCTAACCAGTAGGCCTTATTGCCTACTGACCGTTCCAAGTCGGTAACCTTGTCTTCACCAGCCTTTCTGTTGTTTTTTGTCTCTTTCATTGTATTGTCAAGTCCTTGTTTGCAGTACAGTTTGGACCTACGATGCCATTGCGCTCGGACGCTGTGGTTTCTATAGGACCCTATATCTCATTTTTACACATTCAGAGGAAATTAATACTAAACGGTCCGTCAAATCATTGCAAAACCTGAAAACCACCACAAAACACAGGAAAACATCGCACAATGCCTCTAAAGTATACAAATATATGTTTGTTGATTATGCATTGAATTTATATTTCATTCCATGACATAAGAAAAAGTATGGCGTTTGGTAATGGTGTGCGCTAGATGTTGGGGTTTCGATGGACCCGAGCCCAAAATATATTTTAGTTTACTCAAGAGGAGCAACAATACAATACTGTTTCGCAGTCTTTAATTTATGGAAATTTGACTTTTAAACTTCGGAAGTTAAAGGTGTCTGACAGACTTTCTGACCACTTTACAAGACTAATCAGGAAATTAATGTTGACTTAATTGTTAGAAAACAGTCCTTCTGTATGGTGCTGAAACATGGAGACGCACCAAGAGCCTCGATCAGAAGCTTCAAGTCTTTATAAACCACTGCCTGAGACAGATCCTGCAAATCAGATGGCCAGACCAAATTTCTAAACAATACCTATGGGCTAGGACAAAGAAGCAACCGATCACAGACTCAATTCTACAGAAAAAGTGGAGATGGATTGGCCATACTTTGCGAAGACAAGCCCTTGATTCGAATCCACAAGGCATAAGGAAAAGAGAGCGACCAGTGAATCCTTGGCGCAGGACCCTGGACATTGAGCTGAAAAAGACAAAGATGTCATGGGGGGTAGCCAAAGCCCAGGCCACGGGCCGAACCAAGTGGAAAGCTGTTGTGAAGGCCCTATGCTCCACTAGGAGTGAAGAGGATTAAGTAAGTAAGTAAGTAATTGTTATATATTTCTTTTTGAGTTCCAAGGCGGCCATTTTGCCACTGACCGTACGAAGGCGGTACCCATTTTGTCAACCTTTTTATGTCTTTGGTGACCTGTACTTTACTTCTAAATAACTATGTATTCGTATAATTGTAGTATGTATTAAATGCATGCCATGCAGGGGCGTAGCTAGGATGTAATCGATGTACTGGCAGCCGAAGTGACATGTCGGGTGGCGGAGCAGCGAACGGCTAGCGGGGACGGAGTCATGCTACCCTGATTTTGTTTAAACTATAAATGCTCTGTGATGGTATGTCTCGCATTTCAGAGTCAAAAACATCTTGTTGAGAGCCTCTGAAATTGGAAAAGTTGCAATACTGTACAAACAAAATATGTCAAGTTATCATGAACAGACTCAATAAAACAGAGTCTACTTTTCTTTCTTGTTTGTGTTTGATGCTTCCAAGGGATACGTTTTACAGTGTGTGTTGTATCGTAGAAAAACAAATTTCACCTCGAACAAGATATTTTTGAAATAATGTTATGGTATCCGTTGTCGGTGTATTATGACTCTTTTTCATTGTGAATTGATAGAATTTGACATTTTTGAATTGTTGTTTTTGTTACATATACATAGATCCGAGTCAAACAACCGCTTACGAAAAGCCTTGACAGTGATCATAAAAATTGCCTCTTTACAATATTGCCTCTTTGAAATATTTCATAAAATATCTACTAGATCATATGTCTGAACAATGGATAACATCATAATTGAACACATGGTTGCAACTTGGTCGAGGAACTTTTAATAATAAAATAAAGAATATTTTCTTCTTCAGCGTGATATAGATTTGTTAACAAAACAATCGGCATCATTCTGTTTAGGCAGATGCCTTAAGGCTCCTGAGGTCTGCGTTGAGTGAACGATACGCTTCCTGGTCGACATTGGATTTTACTTTTAAATGGATGCAGACGGTAACACGTTTTTAGATACAATTATCTAACAGAAAACTTAAATTATCCAAACGCACGAGATACACATTTAGACGTTATTACGTACAAAATATAATCAATGCAATCGGTTTCCGAAGAGCACCAAACCCAGACATAAGGTTATGCATGGTTTCCTAGACATCAAGTGAAAATAGCAATAGACTATATTTTTTTGAAATTGCTTACAGTTTATTCACAGACTTCGATGATAGAAATCTACTTCCTTTTTACCGAATAGACGTTGATTAGTATAACATTGATTTGGATATTTTATAACAGACACGTGATATTGTAAATACGAGGGTCATTCAATAAGTTGTGGCAATGACTTAATATTTCAAACGTTATATATACAAATACATTTATTTTCCAAACATCCTTTACTATAACATCCTTTGCATTGATTGACCGATTCCCATCTCCTTGGTTACATTGCAATACTGGTTGCTAGGCAATCGAAATTGATATGGCTCACTTCTTTGGCCACGGCACATTGTAGCTCATCAAGGTCCTAATATCGAGTTCCTCGAAGCGGTTCTTTTAACTTTGGAAAAAGATCAACGTCACACGGACTTAAATCTGGAGAATAAGAGGGGTTACTCAAAACTTCCCAACCGCATGACGTTAGTAACGACCTTGCGTTTTCTGATGTATGGGGCGTCGCGTTACCGTGCAATATGATGCGTCCCGCTTCTAGAAAATGTCTGCGCTTCTTCCTCACCACTGGTCTCAAAATACTTTATAGACAGTATTTGTTATGGCCTCACATGTATATCGGATGTATCTACATCGAACAGTTCTTTCACTTTTACAATATTAAAAAGATCTGTGACGAACATATGCCGTCCTGTCCAAGGCTCATCTGAAATGTCTTTAAATCGCTGCACCTACCGGTAAACTATTTTAAATGATACATTCAAAGATGTCGTGTTGCTTGATAACGTCCGTGTCTTCGCGTGCGAACAGTCTGTTGCTACTGTGCCGATGTTTCATAATCCATATTATGGCACAGTGTGCCGATCATGGATATTGAGAAATGATTGATAAACACAGATTTTCCTATAAAATGTGTTACTATTTATAGTAAGGCTGTTAAAGGGTAATATGCCAGTGTGTGGTCGCGATGGCCCAGTGAATAGCACTTTCCAATCTGAATGAGAAGACAACGATTTCGAGCCTCAATAACAGCAATGGATTACTTCGGGTGTCACTTGGCAAGACACTTTCTTTAGCCTCGTCCGTTGGATGGGGACTGGGATAAGATGGGCGGTCCCGTTTATCGTAGTCTATCCTCCAAGAACGTTGAAAAACAGAGAAATCTATATGGTAGTAAAAGTAGCCCAGGGTTCCTGGATTCCTATATATATGCCATACCCTGTCTGTGGCGGCTTGAACTAACATATGAGGCGGTAAATAAAAATAGAATTTAATTTTTATGCCGCTGTCGACAAGAATTTATGTATGGATTTAAAATGAGGCCCCAATACCAATTTAAAATTGGATTTAAACGATCAGATAGATCGCACTCGTTTCTATATACACGAGGGAATTATTTTCCGTATCACAACAACAATGTTAATTAAACTCTATGTATTGATACAATAGCGCGTTTTTGATATATATTATATATTATATTAAATATTCTGTGATGATTTTTTTTCCAATCGTCAATATTTTTAAGCCAGTTTGCCTTTTTACACCAGTTTGCACGAGAACGTCAAGACGACGTTGCCTCATACAAACAAAACAAGTGGAACCGGAACTCTTCGTTAATTTCTGTAATCGGTATTTCCTAGTGGCGGAATCTGAGGAAGACGTCCGTAAAACAATAGGAACGTCATTTGGCCAATCGGAACTGCCTCGTCGGATTCCGTCTCTCAGAAACCGAGTACGGAACTTGGCGAAGAGTTCCGATCGGTCATTTGGCGTTCCCGTCACTGACGGAAATGTCCAAGCAATGTTCCGTACTGCGAAATATCTCCCACGCAGTAGAGCAAACGAGTAGATATAGATTTGCTATTCCCAGTATTTCCTATACAAATCACAGGCAAATATGTAATATAACTTTCTATTCCTCCTAAAAGGTACTTTAGTAACAAGTGTTCTTATTCAAAGACCTTCTATTAAGTGTCGCCCCATGTGGTTCCGGAGGCCCCGTTTGGTTACGGGGCAAATAATAGGGCCACTGCAGATTCCGTTGGAAGGGAAGCTTAAACGGGTAGAACCCCAAATTCATGTTCATTCTATAATTTTTTGTTCATGCTCATTCAAGGTCTTCATCATGACCCCTGCATTGTTTCAGGTGCCATCTCGCTCATATCACTAGAGCAGTGGTAGAAAAACAATAACGTGGCTCCAGCGTAAATGGAGTGTCTGCAATAGAATTTGCAGCAACTCTGCAGTTCAGGGTGAGAAGGTTCTAGGCCCTTTCTCCGTATTTTATCTCGATGTACATGGAGGATGAGCCTGGCATGTTCATTTCTGTTAGGCGCCATATAACCTTTCATGTGTTGATGCGCCTTAAAACCCCAATTCAGTACAATTCTATTAAGTGTCTATACATCCTTCCTTCATGCAATGCTCTTTGAAATAGTGTTACACGCAAACCACTTTCACTGTGATCGTTAAACTATCTATTTATCGGTTTTTCTGCCTGCAACCTTATATCCCGGAGGTGCTCGGTTATGCGATCTTTCCAAGTTATTTATGTTTCTCTTACGTATATTGGTATGTCATATGAGGTGACAACGAATAATTTATACTGGGCGGAATGGTTTTGTTCGAGATGCGTTAGAAATGTTACATTCTTGAAATACTGAACAAACATTACATTTATATTTAGACACTGATGTAGTAACTGCTCTGTTTGTTTTCACGTGAACACATGCGTCACACAACTTCATGTCTTGCCTGTCCGTTACCACAGGTTGAACCTTGAAGAGTTGCATCATACGTTCCGATTTATCAGCACATGTTGTTTTTTCCCAAATATATTCTTTATGTCTGGAATCTTTCTGAGTATATCATATTGAGTGGAACCCTATTATTTGTTATAAATAACAATAGTAGGGTTTCACTCGTTATGAAATACTCATAAAGTCTAAATAACTATACGGTTCCACTCATCATTATTAGTTATAAATAACAATACAGTAGGCTATGAAATACTCATAAAGTTTAAATAACGACAAAGTCCCACCATTATTGTATACTCAGAAAGTTTGCTAGACGTTCTCACGATATCTAGATGACATATTGAATATTGACAAGCTTTTATTCTACTATGATTGCCACTATATATCCTAAAGAACTTAAACTCAACAAAGCTAATATTACTGATAATGTCGCTCTTTTCTCAATTTACATCTCTATATTGAACATCGACAAAACAACTAATTAGCAAAATCTATGACAAGAGAGATGATTTTATATTTGATAATGCTAATTACATTAGATGAGGATGTTTCCTGAGCATGGGGTTGTTTCTCGTTTTTCTATAGCTCACAGTCGAGTTGAGGATTTTAATATTCGCAGTGTTTGTTTAATTAAAACACTACTCCATCAATGCTACCGTAATATATACTTCGAAAAACGTTTACACAATTTTATTATCGTAAACCAGATCTACTTTTAAAATATATAATTTAAGAACTGTTCTGCGTCAAGGGCTATCCCAACTGAATTCTATGTTGACGTGTTTTAGAAGTTTCTTCGGATCCTTGGTCATAATCACTTTCATACCATATTTATTAAACTTGTTAAAATGTGTATCCAAATATGTTATGACCCTATCATTTTGCAGCAGAAGGCATCTTTCTCGGTTGACCAATTAACAGTTCGTCACTATGCTTTCCTCTTTGATTGTGCGATGACCGGACTAATTGTGAACCCTATGATGACGTCTACATCAATCCTCAAAGGACGGTAGCGTTTGATGTTTGTCTTAAATCTTGTCATATCGTACCCTTAATGGTTTGTTTCCTTATTGCTCTGGTTTCTGCCAAGTCACTGAATACTTGGATTGCGGCTTTCTATGTTTTTGTTCTTTGTATTCATATATACATGGTCATCTATGTGTTATACACTTTGAGTCCGTTCAGGGTTTTTCCATCGGTTACGGAAAGCACTCTCGGTAACCATCGGCTACCATCGGTCAACGTCGTTTGCCGATAGGTAGAAAGTTGGTAACCAATCTTCCCGCGACTCTACACCTGAGGTAGTATCGGTGGCCTCGTTTGTACCAAATGTTACCATCGGTGGCCATTGACAACAAACGCGGTTGCCGATGGGAGAACCCCGAACGAACCCATTGCCTATTAATGCTGCCTTGTTTGTTAGATATTATAGTCTTACAGATATTTATTTATTTATACTATCCTGTTTTATTGGGATGACACGAGGGGATTAGTGAGGTTTGGTAAACTCTACAACCTTGTTTAAACCACCAGCGGCCTTTTTGTCACTGACCGTTCCAAGTCAGTAGCCCTATTGTTAACCCGTTTGTGTTTGTGATGTCAATTGCCTTGCTTCTTATGGGGCATTAAAATTGTTGTTTGTTTGTTTGTCTGTGAAAGCTACATATCCTGTTTAACTTTTATACCTACCTTTTTTAGTCTGTTCATGAGAGGCTATAAGAGAGCTATACCTTGGCTATAAGGTGCAATACGTCTGACGCCCACAGCACCAGCCTAAGCGGTATTATACTTTAAACCAAAATGCTTGGTTTCGAAGTCCCAAAGGACTAGTAAATTATAACACTACTGATAGGTAGTCCTTTTACAGCCGCCACACATCAGTAAAACCCCGTAATAAATATATGAGTACCCCGCTGGGGGGGAAATGTTTTAGACTGTTTCGCTTCGAAACATAATTATTTCATCATGTTCATTATGGGAATTCTAAATATCTCAGTAGATAAAATTAAACAACTTCAAAGGGACAATGTCCGTAACATCTAGCTTATAAAACACACACTAATTATGTTCGCAAACATTACACAGTAAACATTATTGAATATTTACTAATTAAAAGCAAGATTGTTTGACGGAATTCAATCGCGGTACAAAAAAAAGAAAAACCGCTTCGGGCGTTTGAACTCGCAGCCCAAACTAAAAATACCCTCGCGGTAATAATAATGAGAGTGAGAGTGAAGTAGTGGATATCGCTCCCGACTGAGCTAAGCGGGCTATACATATTACGCAATACATAATATGGTGAAAACCTAATGCGCTAATTATTTACAAATTTACAAATAATAATTAAAGCTTTTTTTTTTTGAAACTCACGAATGAATTACTACAGACTTCTTAGGGTCTATGCTCATGTTTTCATGTATACATTTCACTGAATAAAAGTCAGACGGTTATTTGGTTATGCTCAATATCTGCTTACTTACGGACAGTGTCCCTTTAACGAGAATATGTCTGACAATTTTGTCGGAAATACTATATCACTTTAACTTAAATTGGAGTTGTGGAATATTTCAGCTAGCAACTAAATATTATTTATCGCTTAGTTTTGTTTTGTTCAAATTCTCGAAAACAAAGTTGACGTTGGAACTGACTGTATCAAAAATATATATATATAAAACTCGAACAGGAAAAGCAGCAGTCAAGGACGACAGTCAACCACAAACACACACAGAAACAAAGAACACATTTAAAGATGAATAAAAGGCCAAATAAGACATCAAAAACACAAAATGGTTGACAATAGGGCTACCGCCTTGGAACGGTCAGTGGCAAAATGACCGCTGGGGTTTAAACCTGGTTCTAGGATGCACCAAACTCACACTTACCCTACTGTCAACCCAATAAAACGGGACAGTGTAAATAAAGAAATCCACGCCATGAACTATTCTCTAACAAACAAGGCAGCATTAACGGGCAATATAAGTAAAACACAAAGATGCTCGTGTATATATCAATACAAAAAAACAAAAGCCTAGAAAGCCACAAAGAAGGTACTCAATGACTTGGCAGAAGCCATAGCAACAGGAGAATAAACCACTGAGGGCACGACAAGACAAGACTGCAGACAAACATCAAACGTCACCGTCCTTTTCGGCTTTAGGTAGACGTCATCATAGGGTCCACAGCCGGTCCGGTCATCGCACAATTAAAGAGGAATGCATAGTGGCGAACTGTAAATGGGTCCACTACCAAGATCAGGGTTACGATGATAACATTTTGAAAAGGTTTTACGAAGTTTATGGTAACGGTAACCCTGATGGAGTAGCTTTTAAGGTATACAAAGATTACGAATATTAAAGTCATCAACTCGAGTACAAGCTCTAGAAAAACGAATAAGTTGAGACACATAAACCCCATAAGAAGTTGCTCAGTGAACATGCCCATCTAAATGGGGATAATTAACAATATCAAAATTAAAATAATCTCTCTTGTCATATATTTTGCTGTTTCAATGGAGAGATGTAAATCAAGAAAAGAAGTGTTAGTATCAGAAATATCAGCTTTGTTAAGTTGAAGTTTTTTAAACGCAGTAGAAAAGAAAGGGTTGTCAATGTTTAATATGTCATCCAGATACCGAGAGGTGTCATTAAAGGCCTCAATAACATCTTCCTGGGTATCTGGTGAAATCTCTTTCATAGCAATATAAAATCAAATCTGCGACAAGGGGTGCACAGTTCGTACCCAGAGGGATACCAACATTTTGTCTATAAACGGTCGTTCCATACCTGACGAAAATATTATCTAATAGGAAGATGAGTGCTTCACAAACTTCTTGGCAAGTCCACAAAGTGTAATTGTCTAAACTGTCGTTAGTAAAAACGCTTTAATATTATTACAGGCCAAACATGTAGTATTTTCCCTAGCGAATGTTTTTGGAATAAGAGCAATACGCTTGTATTTGATAAAGTGATGTGGTAAGGCTGTATATAGTGTAGAGAAGTCATAAGTCCTATAAACAGATGAAACTTGACGTTTATTGCAAATTTTATCAAGAACGTCTACTGAATGTTTAATAGACCAAAACAAATTAATTCCAGATTTTCATAAATTTTATCAGTATTGTTTAACGTGATCTTTAACGGCAGTAAGACAAGAACTTAAAAGTGTGGAGATGTTCGTGGTGGTACAGGCACTAGAATTCGAAATAAAGCGGGCCTTAAACGAATCTTTATGTAATTTAGAAATCCAGTACATAGTTGGCAGTTTGTTCTGCTTTTTTTTTTTAATGTAGGCGTGAAACAATGATTACATTATTAGCTGCTTTAAAACAAATGTATTATGAAATTCTTGAATTTTCGATTTTAAATTACGAAAGGAAAACCTAGGTCTCGGAGGAAGTAAAGAGGGGTTAGCATTATACAAGTTAATACTATAATTTTAAAAATTGACTTTTTCCAAGTAGAAAGAGAGTATGGATCCGCATGTTCTCTACGGCACCATTTTATACTAAAATCCTCAATGGATTGGTCGATCTGAGCACGACAGCAGTTGAAGGTAATCTATACTTAGGACCTTTTGATAACAAATGCCGAATGCGTTTACCAATGATGACATGACCTGCTGGAGCATAGCAAACTTTTGATTTATTACATTCACATTCCTTAGTAGTGTTATTTACTATATCAAGGTCAGAAACTATTTTGGTAAAGAAAATAATATTTCTAATAGTTTTACTTATACTTATAACAAATTACAGAACTTTCTGATTTTTTGAAATATTTAGGGATAGAATCAACTACATGATCATCTCGAAAAATACTAGGCATGTCAATGAAATCAATACCTTTATTAAAACATAGTATTTTTAGAAAATGACTTTCGTGATTAGACTCATTGTCAATATGGGGTCGGAGAACATGTTGTGTGTAGCTTAGAATTATGGAAGCAGTATTATACAAGAGATCTGTAAGAATGAATATTTTGTCTGCTTCCTCGTCGATCAACTTAAGTTGACAAAGAGGTCAGCCGTGAAGCATAGAGTGCTTTACAGACTGTTTAAAAATAGTATGTAAAATCAGCGACTAAAATAATTACGCGCGATTTACGTACGCCTACGACCATGAGACCTAGAGTTACGCTTAAAGGAAAAATGTCAATATTAGGATCTTTTAAAATATTGTCATTAAGGCCGAGTGGATATGGTGTCTGTAAGTTTTTCATCCACTTAAGTTCTGCTATATGTCTAGCTTTTATTTTAAAGCTTTTAGTAGCATCATTATCATAAATTATATATTCAACAGGTTGAACAGTAACGTTACTAAAAGTATGACCTGATTGACGAAAGTGTTGGTACAATTATTATTTTTTAACTTTTTAGGATTACCTGCATTATATTTATGTTCACGAAATCGAAATTTTAAAGATCGAAACAAAATAAAAAAAGAGTAAATAATATATTTGGGAAGACGTACTTTATAGCAACAACAAAGTTGCAAATAGCATTAATTTAATAATATTTAAAACACATTGTAGCATTGTAATTTATACCAAGTCGAACAGTGGGTAGATGTGAATATCGCCATTTTCATTGTACATTTAATTTGTGATTTCTTGTTGTAGTGCTGACCTACGGTGCCATTGCGTTTGGGTACTGTGATATCTATAGGACCATTTTTATCAATTTGTTTTACTTACTAACATGGAACCAGAGATGATATATCCAAATTGCAGAAGTATATGCAGAGGTATAGTATATGTTAATAAACAACATATACATTAATCTTTGTATAGACAACGTGAAAATCATAAAATGTGTGTTTTAAACAGACATTTAAACAATGTTATTTAAAGCTATCATGTGAATTGTATTATCACCCTCAAACCAACAGTTACCAGTATTACATATATCCGTGGTCCATGTGCTTGCCCTATATGATTTCTAGTTTGAATAAAACGGAAACGACTAATGATTTGATTTAAACATATTTTATTGCCAATATTTTACATACAGATCAAATATAAACATATATACGATAGACATATTATAATGACAAATGGGTTGGGTAACAAGTTCTACCAACATTAGATTAAACCCTTCCCAGTTAGCATTTTGAAATTGCGAATGTATATGGCTGAGAGTAATAAAATACAATGGCAAATACATTGAGATAGAATAAAGCTGAATAAGTAAATAAAATATAAAGAGAAAACATAATAGAGAAAGAGAGAGAGAGAGAGATAGAATAGTGAGAATAGTGAGAAAGACTAGTTTACCCCAATTTGAATTCCAGTCAGTTTAAGAACGCCTGAACGCTATCTAGAAAACATTTTCAAAATATAGTATACGCGCATAGTACGTGTAGATTATAGAAAAACATCAGAGACAGATTATGTAAACCTATGTGTTTCACGTATATATGTTTGAACTGCTTCGAAGAGAGATTCATTTTCTCTGTCAGTTATCTGTTCGCGACCATAAAGGATTGTTCTTATATTTAACGGGTGTAATTGGCGAGTGGCTTGAAACAGTTGAGGCCGGTATGTGAAAAAGGTGTTGCACTGGAAAAAATAATGTTCTTCTACTTCAAATCCGCACTCGCACACGGGTGAATCGCGTAAATAATTAAGGTATAAATCGCTATTAAGATTACTACACAAATTCCTCATTTTGGCATGTAAAACAGAAAATAATCGTTGACCACTTAAGTAGTATTTTGGTACCTTTGAACTCGGAAATACAGATGTTAATAGTCTTCTCTTGAAAATTGATATAGATTCCGAGTTTCGTATTTCTACTGACAGATTATTCCATAGGTTAAGAGAAGACGGAACAAACGATTTGTTGTATATTTCAGTTCTCCTAGCAATAGTGGCATAGTTGTCGTTATTTCTGAGAGGGTATGCACTGACATCTCCTACTAGCTGCGGAAAGATGTTTGAGATATAATTTGGAACGGATCCATTTTTAACATTATAGACTGAAATAAGTTTTTGCATTTTCCTTCTATCGGAAAGTGATACCCATCCTATTTCAGATATTAAACAATGTATGGATACTGAACGAGTCACAATACGAGCTGCTTCATATTGTAACTTTTCCAAGCTATCTTTTTCGAACGAAGTACATCCATCCCATGTAATGGAAGCATATTCTAATATTGGACGCATATAAGACAAGTATATCTGATTAAGTGTTTTACGAGCTACTTTATATTTAAGTATTCGCATTAAACCAAGAACCTTTGAAGCAGAAGCAATCATATTGCTAATGTGTTCGTGCCATTTTCCGTTATTATCTAATGTTACTCCTAAATGTTTATGGTTGTCAACAAAAGTCAAGGGACAATGTCTAGATATGAAGTTGGACGACGATCATTATTAATTAAAGAAAAGAACATTACTTCTGTTTTGGCAGGATTAAATTGTACAAGCCATTGATTTGACCATTGCGTAATCATTACTAGATCATGATTAAGGATTCCTTCCATGTCGTTTATACTAGATGTTGAGACTGATAGCGAACTGTCGTCAGCAAATAAACGAGTTATACTCAGCATGTTTTCGGCTATATCGTTTACATATATTAAAAAATAAAAGAGGGCCGAAGACAGAGCCTTGAGGAACTCCGGCAGTTACAGTGTTTTTTGTCTCGGAGGTTGCCGATCCAACACGGACTGTTTGAGATCGGGTTGAGAGATATTCAGATATCCAGGCTAAAAGTTTTCCATCAATACCATATTGTTTTAGCTTAAACATGTTAAACAAAAGCCCTTTATGCCAAACACGATCGAAAGCTCTAGATATATCATTAAAAACAATACACGAAACGACTAATGGCTACACATGAGCACATAGTTCAATAATATTTAACTTTGGGATATATATTTCCATCCACGTTCAATAGTTTTTATGCCGTTCTTTTATTTTTTTATTTTTGCAGTCTATCCCGAAGTTAAATCGCTAAGCCTGAAATCTGGGCGGAAGCAAAATCTGATAATTCATCGTTTCCAATTGAATGCTTATCAAATAATGCTTATATAGTGAAAGAGGAACACAAAGATGAATGAACTGCGATCTACTTTTCATTAAAACAATCCAAATAGTTGATTAATTCCACGCACAAACTTTTCTCCATTGACCTGCCATAGTAAGTGAAACTGAAAAGGCCTCCTGAGTGGTTGCGTTGAATATATGGATTAAAATTAAACGAAATGAAAACACTAATTATTCGTACTCATTCGTACTACATTTGTTTCATACCTATATCGGTACCTTTGGCTATTTCAAATTATAATTGATGAACACTGTCTGTATTTCATGGAAATGAAGCGTAGCTTAAAGTATGTTACTTGTTAATTAAGCCAAACAAGTTTAAATAACATTGTTTTCTACTTCATTTAATAATTCGTTATTAAACAATGACAAATGCGTATTTGATCAATAAGAATAATACATTATTCAAAAGTGTAGTAGACGTACATCTTTACATTAAAACATTTAAATGTTTAGTATATTGCTTTTTTTAACTAAAAAACAGGAAGACCCTTTTGTATATTTTCTTCTTTATTTTCATCCCTGAAAATGGTGGACAGCATGGTTGTAATGACTACATACTTAAATCATCTGAAAGTTGGTAAACTTACAAAACAACAACACAAATATCATCCTACAGCAATAAACACATAAAACACACACACACTCTTTACACAAATAGCACGGAGACAAAGGCATTTAGGGAGAGGGAGGGGTAAGTGTGTTGGTGATGGGGTGGGAGGAAGGCGGGGCAAGCGGACAGCGCTTTTTAAAAAAAAAAAAAGACAACTTGAAAAGAAATGAGTTATTAACGTTATAATTGTCAAAGTATAGCAAACATTTTTTTTACCGTTTTATGCATATATCACGGAGATGGACCTCCAGAGATGGAGAGGGAAAGTGGGGTTGGGGGTGGGGGAGAGCGTTGGGGAGGGGTGTTGGTGGCGAGCGGGATTTATTGGGTTGCGGGGGCGGGTGGGGCCGTGCGTGGAGACTCAGAGACAATTTATTTTACAACAAAAAGGAAAGTGTCACAAAATGTCACGGGTAGAGCGTATTGGTCGCACATAGCTCTTGTAAGCAGCTGTTAGTTACACCCTAAACCATTGTTTAGTTGAAACCAATTCACAATATCCATGATATATTCAGGTAACACGTAAAAGCGTGCACATTTTAAGTGGCCGCCAGAGGGGCCGTTTAATAAGTTTAGTTTTGTGCTAATGCATGTAAAAGTATAGGTCTATCTCCTTAAACGACAAAATTGCGTAAGGGTCCTTTTGTGTAGATTTTAATACTGCGAATTTAGCCACGTATGTCATGGTTTGGGCGTAACGTTTGCTATAAAATCCATTGTCTTCTAGTTCTGGCCGGGGTTGCTTGATAGTTGCTTTGTTTGGAGCAGGAGTTGGACGGCGAAATTCACAGGCAATATGTTGTCAGTATTTATTTTATTAACTTTTATCGTACATTTGTATTCAGTGGGCGGCGCCATCTTGTTTGGCGAGGTTACGACATCCGGTTGGCTTTGATGTTTCTCAAACATTAACTTGAGACTAGCATATGATTTTGAAGTTACTTTATTAGATGTAATTATTGTAATTGATCATTAATTGTAAAATAATATTAATTTGATAACAGTGGATAATAGGTGCATTAGTTAACGTTGGCGTATAACTCAGTGATTGTAATACACGATTGTTAACATTAGTTAACAATGAGATGAGTGACTAGTATATAAATGTTCGACGTGTATGCATAGCGTTGTATAATATGGGCATTAGTTGACATACATGTGTGCATGCATAACTCAGTGAGTGTGGTGTACGAGTGATTTGATAACGTTGTATTTTACATGTATTAGGGGCATTGGTTAACAGCGACGTACATGGCGTATACATGGCGTTGTTGAATATGTATACACTGCTACTCATCATTAGTACAGCTTACATATATTTATTAAATCATGATTTGTTTGGGTAATGATAATTACGCAAGATTGTTATGTTTATCAACCAACATCTAAAACGTATGTATAATTGCAGCCTAAGCAATCCAGAGTTGAGGACTTTAATATTCGTAATCTTTGTATAACTAAAAAGTTACTCAATCAGGGTTACCGTTACCATAAACTTCGTAAAACCTTTGCAAAATTTTATTATCGTAACCCTGATCTTCTTTCCAAATATAAATGTAATTTAAGGACTCTTCTGCGACAAGGACTATCACAACCTGACTTCTATGGTGATGTGATTTATAAACTTCGTAAGATTCTTGGTCATGATCACTTTCATACTATCTTTGTTAAACTTGTTAAAAAGTTTATCAAAAGAGGTTATGACCCTATCATTTTGCAACGTACTGCATGCTTGGTGGTGGACCCTTTTACAGTTCGCCACTATGCTTTCCTCTTTAATTGTACGATGACCGGACAGGCTGTGGACCCTGTGATGACGCCTACCTAAAGCCCATTGGGACGGTGGCGTTTGATGTTTGTCCATGATCTTTCTTGTCGTGCCCTTAATGGTTTATTCTCTTACTGCTCTGGCTTCTGCAAAGTCATTGAGTACCTTCATTGTGGCTTTCTAAGCTATCGTTTTTTTTTGTATTATATTTACACGAGAATATTTGTGTTTTACTTATATTGCCTATTGATGCTGCCTTGTTGGTTAGAGATTAGATCATGGCGGGGATTTCTTTATTTACACTGTCCTGTTTTAATGGGATGACAGTAGGGTAAGTGTGAGGTTTGGTGCACCCTAGAACCGGTTTAAACCCCCAGTGGCCTACTTTGCCACTGACCGTTCCAAGGCGGTAGCCCTATTGTCAACCCTTTTGTGTTTGTGATGTCGTTTGCATTTTTTATTACTTTTGTCTTTTCGTTTGTCTGTTTGCGTGTTTGTTTTTGTGTTTTGTGGTTGACTGTCGTCCTTGAATGCTGCTTTCCCTGTCCGATATTTTTATCCTTTGTTTTTTTGATATAAGCCATCCATGTGTGGATGTAAGCCTTCCGGAGTGGAGCTAAGCTTCCACGCATAACGTTAAGAGCGGTGGAGACGGTCCCCGTACCTGCGCAACATGGCCAGGTTCTAGTAGCGACAACCCCCGGGACACGAGGTGGGCCCGTTATCAGCCCTCACCGGAGGAACATCATCCACAACCTCAGTGGAGGTTAATCATCATACATATAGCGTCATCAACCCTTATAGAAGGCATTTGATGACAATCACCCATTGAATTCGCGCATCATCATCTTCATGAGCTCTCGCGCATCACAGTTATCGCGCTAGATCATAGATCAACATTGTTATAACTTTAACAACACTTTAGTGTAGTAAATAATCAGTCGACACATTCAGTATTTGTAACAATACTAAGAACGTCTTAAACGTTCATGAGAACATTCTTTTCATATTTCATTTGTGTATTCGCTTGTTTTTTTTTAGATAATTGTATATATATTTATCATATTTTAAAAGTTGCATTAAACTTATGTAAATGCATTCACCGTCATTGATTCTTTCCTGAGTTAGCCCCAACCACTAGGGTCATCCTGCAACAGAAAGTAAATCACTTTTTTTGCACAGTTTTATTGGATGGGCTCGGTGGATGATCAAGGACGAGTGAGTTGTATGTGTGTCTATATGTGTGTGTTGGATGGGGTGTAGAAAGAGGTACATGTGTGGGGACGGGTCAAAATATTTCATTTTACAAAGAAACATGTTCCAAAAACAGTTTATTTACGCTTATTTACAGTCACTGTACACGCCATAGCGACATAGCTGTTAACAGTTATACTACCATTTTATGAAACTCTAGAATACGGTGATCTGTGAAAATAGATGGAAGAATTCATTTATATTCACAAGGCAGTGATATTTTTCCACATACGTAATTATAGGGATATATGCTTTTTGTACTCAAAGACTCATACATGAAAAAAATCCTTAAAACCCATTTCGTCTAAATCAATCCTACCTTTTAACAAACCTACCTTTTGCCAAACCAAGATGGCTGACGCAGGAAAGTGTCTGTAAACAACATTTACATTTTGGATGATAATGATCTGTTATGGTCGATAATACGACAACATACACGTAGATTGCTTTATTAGTATTTTTTTATCATTTAGCAACGGAGAAGAACATGCAATACTTACAGTTTAGATTTCTAAATTTGCTAACGGGAAATAATCCAAATAAAACTTCGCAATATTGAATACAGAAAACAAAACAATATAAAATCAAAAAAAATCTTGTTAATATGTTCGGCAATTTCGGATGTTTTCCACAAATCATCAGTCTCCGTCACATGGGCAATTGTCTTGAATTAAACGCATATTTTCAGAGTTAGTTTAAAACGCGCAGTAACAAGCACGAACTGCGGACTGGCCGACCAGTATGGTATAAAATGCGACGTGGTGCAAATATTGACGCTACAGTAGACGTTTATAAGAAACAATGTCTTGTGAATTATGGTTATCATATATTCGTTGAAATAATAAATTTTAAGGTTATATTCATTTAATGTTTACATCAAAAGAAATAACAGAAGAGATTGTTCGCCTATAATTTATTGACAATGGTCATTTGACGTAGATTATATTTTAAACCATAATGGAATCAAACTTTTAAAGACATTCACGAGAATATGAGAGTAAATGCACATGTATGGCGCTCAAAAGATAAACTGAAAATGTAATAATATAAAATCGCAAGCGTATATAATTGTATAAACTCGATGCTTTTTCTCTCCTCCCGGGGGAAATATGTTGGCAGCATGGATTGTAGGCTAAATAATATGAAAAATATGCTGAAAGGATAATATATCAAAAACGTTATACACTATTTATACTGTACAATGATTAATTGGCCCTGCTAACTAATAGTATCGACGTTATGAAAAAACGCACTGCATATTTTAGTCACATCACGGCGGTGTCTACTTGTAGCTGTGAGCTCAATGCTCAGCTGTATATCGCTGCCACACTGGAATACTACCCCCTAGACACAAATCATTACCATTTTACAACACCCCAGTCACATTATACTGACCCCAAGGCAGACCAGTTCTACTATTTCTCTTTATATGCTGAACGTCAGGAAAGGTATCGATGCCTAAAAGGTCATAAGCATCATACAATGAACAATTCGTCTTCGGTGCCACTTCGTATTATACTTTATTTAATTCTATTAGAATAGCAATACATAGAGAATTCAAGAAATAAGTTCATCGATAATTTAACTTGAAACAGATTAGCTTTCTTCCGATTCCATATATCAAGCGCATCAAACAACACTTATGCGATGATCATCTGATATTGATAGACTATCATTCATGATTCTGAACTGAGCAATTGTATGTTTTAAAGAAAGTACTTGCCTACAAAAAGAGTACGAACAAGATACTAGTAAATATAAAAAGGTATTGCAGTTTCGTTTGATAGAACCTTCAATGTGTTATTTTCATATCAGTCCATGGCCAGCGGCGTATGGTTCCAGTTTCATATAAAATGCTTTGCCTTAAACAAGAAAACAATGAGCGAAATAAACATAATGGAATTTAGTTGGCAGCAGAGGCTAGGAAGTTTGTGTGTGTATCCCAACATACAGTCAACATACTAACGTTAAAAGCAGGCATTACGGGGTCCCGACTTACTTCCTTTAAGCAATGGGAAAGCTTATATTAGCAGGATTTTATAACGGATATTTCGACAATAAAACACATTTAAATACATTTGCAACTGAAGAAATGCGATAATCTATTTAAAATTACCTATTAAATGTTTTAATTTTACAATATGCAAACTTGTTAAGCCAAAGTTAAGGTTTTATTTCATACCCCAGCCAACCCCGATTTCGCTTCTTGGAGAAGGTGTTGGATAGGCAATGAAAGTTAATACTCGGACCACGTAATGCAACATATCCTAAGAGTGATTAAACAATACTCAGGTCCTTTAAAGGCTGGAGTGGTGGAACCACCTATTCGAAATTCAAGTAAGAATTCAAAATATTTAAGAATGTACCACCGATATCTGTATATAGATCTCCAAAGATCGGAATGAATAAAAGTTCTCGGTATTAACTGAATAGCATAATAAGGCACATCAATTACTTTCTAGTGCTAAATCAAAGACATTCTGTAAGACACTATATATATGCAAAATATCACATACGAGAAAATATCTGTCCTTCATTTGATGTATTTAGATATTCGGTAAACAAAGCTTTTTAGTAGGGTAAGTGTGAGGTTTGGTGCACCCTAGAACCGGTTTAAACCCCCAGTGGCCTACTTTGCCACTGACCGTTCCAAGTGTCAACCTTTTTGTGTTTGTGATGTCGTTTACTTTTATTATTACTTTTGCCTTCTTGTTTGTCTGTTTGCATGTTTGTTTCTGTGTTTTGTGGTTGACTGTCCTCCTTGAATGCTACTTTCCCTGTCCGATCTTTTTATATTTCTTTTACGAACGGTATTCTAAAAGGGACAGTATACCAATACGTTGTTCATGAAATGTCTCCCATTACAATATATCAGATGTTTTAACCATATTAAATCCGAACAAGAGACAAAACATATGTTTTGATTTTCCCACCGGTCATTTTGACCAGACTACATCTGTGCAACATTTCATCATTAATTAAACGCCGCTTTCATTACCAGCAATACATTGTCCCCGGAGAGTTATACGACACTTATGCTGGATTGGTGGATTTTCAATTGATGTAAAATAATACCATCAAATCAACTTTTGGAACTGACGGGGATTTAGACTAACAATAATTTAGATTTGCAATGTCGTTATCATATTTCCTGAAATGAATTCTCACAGGGATCGTCGTCGCGTCGTATCATACAGCTACTGAGATCCCGGTAAGATTAGCTGGGAATTATTCGTTAATTTTACCTTAGCATCCATTTCTTTGGAGAATCGTTCAAGAAAGGCAGAACTCCAGGTTTGCTTAAGCACAATTTAATATACAATTCTCACTTATGGTACAGTTTTATTTTATTACAGCGTGTAATAATTATACTCCAGTATCTCGAAACTGTCTTTTTAAAACAGAGAATCTGGTTTTGCTTGACAACCTTTGCTTAAGGACCTATTTTCAGCCTATTGTATTTTGGGGAGGACACGTGTGTATAAGTAACTGTAAATCACTGTATGACAAACAAATGCATGGGCACATGGTGGTATTCAATCTTGTTTCAGTTGATGAAGCTGTTCCAATACAGCTTTTGTATGAAACCAACATATTAACACATAAAAGCAGGTGTTTCATTAGTTGTGTTTTGTTTTTCCCCCTAAAAACAATCTATTATCAACAACGTTTTGTATTTAGTACAGCTTACTTGTTAATTTGTTTCTTCTTCATAAAAGCAAAGTTATTATATATACTGCTATACCCTAGATATTGTTCAATTTGACAATGCTTTTCATAGAGAAACTTTATTCGGGCCTCAGTTTAATCGGACCTCAGTCCGGTTATCTCGGTGGGGATTATTTTTTATTTATACTGTCATGTTGTTTAGGGATGATGAAAGAGTAAGAGTGAGGTTTGGTACACCCTTGACCCGGTTTAAACTCACCGGTAGTCCCTTTTGCCACTGACCGTTCCAATGCGGTACCCCTGTTGTCAAACCATGAACAGTCCATGATCAAACCACCGAGACTGCAATATTTTGTATGTGTCGTGTTCGACCGTTTCCAAAGGTCCATTATAACACTCTTTTATTTATAGTGGATAAGAACTCTATCTTTTTATCTTTCGTTCTGATCCTTTTGTTTTTGTGTAGAAATATTTGTTTTGATGTAGCTATTTGGAAATAAAATATGTTTAAACCAACCCTTATATGTTTGTGATGTGCTTTTTTACTGAATGTGTTTGTGATGTACCTTTGGAATCACATTTGCACTGTAATACTTGTTGGAGTGACTGTCTTCTGTGAATGTTACTCTTCCTGCTGGACTAATGACCATTTCTTTATATACCTGAGATAAGCGGTCATGTAGCATGTTAGCATTAAATAAACAAGCTTTCCATGCATTTTTAATGATTATTTAGCGTTGAGAAATAGATCCTTAACCCTGTGTGTATTTTCTATGTAACGACGTATCCAAGCATTTTCGTAAATAAATACCTAGCATGTGTTGCCAACAAGGCCTTTTATTATTCGAGACGGAACATAAAAATACATTACATAGTGAAAAAAAAGTACGATGTCCAGCATCATCGAAAATGGTGATAATGAATATAACTCATTTGGCAGTCTAAACGACATAAAACTAGCGCAGTTCACAAAACGCCGCCAGCAGAGTCGTCATGTTGTGTCAGGTAGTGATTGTTTAAATTTAAAAAGAGCAATTACATGAGAATTTGCAAACACGTTATACTGTCGATATAACCGTATATCTGATACAAAGTCAGTTGACTAATTTGTCAGAAAACTGAAGTGATCATTGTTTAATGGCCCATCAGCACACTGTAGTTTTTTAGAGCTGCTCTAGCGTGGGGAAGGATAAATAACAAGCAGGGAACTCTATCTTACCCTTACCATCAAATAGGTTCCTACGGTTATTTAACGTGCTCAGAGGATCAACTCCGATGCACGGGGCTGCCTGGATTACGTCCCTATTCGACGGACGAGGCTAAGGCTAATTGTCTTGCACAATTACGTCCCTATTCGACGGACGAGGCTAAGGCTAATTGTCTTGCACAAGAACACACCGACACAGTGTGGCTGGTGCGGCTTGAACCCGGGTCTGTCGGCCGGGTTCAAGTCCAACGTGTTATCCATTGTGCCAAGCCAGCCTCTTAGAGAGAAAAACACAGTTTTGTATTCTAGATCGTTTTGAGTGTTGATGTAGTGGTTGGGAAAACAGGACACGATGCCTGGCGACAAGCTAGACACAAACACGTCTATCGTATTTTATACATTTGGATATCCGAACAAGTATAGGGATTGAGTCATGGCTTTTGCAGAGAAAAATACTGTCATTATTTTATCCATTGAACGTGTGTTATTAACTCAAGCATAGCGTATCCTTGTGTGGTAATTCAAAATTGTGACAAGCTCGATACATACACGTCAATCGTTCTTTATACATTTTAGATATCTGAACAAGAAGAGGGATAAAGTCATGCATTTTGCAGAGAATAATACTGACATTATTGTATCCATTGAACGTGTGTTATTAACTCAACCATAGCGTATCCTTGTGTGGTAATTCAAAATGTGTATTTATTTTCATTTTTTTCATTCTTATTTATATTACTAAATAACTTTATTTTTTATAAACGTATGTAATTGTGAGGAAACCTTTTAGCTGAACTTTTCTGATTTGAGTTAGTATCATGGCATAAGTTGTTCTCACGAAATAATCAATACCATTCAGAAAAAATAATAACGTTTTTCTTTGTACTCACCACCACTTACGTCATTTTTTATTGACCTTAGTCATTTTACACATGTTTAGATGAGGTTTTTCTGTTTTAGCGTTTCATAATCATTGCATTTATGTTCACCATTTATTGGAAGCCTTCATTTTTTCCACATCTTAGATGTTTTATAAAACATTTGTTGAATTCCTTTTATTTTATTTCTACATCGCACTGAGCGTAGTCCTGTGTGTTTTGTTTTAATGTGAACATGGAAAGTGTTATAATGACACCTCTAATATACGTTAGCTTTTGTTTTAAAATATTCCTTCCATTTTGACTTCAAACTTATGTTCCTGAGGTCAATATCTCCACGTTTAACACATTAGGTCAACGCTACCTTTAGAAAGATGGCCACCGTTACTAAAATAATATTCTCCTAAAAAAGGAACATATTTCAAAATTCCTCCCTTCCGCACCTGAAATTATCGTTGTGCCATAGTGTGGTTGGGTTAAGGGGGCGGTAAACAATCTGTATATAGAGAAATATAGACCTATTCTATTAAGTTTGTTCAATAAATTTCCTTGGTGAAACACGGCACCGCCACGGGGATCCTTTATTTGTAAATAGATAGATATATATTTGTAGCGAAGACTGCAAAACATATTTATCACAAGAATATGTTTTTGTTTCCATATATTAAAAAAGTAAATACTTTGATTTTGGCACTATTAACAATTATTATTTTAACCTCGTTTTATATCAGACCCGTTTACTGTCTCAAAACTGACCTACAGAACCACCCAATTACCATCTACATTCATTAAATAAAATAAAATCTTCTTTGACGGTTGCTTAGATTAATTCCAATGTTATGAAAATACAGGTCCAGTTCTTGTTTGTCCCTAAATGGAGCTATGAGTAATTGGTTTTTATCAACATATTGTTTCGTAAATGTTGTGTTACGTTTCGTTTTAAATTGAAGTTAAACAATGTAGTTTAATCTTACAGTTAGCCATTTTAGTGGTTTAATTCAGGCAAAAAAAGCAAAAAGTGCTAAATGTTACTCCACCGATGATCTGATGTATGAGTGTTATAATGTATAATGCCATCAATACTATCTCCAGCAGGGTTCATGGCAATATTTCACCCTGAGCCGAAGGCGACTTTATCACCATTTCCGAGCGATGTAACCACAATGTATTTCCCTTAAGATTGTAAAACGGGTTTTACTCGGGCCATGTGTTCTTCTGCTAGAGGAAATATTGAAAAAAATGAGCTTATATCAAATCAAAGAAGCTTCTGGCATACTCTTTACACGGTATGACTGATAAAAATGTCATATTTAATTTGAATTTGACAAACTTGTTGAATGAACGAATTTGTAAATGTGTCATCTGTTTTCGCGTCTTGACACATATTGGACAGACATATATAAAACCAGGGTGTACACCCTGATGAAACAACATACAGTAGATTTAATAGAAAAATATTATTGATTCGGGAATTTCTTTAGCTGTCGGCAATTTTTTAATTCATTCGTATTACCGGACGCCGGCGGGTAATATGGTCTGCTACACCTTGATTCTTATTCAGTCAAAAGCGGAGGATTTTAAGAAAGAAGTGGTGATACATGTGTATATACATTTTAGCAAAGACAGTCCTTTGAACATTCGTGTCTGTAGAATACCCATTCATGTGTATGAGTTAGAGAGCTACATCAAATGATTCCATTACGTAGGCCGAGTATTAACTAACATACTTCATCTAACGCTTTCTTCAAGAAGTGAAAACGGGGTTGGCTGGGGTATGACATAAAACCTTAATTTCGGCTGGAAAAGTTTGCATATCGTAAATTTAAACAATTAATATGTTATTTTAAACAGGTTGTCGTATGTTTTTGGTAAACAATGTTTTTAAACGTGTTTTATTGTCGAAAAGCTAATGTAATCGTTTCCATTGCTTAATGGAGTTAAGGCACGACCACGTAATGATCATTAGAGTATCGTCCGATTAATTGGAATGTTATAGATTACAAGTCCAAACAACATGATACTGTGTATTACATACTACATTTACAACACCACCAACAATGAAGAATAATTAACAACATATGTTTGTAATTTATACATAGTTCATCTCATACTGAATAGTTGTTCATACACATAAACGCAATTCTGATGAAAACTGCAACATTATTTCAGATTTGCAAACATAAACAGATGAGCACAGATTTCATTGTAGTGTGGTATTCTTATTAATTTCAGATACTGTGAGTTCCAATTTTAGTGTTAAATGCTCAGAAATCACTTATTGCATGTGTTATATAATAGCAAATAAGTACGTACACCACACTATACACGTTCACTTTTATATAAGTATTTATTCCCAAACCTTCAGAAATAAAGCGATTATACTAGTGTACGTTCCTCTTTATGTCTGTTAAAGTTCTCCAGCCATGTTTTGCTCCATGAACATGTTTATTTAAATTGAAATCAATACACAACAATAGCTAGTTACAATTGACACATTGCAATATCTGTGAAAAGCGAGAATACGATTTTATTTGATGACGTAGAAAACTTTGAACAGGTAAATTAATCCACAGGTAAATGTATTTATCAGTTATCAGGCAATAGGTGTGCAGCTATACAAATAATAATTACCTCATTTCCCCGTGCAGTCACGCAGTGGTAAAAGTAGTATCTACGTCATGCAAATAATACTTATTTTCACATACAACTTAGTAGCGGTTTTCAATACATCTTGATCTCCGAGACTATCGAGAAATGTCATAATTTTTTATGATGTTTAACAGTTAAATTTGTTAATTAATACTACTACAAAAAGGGTGGCCATTCATCTTTAAAGACTTTGGGGCTAAACATTTTTGAACAAAAAAGCTAGTTAATGACCATTTTGACACGTGAAATGGTTAAAAGATAGGCATTTAGATGGACCATTGATAGTTTCCTACAACAAAGCGAAATGCGCGTAACTATAGTATATTAACGTGACGGTCCGCCGCGTACTGTATTACGCCCGTTCCTCAAACGTCCAGGTCCAAATGCATATTCAGACACTGTGTCCGTTATGTAATGCGCAAATGGAATCCAGGGTATTCTATTACATTTGTCACAGTTATGGTAAAATAAAACCAGGTAAATAAAGTCAGACGTATGACACATGGAGCAAGGCCATGATGCATGTTCAGATACCACATTGATTGCAATTCTTATGTCCTGTCTTTAATTGTTACAATTGAATTGAAAGAGATGGTTGATTGTATTGAATTGCATTGAATTGGGTTTTAAGGCGCACCAACACATAAAAGGTTATTTGGCGCCTAACAGGAATGAACATGCCAGGCTCATCCTCCATGTACATCGAGATAAAATATGGAGAATGAGCCTAGGACTTTCTCACCCTGAACTGCAGAGTTGCTGCAAATTCTATTGTAGACACTCCATTTACGCTGGAGCCACGTTATTGTTTTCTGCCACTGCTCTAATGATGTGAGCGAGATGGCACCTGCAACAATGCAGGGATCATGATGAAGACCTTCAATGAACATGAACAAAAAAATGAAGAGATGGTTGAAATACATTTTGAGCAATAATTAATTTCAACAGGACAGTATATCATGTATTACGTCCGTACACAAACGTTTAAGGTCATAGGTAAGATCTAAATGGCACTCTTTATATGCATGTGCAATGTTTGTGTCAACGATATAACTTTTAATGTATCTGGATAATTCATTTCAACTTCGGACAGTTGCAACAAGAACGTGTTTCGCGCACTAAAATGTCATAACACAACTTGGTGTTAAAATGTACTATTGCATGCATATGCTCGAGTACACTCTGTAAAAGTTGGTACAACGAAGTAATTAAACAGGACTGTGTTCTGTTACTTGTCAAACGTCAAGATCTTAAAAGGGATTCAAAGATAATATTTAAACGTTACGTGGGTTCATTGGAGTGGTGATGGGGTATTCACTCAAATCTTCTCTCTCGTGGACTATTATAACACAAGTCTAGCACCATTAATCAGTAAATACCCTTGTACAAATATAATATTGCAATATTCCATTTGCTTTAAAATCGGATAATGAAACAATCTGGTTAAGGACAATACATTACACATGTAACTTTATGTGGATATTTTATTATATATGGTTTTGCTCAGAACGTCTTAAATATGTTTTACTATATTGATTATTACATGAATAATACTATCTCTGTATCTCGTAATGCAAGAAATTTTACAAAACTGGTTACAATGATAATAAACAATATTTAAGATATTTTTACAAGAAATATACATTACAACGTTAGATTAACATATGGCACTGACTTTCAAATTCGAAACAAAATATGATATGTACATGGCATGTACAGTTTAGTTTCTATCTTGGAGCACAATAATTCCAATAAAAACACTTATGTTCAACGTTATTTATGTTTGATTTTCACAAATATGTATAATAATTTCATTATCTGATATCACTGATTTTGTTATTAATGAAATAAGAAATGAAACAAATTTTTCTACAGCACATAGAAGAAAATGTATGCTTTAATGTATTAAGAGTACCGCATTTCGTATTTAATATCTTTTAAACTACGCAGACTTTTAAGTTGGTTATCAAATTCCGTAGGATAGGTCTCGGTATATATAATACTAAAAGTTTGCTAAGCATCAAGATTTCATTTGGACATTTTACAGTGGATGGTTTTACCAACAGCGTACAACTCAATACTTAATTTTATTGTACAATTAATTAATGGAAATTCATTATTTATTGTCAAAAAATTGATTACAAAACAATGTTCTGGTGTATATTTGCATTCCCTACAAAATACAGTCTCCGCGGTATTTGAGGTGAAATTGTGAAGTTGAATTGGTGCTTAGCCAACTTTTAGTAGTAAATATTCGCATGTAACTGATTTGTATTGTGGTGTTGCATTATCTATTGCTACTTTATACACTCAGTGTTAAGTTATATCTTTGTTGTTCCGTATGCATTTTTGATTGATGACTCATTTGGTTTTTCATGCTTTTAAAATAAACACTAAATTCAATACATTCCTAAAAATTGCATTTTTATTAATAACCAAAACCGTTAATACACATAGGTGACAATAGTTAGAGACAACAGGTGAAAACAAAGTTGAAAAAATAATATTCTAACACTTTCATGTCTATTTTATATGTATACTAAAGGAAAAAAGAAACGCAACTCGGGAATTTCCGCTATATAATGTATATATTACACACTTCGTTCCTTGTATTAGTGTAGAGATATTCCATGATGTTTCGTAAAGAAAGGATGTCAGTTAGTTAGAGAAAGGACAACACCGTGCTGCTGTACACAATACACTTTGTAACACGAATTTCATAGTTTTGAAACTCGGCTTTGAAAATTTGAGCCATTTCAGCATTTCATTTAATGTAAACAGATTGTAAAAGTTTACGTTGGCTCGCCTGCTTGAGTCAAACGCGTATTCTATCAATAACGAAACGTTGCAGGGATACCATTTAGCATGTTATGTGTTGTCTTAGTATTTTTCCGGAAACAAAAGGTACCAGCAGCCATGTACCATTCGATTAACAGTAACAATATATAGCGGATATTCCCGAGTAGAGCTTTTATTTTCCTTTAGTATATAAGACAACAAAATTACGTCGTAGTCCATGGCTCATGTACAACTAAAACGCTACGCCATCAGTGCTACCCTTACCATAAACGTAAAACAATATTTAACAAATGTTAACATGGTAATCCTGATCTACTTTTAAAAATAAAACATAATTTAGTACCTCTTTACCATAAATGGTAAATTACAATCTGACTACTATGATGATATTACTTACAAACTTATTAAGATTATTGACCACAATCACTTTCATAAAATATTAACTTATTAGAACCTGGCGGGAATATATTTATACTGTCCCATTTTATTGGGATGGCGATATGGTAAGAGGTTTGGTGCGCCCAAGAACCTTATTTAACCCCAAACGGCCAATGCCAGTTCCAAAGCGGTAGCCCAATTGTCAGCCCTTTATGTTTGTGATGTCATATCTTGCCATTTTGCATCTTTGTAATTACTGATTGTTTACATGTGTGTCTTTGGTTGAGTTTGGTCTCTGAATACTACATGACCTGTTCGACCTATATATTTATTAAAACAGGTAATCGTCCTATCATTTTCTTTGCATTTTCCTCTTTGATTGTGAGTTGACCCGACACAGTGTGATTTATATAATGACGTCTTTCTAATTTCTGAAAGAAGGTAACGTTTAATGTTTGTCTTAAAATTGGTCTTGAAGTGCCATTAGGCCTGGTTCATTCTCTCGTTACTCTGGCTTCTTGCAGATAAATAAATACTTGCTTTGTGGATTTCTATGCCTTTGTTTTATATTCATATGTGCATATTCATGTTTGTGTTTATTAATATGTTGCCTAGATAGTTAGAGGATATCAAATGGCCTAGATTTCCGTTTTTACAGTGTCCTTTTTGACAGGGATGACAATAGGGTTAGAGTCAGATTTGGTGCGCACTAGAGCCTTGTTCGAACCACATCGGCCTCTTTGCCACTGACCGTTCCAAGGACGTACCCCTGTTGTCAAATCTTTATCTTTGTGGTGTGGCATACTTCTTTTCTAGATTCATATTTTTGGGTGGATGAGTTCCGTGACTGTTACATTTCCTGTTCGACTTTTGTATCTGCTTTTAGAGGTATTATCATGATTATTTTGTTATTTGTATGCAGCACACATGTTTATTTTTTAGGCGTTTACCAGAACATCAATACTTTTGATATGAAACAGTTCCTAATATCTATGACTTCAAATATCTATATTTCATGGACCTCGCTCTTATTTCCCCCCCTGACATATACGTTTATATTTAAAGTTTGTAAAACTATACATCCAAATAAATAAAGTATCTTCTGTTGATTTTTTTTTTTTTATAGAATAAAGACTAGTTTATACTTATCATTAGACACTAACTCCTGTCGGGTCTTCTGATCTGTTTTGGATAACTGACACTTACTCAATGTCAATCATCAACTTAATAACCGGGATACACGCACGAAGTTACATCAATCTTAACGACATTCGTACGAGTTTGTTTTCCCACAATTTAAAAAACATGTGTCATCCTGTTTTATTCATTTATGATATTTGCTCGGCACACATTGTTACTAGCTATTTTCTATCCTAAGTAAAATCAATGGTATAGTTTCCCGAAAAAGAACTTGTATAGATATTCTCTTTATCTGAGGATTTCGCGAAATCACTGTTTCGTAAATTAACATTTCATCAATAGATACCACGACATGAACACATACAACTCACAACAAAAGCACAATTGTTAACAATACAAGAGGCCCAAGAAGGCATGTGAACGCTCTACTTGTCAAAATGTGTCTCCTACATGTAACGAATCAGATAGGACTTGATGTTTGCATTATATCAAATGAAAAGAGAATAACTCAAATATCATTTTAGTCTACAAACTGGTATCAAAGAACTATCGTTTTTTTCTTTCTATTTCTTTCAATATCAACGCATATTTCCATTAAACAAATGAATTCATCAGTAGTATGCTGACATATATTAAGTTATTAACGGCAGGTGAAGTAGTCGACAACAGATTATGGTCCCCATGATTATGAACCAGTATTACCGACTTAGATTATTACTTTTGCCTTCTTGTTTGTCTGTTTGCATGTTTGTTTCTGTGTTTTGTGGTTGACTGTCCTCCTTGAATGCTACTATCCCTGTCCGATCTTTTTATATTTCTTTAGAACGGTCAGTAGACAATACTGCCGACTGGTTAGCTTATATCGATTGTATGTATCAGCACTAGTTTGGATAGTTGCACAACAGATTCTTGGTCGCATGATGTATAAGGTCAAGGGTCTAGGTCTTGTTTTGTGTTTGTTTAAATTAAATCCTATTCGTTATATAAATAGATGGTCTGTCATTTACCACATATTGGGGTCTTGCGTTTTAAATCATGCATTTGTATGTCTGGTGCATAATCATGGGGACCATAATCTGTTGTCGACTACTTGACCTGCAGTTATTAACTTAATATATGTATAAGAACGATGCTGTACAACCCGCCATCCGATAAGCTTGTCCGGCCTTTGGCCAGTAGAGCTAAAACAATCTGAACTGGAGATATAATTTGCTCCTGTTGGTCGTTCTTACAAGATTGCGTCTGGAAACCATCATCATTGATGATATGATATAGTGTTCATCACTAAAATGAAACCGTCTCTGGCCAGTAAAATGACAATTAATGTCTAGTGAAATGAATAGCACAATCAATCCTACAGTAGCTACAAATCATCCACATTTACGGTTACAAACATCATTGGCCTTCAGAATGCCATTATCAACGTTCTTCAAATGATTTTTCACAGAAATCGTTGTGGCGTCGAATACGGCATATGTGTCACAACATATGTATTAAGTCTGACATAGCACACATTTCCTAATAGTTCCAATTGATATGCTTTGATAACATTTACTTAACGGTTCTAAACTATCCTGCACTGTAACTATTTACTCATTCAATACTTATGTTTTCTACATTATCATAAGTTAATATATATATAATTATATGTATATATATTATTGAACTAGTTTTGATCTTTTAAACGTGATCAAACTTACTATCATCTATTGTTTTTTTATGAATATTGAACGGTAGCAAGCATATTTCACTACCGTTCATGAACAGTCTCAATCAAATCAAGACTGCAATAGTTCGTATTTATCGTGTTCGGCCGTTTCCAAAGGTCCACTCTCATACTCTTTTACTACCAATGTCTAGAGCGACAGTTCATTTAAATGAGGTACGTCAGGATGCTCATTGAGGTCTTCGGATCCGACTTAAAATGGACAAAAACAGATACGCGTTATTCTATAGGGTCTATTCATATGGAATAAGCATAAAAATGATGACTTCTTTATAAGTACATTCATTTTCCGCAGTAATATGAGCTATTAACGATTCAGCAATAGCGTTAATTTACGCCAGATTCTATTTAATATTTATGGCGAATTCAAAGTTTAACCTGAACGAAAGATGCTAACACCATAATTATTACGCCTAATATAACATTTGTATCATTAACTGAAATTGTCTAAAACTTTAAGATTCTAGAAAAACCTGGTGTCCTCTTACGAGATCATACGTTTCATTGTTATGATTGTTCATTTGTTTATTGTTGCCTATTTACGAAAAATATCTGGTATTGTTTATATATTCTTTAATATTCTCCTATTTTCCACTTAGCTATCCTCATTATATACATGGTTCCTTAGAGGAATGGCGGTAGTATCTTCTATGTCAACTGACATACGCGTGTTGTTTGTCATCGTCTCCTTATTGTGATACTCAGGAGAGTCGCCATTAGTACGTATTCGTAAATGCAATGCTTCGAAGCATGCTTTTCTAATTTGTCTGTCCATAACACCGTATACCACGGGATTACAACAATTAGCGACAGCGAAGAAAACAGTAATAGCCACATAGAAGTCGGCATTTAACAGAAGGCGCTTGTCAATGGCTCGCACAATTCCGTATGGAATATATCCTATCATAATTAACAAAAACACCATTCCAAACATTTTTGTAATTTGAATTTCTCGTTTCAGCCACTCTTTCTGTCGAAAAGCACGGAACGCTTGTGAGGATTGGTGCACCTTTATGAATATCGCGATATAGCACAGAATCAGTATCAAAGACGGTAGCATCATCAGAAATACGCTTACTAGCAAGGTGAAAGGTCCGTAATCCTTCTTCACTATACATCGTAGTAGCTTCGGTTCATAGTACGCCATATGACCCAAGGACGGTTGACATAAGAATGCAAGTGGGACGACGCGACAAAACACCATAAGAAACACGGTGTATCCTTTCTTGGATATTTTCTTGTAAAAGGTGTTGAACACTACGACGATGAGCCTGTGTATGGCAATAAGTCCTGTATGCCAGAGAGAGGATCCCATTAATATAACGGTGAAATGAGTCGAAAGTTCACAACCTAACAACCCCGTTGGCCACCCGTTCATTATGTACGACGACAACACAAGAGTGTTATTCAGGCCTAGGTTCAGAATATCATTGATACACAAACTTATCACGAATATGTGGATGATGTTGGACAGGTCCTTCTTGCGGCAGATTACTACCATAACCAAAGCGTTTCCAAGTAAGCCACCAAGCAAAGCGACAAGCATGATTGCAGATCCAATATAAAGCGCCGATGTGGAAGGGCCTTTCTCGGAGGATGTTATGTTGGAGGAATTCAGTGACATATTCATATATTCCTGTGAGCTTTCCATTTTGTTTGTTGTTTAGATGCACTTGTAAATGTGTGTAAATTATTTTTCTGAGATAAACAATACCCGTGTTATAATGCTAGTTGGGAATCAAATGATAAATAGCTTGTAACTCTGAGCAACATTGCTGATTACTGAAAATTATCATGGCCCATATTGAAATATCGGGACTTAAACATGTGCATCATCAATATTCTGACTCACGCGAAACAAAAGCGAACGCATCTGCGTATAGTTATGACGATACAATCCGTATTTAAAGTTGTACCCTATTATTCACATAACAAGTGTTTGGCTTCCAAAAGTCACATAAACACAATTTAATGATCAACACTTTACTTTATAACACGCTTTTACCTTAAGTCGATGTAATTAAGTCGATTCATTGACTGGATATAGAATGATCCTATAAAGGATTACAATTATCCGAGAAGAGAAATACTTATTTAGCATAAGTTTCTTTCGAACAACGCTAATGCGACTGATCCGCTTCCTGTAACGACTAGTTCTCTGCCAAGCATTTCCTGTGTTGATGACTTAATTTGCCTCCGCTTGTGAGAGTATCTGGAAATGACACTGTCGATTGAGACAGCCAGTTTCGTTTCAGTCAAAGAGTGGTTACGGTGAATATGATCTCAATCAATTATTTATACTTCCTTTGCCTGAAAATATAATGAAATAATATAATGAAATACGTCTACATATATGCCATATAACAGTGACAAATAGTGTGTTATAGAAATGTTTATAAAACCAATAGTCCAAAATGGCTAAAATGCGCATAAAGAATATGCGAGTAGCGTCGCCTAGAGCTCGAATGCTGCAAAGGAAAATAAAATTAATGGAACACTTTATATGGTTTCTTGATAATAAGATTTATTTCCCAACGTTACCTGAATATTGAAAAGTCATGAACAACTTGATGTGTATCTGCTAGCATGTCCATTGACGATAAGCTCTGTGATAATATAAACAATAGACTGCGGCACAACTATCAATATTATTTTCACTTTAATGACCCTTTTTATTTGGGTTTAAGTATTTTTACTACATATACACATTTTATTAAACGGGCCTCATCATCTGACAAAAAGATAAAGTAGCTATCCCGTCAACGACAGCTACATTTTACAACATATGTACACCGTTTCTAAACATACTGAAGACGAGGTATATATATAACTTACATATTTTGAGAATCTAAAAGTTATAGACCCAATATGAACGGTTTTAACAAGTCAGAACCGAATTAAGGGTTACCAACTCATACTTTGTTCCACGTATATCCGATCACAGGTATTTTTAGAATCCGTGAAAAAACCATTACTTTTAATCGACACATATATATTATTATATAACCTGAGTTTTGGTAAACCGTTGGACAATACGCCGCTGGACATGGGGGAAGAAAAGATCTCTATGTCCACCGCCATATGCATGCCATCTTCGGGATGGTTAAAATTATGTACTATTGATTTTATGAATTTATACTGAGTTCTGCTCAACCCGGGGCTAGAGGGCGTGAGCGGTAGACAGCATATTTCACTATAGTTCATGAACAATCTCAATCAAACCGAGACTGCAATATTTCGTATGTGTCGTGTTCGGTCGTTTCCAAAGGTCCACTCTCATACTCTTTTATATAGCACAGTGGCGTTGCTTGTGCAGTGTGGCGGCAGTAAAACGTCTCCCCATCAGGACTGTTAAAATCAGGACTGTTATTCATTCGATCTTTGGAGATCGTTGAGCCTGATACCTATATTTAGTTATCGGTGGTACATCTTCAATTGCTTTTGTTTTCTTACTTAATTTTCGATTCGGTGGTTCCACTACTCTGGCCGATAAAAGGCTCTGACTGTTGTTTAAACACTCATAGGATATGTTGTCTGCTTTTCAATTTAGTCTGTTGGCTGTTACTTATGATACGCAGGCTTCATAACCGCCGTTCCAAACTAAATTCCATTTTGTTTATTTCGCTCTTCGGGGCATAGTATTGTGTTAGATACTCGGACCATAATCCGCTGGACACGGGGGAAGAAAAGATCTCTATGTCCACCGCCATATGCATGCCATCTTCGGGATAGTTAAAATTATGTACTATTGATTGTAGGACTATTGAGTTCTGCTAGAGGGTGTGAGCTGTAGCTAGCATATTTCTCTACCGTTCATAAACAGTCTCAATCAAACCGAGACTGCAATATTTCGTATGTGTCGTGTTCGGCCGTTTCCAAAGGTCCACTATCATACTCCTTTAGTGTAACTGTGTTGTTATTATTTTTTTTAAATAATATCATTTCATCATGCAACTGTTTGCTTATCAGGGAAAAACAGCGATCTATACAAATATACTCTCACTCCTATGGCAAGTCAAATTAGTATTTATTCCAGTAAATCTCCTTATCTTACAGAACTGCTTCTCTGCTTTGCTCTTTAGATATATATCTTTAATGTAAGAATGATATTCTGTATTAAATTGCGGCCCAGGAGCAATACACGTGCTTATTTCTCCAGTTGATTCCATCTTTCAGTAGAAGTGTTTCATTAATACCATGCTAATTATCCATCACCGCAGGGCCAGTTATAAAGTAGGTCAGCGGTCAACCAAGTGCAACACATAAATAAATAGTGTCCGCTCAATAATTTGAGTAATCCAAAGCTAACCAAATTTTAATACAATGCTTATGGCCAAAATATCTTTGTCCAGCTAGATAAGCAGCCAATTCGAAGCGGTTAACAATAGTCATCTCCGCTTTACTAGTAATATGTCTTATTACGGCCTAAATGTCTCGGTCAAATGTGATATCCAACCAGATCGCACCATTAACCATGGACCTATGCTCGGTAATACCGCACTAGAAATCCTAGAATGATCTCCCATTTATTGGTGAAATGTGTTGACACTGACAATGTCTACGCAATTACTTGAATAATACTTGTTGAAATATAACCAATCATAAATACAATGTTTATGGAAAAATATCTCAGTCAAGTTCGATAACCAGCTAGATTACATCAGTAACACAGTTATTATTCTTTTGTTGTAGAAAGTTGTTGAACTAGACAACATTTGCTCAATAAAGTTTAGGTAATTTAAATCCAAGCTTAACCAAATGGTGACACAATGCTTATGAACAATCAAATCCTGACATACTTTGTTGATAACCAGCCAGATCCCAAAATTGTATTCCCAGAGTTATTGCTACTTTGTGGTTGAGAACAGAAATGTTTAGTGGTTGACAAACTTATAGTTCGCCGCTATGCTCTCCTGATTGTTTTTGCGATGACCGGACAGATTATGGACTCAATAATGATGTCATCCTAAATTCGCAAAGGACGGTAGCGTTTGATGTTTGTCTTAAAATTAAAATTTGCAATAAACGTCAAGTTTCATCTATAAGCACTTATGACTTCTCTAAACTATATACCACCTTACCACATCACCTTATCAACGACAAATTATTGCTCTTATTCAAAACACTTTCAAAAGAGAAAAAAGTACATTTTTGGCCTGTAATAATGTTAAAGGTTTTTTTAGCTGACGGCAGTTTGGACAATTGCACTATGTACCATAAACTTCGTAAAACCTTTGCAAAATGCTGTTATCGTAACCCTGATCTTCTTTTCAAAAATAAAGTGATTTGGGAAATTTTCTGCAACAGGGACTATCACAGCCTGACGTCTATGGTGACGTGATTTACAAACTTCGTAAAATCCTTGGTCATGATCACTTTCATACTATCTTTGTTGAACTTGTCAAAAGTGGTTATGTTCCTGTCGTTTTGCGTCGCGCTCCGTGCTTGGTGGTGGACCCATTTACGATTCGCCTCTGTGCTTTCCTCTTTGATTGTGCGGCTCAATAAATATAGCAGCACGCATTCAATAAAATCTAAATGGAAACTGATATGGAAAAACTCTAGATTTAAACTGTTATGAATTATATTCGACACAGATGTTACAAAAATGATTGACCTGAATTACAAAATGCAAACATAATAGCTTTGAGGAAAGAAAACATACGATGTAAATAAAAAACATACGAAGTTGGCAACGTAGATACCTGACTCCTATTGGTAGAATTACAGTTATAAAGTCACTCCTTTTTCCTTCACTAAATCAATTGTCTTTATCATTGCCTAATCCAAAATGTTATCAATGAAATAAACACATTGTGTTTTACCTTCCTATGGCAAGGTAAATCAAGAATTAAAAGCACTGTATTATGTACGGATTATGAATAGGGTGGATGAGAATGATGAATCTCTCTGCATTTATATCAGCCTTAAAAGCAACATGGATAAGAAGATTACCGTTGATGGAAAACAAATATGTAAATATTCTAAATCATATAAACAAGTTATCTTGGTGTGGAGCTATGTATGCACAAGAAATAATAAATAATATTTTTAAAGTCACACATACTAATACTATCCAGGCCCAAGCCCATGAGCACAGATTTATACTTATCAAGCCCAATATTTTAGTACGAAAATGTCAGGGTAGGGTCAAAAGGTATTTTATAAAATCCTGGTTTGATTAAGGAATGTATACTATAAATGACATAAGAAAATATGATGGGAATTTGTGCACACAGGAAGAACTAAAACATGCATTTGATGTAAACATTAATTTTCTACAATACCACAGTTTAGTTACTGATGTCAAGAAAATGAAAAAAAGATAACAACATAGTATCTACAAGCAAACTTGAAAACCCCATCACACAAAAACCTATTAAAATATACATACAATATAAGAAGGGAATACAAGATATGTATCTTCTACTAAACCAAAATCTTAAAATCCCTACTGCAAAACTTTCATAGAATAAACGGTACCAAATCAGCTACCCATTTTGGAAACAGATTTTTACTTGGCCTTTTTCAATAACCAAATATACTACCTTGCAATGGTTCCAGACACGCATCAACCATAACATCTTTGCAACAAATAGTTTTCTTCATACGATAATAATACTTGACAATCCAATATGTTCATTCTGTTCAACGGCCTCCGAAATCATTATACATATTTTACAGGAATGTGAGAAAACAAAAAATATACGAAGTAAACTTAAAGATTGGCTGGTCACAAAATATATTGAAATTACTCATGAAGATATATAATTTATCTTTGGAACATATAACAAAAATATAAGCAATTATCCCTTTAGAGACAAAATACTTCTTATATTACAGATGCTCAAAAAACTTACCCACAATTTCAACAATGAAGCACAGAATTCAGATTTTGTATAAAATAAGCAAAGAAATATGCACTGTTGAAAACAATTACAACAAATTGTTAACTTCATGGGGAAAGTTTCACAAACTGTTAAGACACAGATGTTAATTTTGATCAATATAACGCTGGATACAAATGCCAAAGACATATTTTCAACCCCCTACCCTCAAATATTTTTACCCACCCCATCCTGCTCCCCAACCAATAAAGTTAAGTAATACAGTTTTTAGTCATAATATTATTAATATATTTACACTTTTTGCGTATATAAGTCTATAATGTAAATGTTTTACCAAAAACCATGAAAACTCACTCAAAATACTTAGCAGAAATGTGCTATTTAAAGACTAATTTTTGACGTTACGTTCTATAAACTAGTGGTAATCTATAGTAAACTAGTGAGTGAGTGATTGAGTGATCCGAGTGAGTATTATTGATTTAGGATTCTGTTGTATATATTTCTTGTAGAAATATATATATTTAAAATACAATATGTGGATGTTAGCATTTCCGTCAAGTAAAGTATAGCATATGTTCTTAAGCGAAACAAAACTCTTTTAACATAGATATAGTTTAAACTGGCATCGTACGGTTCAACGAGAGTCCCTACTCGGCCTGACGTGCTCAAAAGTCAGACAAGAAATGTAATTTTCACAGAACAAAGTCGAGTCGACCAAACAAACGCATTAACATAAACAATAATTACAATGTTAATAAGAAGCAAGGCATGTGGCATCAGAAACCCGAACTGTTTGACAATAGGCCTACCGCCTTGGCACGGACAGTGCCTAAAAAGCCGAAATGGGCTTAAACCAGGGCTTGTAGGAATTATTACTTAAGGCAAAATTTAAGATTTTTACATATTTTTAAATATCCTTTTTAACCTCTCAGGGAGATTACAAACCATATATTTTAAGATTAAATTTAGATGTGGGTTTTATTTATCTGTAACCTTATTAAAACATATTAAGGAAACGTCTTAAATCGATAGAAAATGGTGTTTAGAAAATTGATAAAAGTTGACTTAAGTTAACATTTTGCTAAGAATCTTTATGAATACGGACCCAGGTTCTAGGGAGCAATTGCAAGTCACGGTACGGTTTACTGATCAATCCTGAAAAATAACTACTGCCAAAAAAAATTGTTCAATGGTTCAATGATGTTTTTGTTTTTTTACGGCAGTCGGATGCAAACGAGATATTACACTGCTTACGTCCTAATCTGTCATAATGTTCTACATTATGATGTAAGTAGTTCAATCGCAGTATCTCGATTGCATTCTATTGCCGAAAGAAACAGAAGCATACCTTTGGAATGTAAACCGTATGTCAAGACAAATAACGAGTAGATTGAAATCATTTTGGCGACTTTTGACTCGGATATCTCAGCGAATTGACAAAGGATCATAGGAAGAAATGTCGTGTTCAATATGAAATTCATTTCTGCATACGATAGAGTATACGGTGCGTTTATCTGATATGTTGTAGACGTATGATTGAGATCAGAAAACAACACTAGCTTTCCTGCTACACTGCTTCATAAATATTTATAATAACAGAAGGAAATAATAAAACGATGCAATTTCCTGTGATATTTCCTGTTTGACTTTTATGCCTACTTTATTCATTTTTAGCCTATAAACCCACTCACAGTGAAAATCTAGTTTTCTGTCTGTAGTTAAGTAATATTGATATGAATGTACATTTTGGTAGTTACATACACATTTTGCTGACATTTATATTTTCTTCGCTTTTCTTAATCTAAAATTCAAAACACAGCATGGATGGAGAATGACCAACAACGTAGTTAATCGTACATGAAAGCGTTATATACGAAAATTCCCCTACACGATAACGTGTGATCAAACAGAACATAAACCTATACCTCTCAGAGAGACTGGGTACTATTAGCTTCAACACTTAAACGAAATCCTTAGCTTTATAACTCGGTCTAGAAAAGAGTCTCATTCATCTAATCCGTGATATGTGCATACAAATATACTCACCAAAAATAAAGTACTCACTTTTTAGCTAGTATTCTATTAGGTCAGTTTTTGAGGGCTTAGGACAGCTTGAACAACGCTTAATTTAAACAATGTTTGATGTTTTTAAGCACACTTCACTGAGTACTAAATATTCCTTTAAACAGTTTCAATTTTTGCCGAGCAATACTCTATATGGATGTTATGGAAATCTTAAAGGGAAGTAATGAGATGAGTTTTGATAATGAAAAGCTTCTACCAGCTTCTACCAGCTATCGGTGTTGTGGTTTTCTGTGATTTCCTTTCCTTTTAGACATATTGAGGTTATGTTTGTAGATTGTATGTGTTTTCTTCCAAACATGCATGGTAACTACCTTGTGTACTGAACTTTCAAAATAAACTTGTTTGGACTATTGGTGGTGGTCGATCTAATTATTCTTTATACATCATTTATTATTTTCTGTTTTGCTGTTTATATGATAAGGGAAAGAAAATTGTAGTTAGAGTGAAAAGTAGAAGTTAGATCTCTTTCAGAAGAAATAAAATCTGTTATTTAACATGTTTAAGACAAAACATGAAAATTATAATTATTGTTCTTTTTATTTTATTCCTTAAAATCAAATTTGTGGCAGAAAGTAAAAATAGAAAAACAATAACTGTTGCTTTTTTCACCGAGAATTGAGCACGTTATACTTTTACTAAGCGTGAGTGAAAAGTAGAAGTTAGATCTCTTTCAGAAGAAATAAATCTGTTATTTAAGACAAAACATAAAAATTATAATTATTGTTCTTTTATTTTATTCCTCATAATCAAATTTGTAGCAGAAAGTAAAATATTTCCAGCGACGTCATCGGTGTTTCATTTAGCAAATTGCTATGTTTATCTCACCATAACTAACCGACTACTCAGTTTATTAGAGTAAAGATTTTTTTCAATCTAACTATATCATACCATTTCTATTACAATTCACCACGGATTTTCAAAATATATCACTCCGTCATTTATGTACTTAGACTAGTTCAAAGCTAAGGACGACATTAAGTTACCAGTTATTTACTAAAGACAATCCCAATATAATATTTAAATTAAAGTTTTAAATGAATAGGCATAGGACATACTTAACAGCGTTCCCTTGGAAATCGAGCTTTGAATAACATCAGACACATCACTGCAGCTTAATTATTAATGGATATTGAATAACCATTTGTCGAATTACTTTTGAAAGATTAATGTTTTATTTCGCTTTCGCACGAATACGAATACAATGTGTCAAACAGATATAAAAATCGAACAGGAAAAGTAGCATTGAAGGACGACAGTCAACCAAAAACACACACAGAAACAAAGAACAACTTTAAAGATGAATAAAAGGCCAAATAAGACATCAAATATATGAACCGTCAGTGACAAAAAACGCCGATTGGGGGTTTAAACCAGGTTCTAGGATGCACCAAATCTCACACTTGCCCTACTGTCATCCCAATACAACGGGACAGTGTAAATAAAGAAATCCCCGCCATGAACTATATAGTACTTGCCATTCATTAGCAACCACATAACATACGTAGAGGGAAGTAGCACGTAAACTGTGTCCTGTCGCCTGATCACGCAAGGGCGTCATTTGTAGTTTCGTCTATCGGTGCAACGGAATAATGCCATTTGGTCGATATTTGTTTCATTTTTAAGCATATTAACTTACTAATACCATACACTTATTTCCACTGTTTGTTAAGAGACCATTAAACTACGAATGGAATTAACAAACTATTAGCGGCAAGTGCTCAAGACGTGGTCCCGTCTTAATTCCATTAAGCGATGGGAAATTTAATATTAGCAGGATTTTATAACGGATAGTTCGACAAAAAAACATATTTAAACACATTTTTTACTGAACAAATGCGATAACCTGTTTGATATGACCTATTAAATGTTTTAATTTTACAATATGCAAACTTTTTTAGCCGAAATTAAGGTTTTATTTCATACCCAAGCCAACCCCCGTTTTCGCTTCTTGGAGAAGGGGTTGGATGGGGTATGAAAGTTTATACTCGGACCACGTAATGTTCTAAAGGCAGAGCAGCATTATTTCTAGTATTGTATAAAGAAAAGAATGAAAACTAAATTCATGTTAAACGTTTAGTCCTTAGTGGTGTATTTTCTACTTGATCTTAATGGTGTATTTTCTACTTGATTTAGCTTCAGACAAGTCATTGAGTACATGTACATGCTTTGTGGCTTTATACCATTATTTATTTTATTATTTTATTTACATATATACAAGACCATCTTTGAATTAAACTTAAATTGCCTATTAATGATGCCTAGTTTGTTAGAGGATAAAGGCAGGCGGAGGATTCTTTATTTACACTGTCCCGTTTTATTGTGATAACAATAACTTAAAGGTAAAAGTGAGGTTTAGTGCATACTAAAACATGGTGTAAACACCACATAGCGTCCTTTTAGGCATTGGCTGTTTCAAGGCGATACAACTATCATCAAAAAGAGTATGATAATGGACCTTTGGAAACGGCCGAGCACGACACATACGAACTATTGCAGTCTCGGTTTGAATGAGACTGTTCATGAGCGGTAGTGAAATATGCTAGCTACCGCTCACGCCCTCTAGCCCCGGCTTGAGCAGAACTCAATATTCATAAAAAATCAACATTACAGACTTTTAAACATCCCGAAGATGGCAAGCATTTGGCGGTGGATATAGCAATATTTGTATCTTTATTTCATCCCCTATATTATGTGCATGGTGTCACGTGCTTTGTTTATATTTTTCAGGCCAGTAAGCCGCGAGGTTAAATCAATTAGTACACGTACACTTCAGTGTGTTTTAATGTATAGTTACTAAAATTCTATTACTCATTTTGTCTTAATATATTCTGTTTTTGTCCCGTTTTCTCACAGAGATCAATGTAACATCAAAGTGTTCGTAATTTTCCATAATTGGGTTTATTTCATAGTCCAGCCAACCCCATTGTGGCTTCTTGGAGATAGGGTTGGATGGGGTATGAAAGTTAATACTCGGACCACGTAATGATAGATATAAAAATCGAACAGGAAAAGCAGCATTCAAAGACGACAGTAAACCACAAACACACACAGAAACAAAGAACAAATTTAAAGATGAATAAAATGCCAAATAAGATATCACAAACACAAACGGGTTGACAATAGGGGATCCAAGGCCATGAGATGAGCGTGTGCGAATAAAAACGTTAATGCCGTTTCTTTCCATTTCGTGACAAAGATAAAAAAAAAATTAAAGATTTTTTTACATTTTTAGAATGTTTCCGTACTTTCGTCTGTAACAGACAAAAGAAAGTCACAATGATTAAGTAAAAGCAGAAACCTGATAAGAATGTGCGTATTTTTTCTTTTATATTTTCAATTAATTTGTAAAATGTGCATTTTTTAAGAAAATAAAAACATGTGAACAAGTGATTTGATTTTTTCTCTATTTTTATCAACGTCGTTGCGTTTGAAATTAAACCTTTGTGTTGCCGAAAGGAAACGAAAGGAAGAAGGTATACTTCTTTTTGCCGACGACATTGTGCTAACCCTCTGCTGAACTCAATTCTTAATATACAGTTGATGATAAATTTTCTTAACACCTGGTTTTTTAAAAATCAGATATTAGTTAATATAAGTAAAATGAAATATAGGGTCCTATAGAAACCACAGCGTCCAAACGCAATAGACACAGTCAATTAGAATGGTTTTAACATTGCTGGCCTAATTCTTCATTCCTCTTTCACAATCTCTCACAGCATCTTTATAAAAAGTTGATATTAAACTGTTTTTTGAATCGACCACCTTACTCCAATACTTTATTATTTTTACATACCTTAAAATATACAATGGGTATCTACCTAGTTCTCCATAAATACCGGCATTACTAGTAGATGTTTTAACTCTTAACAAGTGTTTCCAAAATTTCAAATGTATTCTTTCGATCTCCGTTGACTTTGTAAAACCCCAAATTTCTGCTCCATAGCTTAATATAGAACCAACGCATCAAATAATCGGCAAAACGTTTTTGGTTTAAAATTGTATTTTTTTACATGTGCAATTAATATATTCAAAGCTTTTAATTCTTTACCTGCTAATTAAAGTCTCTTGATTTAAATTGTATGAACCCGTATAATTAAAAACAGTTTCGAGGTAGTTAAAATCGTTAACAACTTCTAAATTATTTCCATTATAAACCCATGTCTCATTAACTAAAAGATTACCCTTTTTCTAAAAACCATAACTTTTGTCTTTTCCGCGTTAACCTCTAATCCCCACTTGTCGCAATATTCTTTCAACAAATTTAAACGTTCTTGTAACTCAGACGGTGATTTTCCAAACAAAACCATATCATCTGCGAACAGTAAAAGAATTAAAGTTATATCGTCTATTGTAAGTCCAGATTTACTACTATCTTGTAAGAACAATTTCATGTCTTCTACAAAAAGCGAAAACATTATTGGAGATATTACTCCCCTTGCTTGAGACCGATTGCACATTCGTAAAACTCAGAAAAATTATTACAATGTCGTACACAAGATTTCACTTTGTCATGCATGTCCCGTATAATTCTTAACAATTTACTTTTAATTCCTAGCCTAAAAAGTTTTAGCCAAAGGCCATTTCTATTATACTGTCGAAAGCCTTCTTAAGGTTAAGGTTCCTCAAAATATATATGTTAATAAATTAAGAATACCGATATATGTTAAATAAACATATCTTTTGTAATGACTATGCTATTTTCTAAATATTTTGGATATTGAGTTTATGAATATTGAGTTCTGCTCAACCCGCGGCTAGGGGCGTGAGCGTAGCGGTATCACTACCGCTCATGAACAGTCTCAATCAAACCGAGACTGCAATATTTCGCCTGTATCGTGTTCGCCGTTTCCAAAGGTCAGCCGCTCCCATGTGTCTTTATATATCAGGGCCCGAGTTCGTAAATGTGCGACAGGTTTAACTTGCCGAAAAGAATGTGTTTAGCTTGCATTTCTTTGCATCAACAAATACTGTTTTTAAATGACCAATTCTTTAAAGGCACTGTTTGTCGGAACCCAGGATTTAATTTGATTGTTTCTAGATTTGTTTTATTGCATTAACGCATGCATATTACCTTGCAAGCAATTGTAAATATTGCTGTAAAAACATTTGTTATTCGTAATCATCAAAGGAATTGCCGTTGGGAAAATTCTCATTACTATCTAATTTTAGATCAGACAATGTTATCTCATTCAGACAGTGTGGGTTTTTCATCTAACAACTAGCTGATATTAGCGTGGTGTTAGCCTGGATGATGTCTTTATTGTGAACTATCAAAATAAAGAGTATGAATGGAAAAAGTTGGAATTCTCCGAACGCGATAAATACAAACAAAATATTGCAGGCTACCGATCACGTCCTCTATGCTTGGGCTGAGCAGAACTCAATATTTAAAATGTCGAAGTACGAACATGTGAGCCATCCCGAAGATGATATGCCTATGACGGTGAAAATGGTACCTTCAATGGGGTATTTTCATACCATTCCATAGCCAGCGGCGTATTGTCCCGGTTTCTGTCAATATGCTTTGCTCGAAAGATAAATAATGGCCGAAATAAACAAAATGGAATTTGGCTTGGAGCAAAATCCACGAAGTCTGCGTATCACAAGCAACAGTCAAAATACTAAATTAAAAGCAGACAATATATCTTAAGTGTGATTAAACAGTACTCAGCTGACGATCTTTGTAAAGAGTAAAAATAGTTATTTTTATTTTAAGTAACAGTAACTTTGACCTTGACCCCAGTGAACTCAAATACAATCCCAAGCTTCCTTTTGATATCAGATATCTATACACCAAGTTTTGTTTCAATATCTTAGATCTCAAAATGTGTTTGAATATCTCATACCCAGCTAAAATGGTTGCCCCAAAACTAAATTTATAATTGTAGTAGCAGTGACGTTGACCTTGACACCAGTGACATCCTAAGCTTCCGTTCCATATACACAGACACTGTTTTTTTCTCCAATATCTCATTTCTGACATGTTATTTAGCGGATACAGTTTTTCTTTTTTATTAGTAAAGTGACCTTGACTTTGAACCCAATGACCTCAAATGCAACCGAAGCTACATACACAGTAAGTGTCATCGCAATATCTCATTCCTAACAAAATTTATTGAGTGGGAACCATTGTTCTAGATTTAGTAACAGTGAGTTTGAACATTGAATCCAGTGACCTCATATGCAATACCAAACTTTCTTTTCCTATAATCTACCAACACAGCAAGTTTCATTGCAATATCTCATTACTAACAAACGTTATTGTGTGGAAATTATTGTTTTATTTTAGTTACATCGACCTCAACCTTAACATCAGTGATCAATGCAATATTTTCTTTCCAGATAAGCTACCAACAAGACCAACACAGCAAATTTCGTCCCAGTATCTCATTAATAACAAAAATTATAGAGTGGAAACCGTTTTTATATCTTTAGTAACAGCGACCTTGGCATTGACTTCAATGAACTCATATGAATCCTAAGCTTCTTTTTTATATAAGCTACCTACACAGTAAGCTGCAGTGTCTTATGCCTACTAAAAGTTATTGAGATAAAATCGTTTTTCTATTTTTAATAACGGCGAAGTTGACCCCCAGTGACCTCAAATGCAATCCGAAGCTTCCTTTACATATTAGCTTCCTACAAAGAAGCTGTGGACCTCCGGTGCATGACCATTTTTGATCCCGGGGACTTTGTTTGAACAAACTTGATAGATATGGATATTATTAATATCACTGGTGATGTTATTGTCAAGGAAACCACTGTGGAAATTGGATGTTATTAAGTTTCACAGTAGGTGTTTTTTATGCCACTACGGATGAAATAGTTTCACTGTAAATGTTATTCAAGGTTAGCCCCGTCTACAAATCAGTAGTGTTATTACTTACTGGTCCTTTAAGCCAAAGTCTTCGTGGCTTTAAAGAAGGAGAATATCGCTTAAGCCCATGCTAGGAGGCGTAAGAGGTGTTGCACATTACATTACCTCTCATGAACAGACTCTGCTACTTTTATCTCTTGTTTGTGTTTGTTGCTTCCAAGGCTTCCCATTTCCAGTATTTATTACGTTGACATTGGATATAAGTTTCAAAAGTCTATCTTCAAAAATGAAGAGGTAAGTCATCGCTACCTACGTGTTGATTTATGGTTGACTGTAATACTACTGGCGTGGAATAGACGGTTACAAAGCATATGACCGCTGGGAGTTTAAACGGACTGGAAGATCTGCGAGAATTATTGTGGTCAATCCAAATACGATTACCACCATTATACTGTGTTTCAGTTTCAAATGTAATGCTTATATGCACTAAAACAATTGTTATTCGTAATCATCAAAGGAATTGCCGTTGGGAAAATTCTCATTACTATCTAATTTTAGATCAGACAATGTTATCTCATTCAGACATTGTGGGTTTTTCATCTAACAACAAGCTGACATTAGCGTGGTGTTAGCCTGGATGATGTCTTTATTGTGAACTATCAAAATAAAGAGTATGAATGGAAAAAGTTGGAATTCTCCGAACGCGATAAATACAAACAAAATATTGCAGGCTACCGATCACGTCCTCTATGCTTGGGCTGAGCTGAACTCAATATTTAAAATGTCGAAGTACGAACATGTGAGCCATCCCGAAGATGGTATGCCTTTGACGGTGAAAATGGTACTTTCAATGGGGTATTTTCATACCATTCCATAGCCAGCGGCGTATTGTCCCTGTTTCTATCAATATGCTTTGCTCGAAAGATAAATAATGGCCGAAATAAACAAAATGGAATTTAGCTTGGAGCAAAATCCACGAAGTCTGCGTATCACAAGCAACAGTCAAAATACTAAATTAAAAGCAGACAACATATCTTAAGTGTGATTAAACAGTACTCAGCTGACGATCTTTGTAAAGAGTAAAAATAGTTATTTTTATTTTAAGTAACAGTAACTTTGACCTTGACCCCAGTGAACTCAAATACAATCCCAAGCTTCCTTTTGATATCAGATATCTATACACCAAGTTTTGTTTCAATATCTTAGATCTCAAAATGTGTTTGAATATCTCATACCCAGCTAAAATGGTTGCCCCAAAACTAAATTTATAATTGTAGTAGCAGTGACGTTGACCTTGACACCAGTGACATCCTAAGCTTCCGTTCCATATACACAGACACTGTTTTTTTCTCCAATATCTCATTTCTGACATGTTATTTAGCGGATACAGTTTTTCTTTTTTATTAGTAAAGTGACCTTGACTTTAAACCCAATGACCTCAAATGCAACCGAAGCTGTCTTCACATATAAGCTACATACACAGTAAGTGTCATCGCAATATCTCATTCCTAACACAATTTATTGAGTGGGAACCATTGTTCTAGATTTAGTAACAGTGAGTTTGAACATTGAATCCAGTGACCTCATATGCAATACCAATCTTTCTTTTCATATAATCTACCAACACAGCAAGTTTCATTGCAATATCTCATTACTAACAAACGTTATTGTGTGGAAATTATTGTTTTATTTTAGTTACATCGACCTCAACCTTAACATCAGTGATCAATGCAATCTTTTCTTTCCAGATAAGCTACCAACAAGACCAACACAGCAAATTTCGTCCCAGTATCTCATTAATAACAAAAATTATAGAGTGGAAACCGTTTTTATATCTTTAGTAACAGCGACCTTGGCATTGATTTCAGTGAACTCATATGAATCCTAAGCTTCTTTTTTATATAAGCTACCTACACAGTAAGCTGCAGTGTCTTATGCCTACTAAAAGTTATTGAGATAAAATCGTTTTTCTATTTTTAATAACGGCGAAGTTGACCCCCAGTGACCTCAAATGCAATCCGAAGCTTCCTTTACATATTAGCTTCCTACAAAGAAGCTGTGGACCTCCGGTGCATGACCATTTTTGATCCCGGGGACTTTGTTTGAACAAACTTGATAGATATGGATATTATTAATATCACTGGTGATGTTATTGTCAAGGAAACCACTGTGGAAATTGGATGTTATTAAGTTTCACAGTAGGTGTTATTTATGCCACTACGGATGAAATAGTTTCACTGTGAATGTTATTCAAGGTTAGCCCCGTCTACAAATCAGTAGTGTTATTACGTACTGGTCCTTTAAGCCAAAGTCTTCGTGGCTTTAAAGAAGGAGAATATCGCTTAAGCCCATGCTAGGAGGCGTAAGAGGTGTTGCATTCTACATTACCTCTCATGAACAGACTCTGCTACTTTTATCTCTTGTTTGTGTTTGTTGCTTCCAAGGCTTCCCATTTCCAGTATTTATTACGTTGACATTGGATATAAGTTTCAAAAGTCTATCTTCAAAAATGAAGAGGTAAGTCATCGCTACCTACGTGTTGATTTATGGTTGACTGTAATACTACTGGCGTGGAATAGACGGTTGCAAAGCATATGACCGCTGGGAGTTTAAACGGACTGAAAGATCTGCGAGAATTATTGTGGTCAATCCAAATACGATTACAACCATTATACTGTGTTTCAGTTTCAAATTTAATGCTTATATGCACTAAAATAGGCCCGATGATCTGTTCGATATATAGAGAATAATAAATGGGTATTTTCATATCACACCCTATGTCAGGCCTGAGACGCCGTATCAGTCCGATAGCTTTAGCTCGAGGGCTGATATGGGTCGAGGGCCTGATAAAGGGTGTGATATGAAAATACACATTTTTTATTCTATTTATCATATACTTGAGCTTTGTCGAAATTTCAACTTCGGCTCACTCACTATATACGCTGTTTTCCAGGGAGGAAAAAAGTTTAGATCTAGTCCATTCTGATGTGCTCATGTATGTCACGTGAGTAAGAAATCTTATTGAAAATGAATTCCATTGAATTTGACATTTTCTACTCAAGGTATATTGTCATAAGTGTGTATTTTATCCACGGATAATGATTATATAGCCAATAATCTGCCGCGAAAACAGGATGGAAGTAACTAATGAAACGCAGACGACAAACAATACCCGTGACAAATCGTATACAATCGTAACTAATCGGTTATTTCCGTATCACTCCGGTAAAAGGATCGAGATGAACATTCGGCTATTTCCGTGATATGACATATTTCATGGCTTTATTGCCCGGCTTTATTGCCCGGCAACGAAATCCTGATGGATATGATTAGCTAGGTCTATGTCGTATCGTATATTCAAAAACGACGTTTTTATAGGGAAGTATGTGATAAAATGTTAATACTGTTAATGGCATGCATATAGTATGGTCTGGATGACTCGGTGGTTAATTTGTATTGTATAACTTGTTAATATTAAATAGTTATAAAAGTCTTCGTTTTATGATCGAAGTACACATTTGTGTATTCAATTGTATGTACACCTGCTAGCAAGATGCAACCAATATGAATTCATATGCATGATTTAACAACAAATCCCCGCGGAGTCTTTGAGCTTGCCAGACGAAACATGTGCATAAATAATATAATTAAACAGGAGGCTATTAACGGCTCCAATTCGTGCATGCTTAGATATAAGTACGATCAGAAAGAATGGTAAGATATCGGAATGTCGAGATCTTATAAATTTAAGTTCCAGAGAGTAAATATTAGTTTCATCTAAATTATACACAGGGTAATCGATCTTAACAGACTATCATCCAGGCACATTTAACTGTTAAATATATCCGATGATGTTGCCAGAGATAATCCCAGCATAATTCGCCCAGTATAAGACAGTATTTGAAACAAGAGGGGTACATAGGGGAATATCAGTCACTTGGCAATAAACTTAAAGTCTTATCTTACCAAATGCATCTTACATAACCAGAAGGAACATTATGATTTACACACATGCTATAAAAGTAAGGTCACCGGTGTTAGTTATCATTCAAGAAATCAGTGATACAAAGTATCACAAAGATACAAAGTATCACAAGCCGGTCAAAACAGTCACATAAGAGAACAGTAAAGAGAAAGAATATGATAAAAATAAACGAACACTGGGTAGATGTTAGAATTTTTTATTTGTAATTGTCAACAATCAAAACTCATTTATAATGAAAGATTTGAGCACTAGATAAACTAGTCATAATGAGACAAAATGAAAATGATTTTAATTTTGGTATCTGATTTATATAATGTTATAATATGGATCACTAAATAGAATGTTGTTTCCTGATTACAATGTGAAGAATTGGGAAAACATCATGGTTAGAATATGAAGAATTGGTAAATCATCATAGTTATAAACAAAACGACAACTTAATGATAATATAATATAATAATGAACGATTAGCGTCTGTGAAGGTAACCGCAGCTTTTAGCAATGTGAATTTACATTAGAAGAAAGGATTTAATGTTAGATGTTTTTATTATTAAAAAGAAATACAAAAAGATCGGACAGGGAAAGTAGCCTTCAAGGAGGACAATCAAAACACAAAACACAGAAACAATCACGCAAACAGACAGTCTGATTAGTAGTTCATGCGAATCAGTAGCAGTGGATCAGAACTAATTAAAACTCTTTAGAAGATGATTCAGTTAAATTTTCATCGACTCTGTTTAATGGTTGAAGAGGTTTTGCACCAAAAAGAGACACATATAGCTGTACACACAAACAATTAGAAATATTCAAAAACAATTTGATTTATATTATTCTTATAATTAATATTAATTATTGAACAAATACAAGTTATATAGAAAAACGAACGTGGCGCCGCGAGCTTTTAAAACATCAAGATTTCCGTTTGTCCCTTTAATAAAGTTTAACATCAATCAATAATCAGTGACGATACCAATTTTGAACCAGCTGCATTCGTACGCTGAGAATAGATTTATAAACTCTATCCCTGAAATTTACATCTAATTCTTGTAGTAAAAAAGTTAGTACCAGTTCTACGTGCATGCGCAGATCATTATTTGTAGACTGTATCCCTAAAGGTTTACCACCACTAATTACATGTAAACCTCCGAGGTGTATTCGAATGTAGTTCCTATTATGAAAAGTAATCCCTCCTTTTTTGATTGAAATGGGCATTATAAGTAGGGAAAAACTGCCCATTTCTATTCGATTTAGTGGTTGTACGTACAAGAAGCGTATTAATAGGTTTTATTGGATCACTGACGAGCATTTTCCAAATTTCGACTCTATGCTTACACCTTGTGAGCAATGAAAACATTCGATCAATGAAAACAGCTGTACCTTTGACCTGTTTAGTAAACAAACAAGAACGTTCTTACATGTCTTGTGACCCCACGTTTTCTGGTGATTTTTCAAGTGGAAAAATTAGTTTTCTATATGAACATTACACTGCTGCATTATCCATACTTGAGGTGAATTTGCAGCAAATCATTAACATGTGACATTTTCACATTGGCGTCTATCATGTCTATGGGAAAAATAATTAGTGGTTTCATACCTATAAGAGATACGTGCAGTAATTAAGACTCGCTCAAATTCGTACCCAGGGACACTTTTCCGATAACAATTGGTAAAAAATAAGCTCAGAAATAAGTTTTTCTTAGTTTATTACATAGGTTTTGAGCGTTTGCAGTCCAATTCTGTCTATAAAAGCCGTAATTTTGAGTTTCAACTTTTTTCCGTGTTTAAAATGACGTGTTGGTGAAGTGTTTGCAATTGAACTATGTCTTTTTAATATCAACATATAGGATTGCATGTTTGCAACATGTTTTCATGAATTAAATCTGCATGGCATAGGTTTGGTAGGCATGAAACCACTAAATCTTTCCCATACCCCCATAAAATAGAATACTGTGAAAAATGAAGATTTGTGTAAAAGGTAAAATATTATTCATTATCATTCAAACTCGACTTGGTAGCGTTCAGCTAGTATCAATTTTGATTTTAGAGGTATTTTTGTATTATTAAGCTCGTATTCGCTACTATAATCAGGTATGGTACCACCAATTTCGAAGAATTTGCTTAAAAAATCAATTTTGGCATGAAAATCGACATAAATTGGCATATTCATCGTCTTAATTGTACGTAAAATGCATATTTTGTTTACATCCATTAAATGTTCTAAACATTTGATCTATTTAATATGATGTATTGACAAGAAATGCCATTTGGTATGACAATTCAGATAGGGTAAAAGTTAAAAAAATATCTCTGACTTTTGTCGATTTCAGACTATTGTCCTTGGTATTCAATAGACCATATCTCGGCAAATAATCTTTCGATTTGCATGAAGTAGGTGTTTTTAAACTTGTTATGAAAATGACAACACAAAATCCTCATTTAAGAAACATCTGAACATGTTTTCTTTTATATAGGTTTACCACCACTAATTACATGTAAACCTCCGAGTTGTAGTCGAATGTAGTTCCTATTACAAAAAGTAATCCCTCCTTTTTTGATAAAAACTGCCCATATCTATTCGATTTTGTGACTCCGCGGGGATTTGTTGTTAAATCAAGAAGCGTATTAATAGGTTTTACTGGATCACTGATGAACATTTTCGAATTTCGACTCTTTGCTTACACTTTGTGAGCAATGAAAACAGTCGATCAATGAAAACAGCTGTACCCTTGACATGTTTAGTAAACAAACAAGAACTTTCTTACATGTCTTGTGACCCCACGTTTTCTGGTGATTTTTCAAGTCGAAAATTAGTTTTCTATATGAACATTACACTGCTGCATTATCCATACTTGAGTTGAATTTGCAGCAAATCATTAACAAGTGACACTTTAACATTGGTATCTTAGGGGAAAATAATTAGTGGTTTCATACCTAATAGGTAATTAAAGTAGAAGACCCATAAAATGCATGTATACCAATTTGACTGCATCCCGGTATTCTTTCTAAAACACAGTTTTTACTTTTAAATAAACACAACCCTGTTGCATTTTGTCTTCAAGAAACTTTCCTGAAGACCAGTGATAAGATATCTTTTAAAAACTATTCATTGTAGAACTATATTTGTGATACAGGTGATAAAGCTTCTGGAGGAGTTTCGATTATTGTGAACCGAAACGTTCCTAACAGAACTGTTGCGTTGAAAACTGGTTTGCAAGATGTTGCGGTCAGTGTTACGATGCACAGAGTTATAACAATATGCTCCTTATATTTACCGCCCAGTTCTTCACTAGACCTTAAAGATCTAAATCACCTAGTTGCACAATTACCATCACCTTTTATACTCTTGGGTGATTTTAATGCACACAACTACATCTGGGGTTGTAAGGATATCAACGATAAAGGCAAGAAAGTTGAGAATTTCTTAGCCAAAAGTAATTTGTGTCTTTTTAATGATAACAAAACACATACTTATTTACATCCAGGTACAGGCTCTCATTCTTCCATTGATTTAACAATATGCGATCCAACGCTCTTGATGGATTTTTCGTGGAGTGTTGGTGACGACCTATGTTGAAGTGACCACTTATTCCTTGAAAATATCGGCCCTCCACTTCTCGAAAAAACGCAACGATGGAAACTTCGCAAAGCCGATTGGGATACGTTCCATCTCTTTGTAAGGAACAGTTAAAGCCTTCCGTTTTCGAGGATGTCGAAGACGCAACTGCTCTTTTTACCAAAACCCTTCATGATATAGCTGATCAAACTATTTCAAAAACCTCGGCAAATCCAAAACTCCCACATAAACCATGGTACAATGATGACTGCAAAAAGGCAGCCAGCGATCGTAAAGCTGCATTGAATGCTTTTAATATGCGGCCGACTCAAAATAATTTTGATACTTTTAGAGTTTTTCGTGCGAAAGTCCGAAGTACTATTAAGGATAGCAAGAGGAAATACTGGAGATCTTATGTCTCTCGGCTGAACTCTCGCTCATCCCTTAAGAAGACATGGGACATGATCCGAAAAATAAATTGTAAAGGTAATTCTAGTAGTGTAAATCATCTTAAAACTGATAATGATGATATTATATCTGTCAAAGATTTGACAAATACTTTGGCAGAAACTTTTTCTAAAAACTCTTCTTCTGAAAATTGTCAACCAAATTTTCTAAAAAATAAGAAACTAAAAGAACAGAAGAAGCTGAATTTCAAGTCTAAAAATTTGGAGAAATACAATAAACTATTCACTCTCAAAGAACATCGAGAATCACTTAATAAGGCTCATGATACATCAGCTGGTCCTGATGATATCCATTATCAATTATTAAAACATTTACCTGAAACCTGTCTCTTTACACTTCTTTATATATTTAATAAGGTTTGGATGACCGAAAACTAGCCCCGTTTCTTGACGGGAAGAAGTCGTTATTCCAGTCCCTAAACCTGTAAAGGATCATACGGACCCAATAAATTATCGCCCTATTGCTTTAACGAGTTTTATATGTAAAACCATGGAACGAATGATTAATGAGAGACTCGTTTGGTACCTGGAATCCAAGAAGCTGATAACAAAGTATCAAAGTGGATTCCGGCGCCAACGAGGCACAACAGACAATCTCATTCGATTTGAATCATTTATTAATGAAGCTTTCGTAAAGAAAGAACATCTAGTCGCTGTATTTTTTGACTTGGGGAAAGCTTATGATACTACATGGAAGTACGGTATCATGAATGATCTTTATGACCTTGGTCTTAGAGGTCGATTACCAATTTGTAAAGAGAATTTCTTAGAGGATAGACAGTTTCGTGTCCGAATGGGTTCAACCCTCTCTGACATCCATGAACAGGAGATGGGTGTGCCACAGGACAGCATACTCTCTTTCACCCTTTTTAGTATACAAATTAACAGTATAGTTAAATGCATCAATCCTGGTGTGGATTGCTCTCTATATGTTGACGACTTTGTTATATGTTATCGTGCAAAAAACATGAACACTATTGAGAGACAATTGCAACAATGGCTGAATAAACTTCAGACCTGGTCGGATGAAAATGGTTTTAAATTTTCTAAATCTAAAACTAATTGTATGCACTTTTGTCAACTACGTAAACATCATGAAGACCCTCATCTAACACTGGATGGGTCACCAATACCAATAGTGGATGAAACAAAATTCCTTGGTATTTGCTTCGACCGTAAATTGACCTTTATACCACACCTTAAATACTTAAAGGCCAAACGCCTTAAAGCTCAACTTACTTAAAGTTGTTGCAAACACTAATTGGGGAGCAGATCGTAAAGTACTTTTACAACTTTATAGATCTCCTATCAGATTCAAGCTGGACTACGGCTCAATAGTATATATGGATCAACTCGCAAATCATACTTGCAGATGCTCGATCCTATACATAATCAAGGATTACGACTCGCCTTGGGTGCCTTTCGTACATCACCAGCCGAAAGTATATACGTTGAAGAGAATGAACCATCACTGTCTCTTAGACGGGACAAATTAGCCCTTCAATATGCCATTAAATTAAAATCTATAATCTTAAGAAATATGAAAGACAATCTTAACACATACCTTTCAAACCCAACTTTCGATAATGTTTTTAATCCTAGTTGTGGACCTCTTTTTGATCGAAAACCGAAGGCCATTCGGCCATTTGCTCTTTGTATTAAATTAAGAGACACTGAAATCGACCTAAATTTGATTGCCAAGTACAAAGTACCACAACTTCCACCGTAGACTTTGGAAACACCAACAATTATTTTCGATCTTTGTAATAGTAACAAATCCAGTACAGACCATACTGTTTTTTAAATCAAATTTAATGAAATTAAATCGAAATACAGTAACTTTCAACATATATAAACAGATAGTTCTAAATATGGAGATAAAGTAGCTGCAGCAGCTGTTGTTCACAAACACAGCATAAAGAGCCGCCTGCCTGACAAGGCCTCTATCTTTTCAGCTAAACTTAAGGCAATTGAACTTGCTTTAAATTCTATTCAGGAATCAGATGATGACCATTTTGTAATCTTTTCTGATTCCCTTTCATCCCTTCAAGCGCTGGGTAATATGAAACATGATAACCCAGCTGTGCTTCAACTTTTAGAGAAGTACAATTCTCTTATAGTTGATAATGTTATTATTTTCTGCTGGCTTCCAAGCCATGTAGGAATACGTGGTAATGATAGAGCTGATAGTGCTGCTAAGGCAGCATTCGGTTAACATTATCTAATACCAAATTACCTTATACTGATTTTAAAAGTTGTATTAACACATATATTCGTAACTCTTGGCAAGCCGCTTGGGATTTGTCAGTCAACAATAAACTCCATTCAATGAAGCCGTTACTTGGAGAATGGCGTTCTTCTAGTAGACTCATTCGTCGAGAAGAAGTTATCCTAGCCCGGTGCAGGATAGGGCATACACGTTATACTCATTCATATTTTTTACAAGCCGGGCAATTACCAGAATGTATACCCTGCTTTGCACCGTTAACGAGCAAACACATCTTACTGGAATGTGTAGACTTTAATCCTATGCGTCAAAGGTACTACAATGTTTATACTATGAAAGAGTAATTTGATACTATAGATTTTAGTCTTGTTTTGGATTTCCTAAAAGAGATCGGACTATATAAATCATTATAATGTCTTCTTATATATATATTTACTTGTTTATATACCCGTTGACGGGCATTTGTTGATTTACATATATAGTTTATATTACTACCATATCATCCCTTATTTTTTAAAATTTAAACTATCTAAGACTTCAACTGTTGACTTAAACTAGTTCACTGCCATTTATGTGTTATACTTAATAATGCTGCCATGTATGTTAGAGAATATAACCAGTCGCGGATATCTTTATTACCACTGTTCTGTTTCAATGGGATGACAATAGGGTAAAAGTGAGGTTTAGTGCATCCTAAAACCTGGTTTAAACACCAGCGGCGTTTTTGCCACTCACCGTTCCAACCCGTGTATGTTTGTGATGTCATATTCTGACTTTTAGTCATCCTCGTAATTATTGTTTATTTCTATGCGTGTTTTTCGTTGCCACTGTGATCCTTCAATGCTAAATTTCCTGTTCAACCTGTATATCTACCTTTATTGACTGATTGATTGAATTGGATTTTATAGTCGCACCAACAGCTAAGGTCATATGGCAACTTTCCAGCTTCTATTGGTGGAGGAAGACCCCAGGTGCCCCTCCGGGCAATTTTCGTGCACGGGCGGGCACCTGTGTAGAACCACCGACGTTCCGCAAGCCAGCTGGATAGATTCCTCGCATAAAGATTCCTAGGCCACTGAGGGATCGAACCTACAGCGGTGAGGGGCAAGTGATTTCAAGTCAGAGACGCTACCTATATTGTGACATATTCAAATATGACTACTGATCGATGGAAATCCACTATCAGGATTTAACAGTCAAAATACCAGTTACATAGCACCACACGTGTTATCTTAAACGTTTCAGTGGGATTGGCGCACTGAACAACTTCTTTTAAAATATCAGGATGTCCTTAGAATGTATTTGTACGTCGCGACAATATTTGCAGTTGCCCAGAATATCAACAATCAGAGGCGGTATTTAATCAGTTCAGTTCTACAAATCTTAGCAACTGTGCTATATAGCAACAGAAAACAATACACAACCGATAAGGTGCGTCATTTCAATTCTAGCATATCGGCGCCCAAGGATCTCGTACAGGAACAAGAAACGCTCGCTAAAAATGGCTGTCGTGCAGATAATATTTTCAAAAGTGAGGGCGATCCAATAATATATTTCTTTGCGTCTGTGGATAATCACAAAGTCAACATGATGTGCTCATAGACGGCGCCACCACAAGCCCAAGCGTCGGAGGCGTTAACGATGTCATTCATACCACAACGTGCAAGTATTTTCCAAGGTTCCGCATGTTTTGCAATATCTGTTGCAGAAAAAGTGTCAGTTAATACTAAGAGCTCTACAATGGCGCAGAAGAAAAATACACTGAACTACTTTATGTTATTCCACGTCCATTTTATCGCCTTAAAACACAAATATTCAAAACAATCTAATTGACTCCATTATTGAGACCAAGTCGTTTGAAACGGATTTATTCTAGAAACATAAGAAAACTGCTCAGGGCATCTTAGAGCTCTGGAACATAAAAAAACTGTCATTCAAATGTAAATGGTATGGTATCTGGTGTCGTGGACAAACACTTATTTCTAAGTCTCTTTAACACAACCCTTATGGAAACTAAATATAAGTCACTTATATGTTTGAGTTATAAGAGACATATAAGTCGCTTATACTTGACATAGGCCAGTAACATATAAGTAACTTATATTGATTTTAGATGCAAATGCGATGTAAGTCATATAACACACTTATAAGTCACTTATACGCGAAATACTCTGTCATTTATAAGTGACTTATATGCGACTTATAAGTGATTTATATGTTGCACATACGTGACCTAATTGCGACACGTATAAGTGGCATATATGTCATTCATATTAGCCACTAGTAGGTCAAATTGAATCACAATGGGTAAAATGAAACGTCATAACAGAAAAGAAAGCTTATTAATTTTAATTTATAAGAATATTATCAGTTGATCTAAATGAAACACAACCTCAATATAGCAGTCCTGTTGGGGCAGTTTGTTTTCCAATGCTTTCTTGTTGGCTTCTGTTCTATTTCTCTTTCTGCTTTTCTGTCACTCTGAAAATATTCAATTACGAGTAAATGATAAAGGTCAAGAATATATATTACTGAATGTATGTTCCTTGTTCTTCTTTTGCGGATAGACAGATGTTATTTAATTGACATGTTTAATACGACATAAATAGGAGACAGACGAATTAATCCCTCAAACGTGATGTTTGCTCTTTGGAACCATTTAACGTATGTATGTATTTATACCAACATATGAATCAACTACATAAACCTATTGATCAGTGGAGCCTTAAGATGACTTGTTTTTGTAAAAGTATAACAGATAAATATAGAAATAAGTATAATGTACTTACCAGCCAATAATCCCATACTATATATCTGTTTACGTCAGTATCCTAAGCAGATTTGGTTTCACTTTTCAAAATGTTTACAATTACAACTAAAGTCTTTCCACATTTCAAAATTATAAAAATGCCTTCTAATAAATCCTTCAATCAACTCACAAAATGGATACGTGTTCTCGCAGTATTTTAGGTTTATTACTTTAAGCCTTTTGACATTAAACATTTACAGCAAAAATGCAACTTCTATTCCAGTTGAGATTGTTTCTTACTAAATTCAAATCCTGCACTGAAAATGAGGCATTTCCTGTAAAAGGTCATCCTAATGACCTAAGAGAGCGTCTGATTACACGTCAGATTGACTCAAACGTATTTCATGATGAGGAAATTGGCACTTTCATATAACTGACTTATAAATGCTCTCCAATATCAGCTTCACATATAAATGGCATATAAGTGTCCAGAGCTTATATGTCCAGATCATCATATAAGTGACTTATATGTCTCCGTAATCTGGAAATATAAGCCACTTACACATATAACTCTCTTAGACAAGATATTAAGTGACATATGCGAAGTATATGTGACATATAAGTTACATATAAACTGCATATAAGTCACTAATATGTTTGTATATGTAGATTCGGTAACGGAAGTAGCTGATTTTCTTAACTTTTATGGATGTTTTCAATATATTAAGAGGATTTTCTTTATTAAGGAACTATAGTGCCACTGAAATATTGATAAAAAACCGGAGTCTTTAACGATAATCACAATACTGTGATTTAGAATTAAAACAATTATTTTTAACTTGAATGTATATCTTGTCATAATTCACTTTAAAAACGTCTACTGTTTGTAGTCAGTGATGTCCTTAACGGATTAATCTCCCCGCCATGAACTATTCTCTAACCAACAAGGCAGCATTAATAGGCAATATAAGTAAAACACAAAGATGCTCGTGTATATAAATACAAAACAACAATAGCCTAGAAAGCCACAAAGAGGGTACTCAATATCCGTATTGCCACTGACAGTTCCATGGCAGTAACCATAGTGCCACCGACAGCTCCACGGCAGTACCCATAGTGCCACCGACAGCTCCATGGCAGTAACCATAGTGCCACCGACAGCTCCATGGCAGTACCCATAGTGCCACCGACAGCTCCACGGCAGTACCCATAGTGCCACCGACAGCTCCATGGCAGTACCCATAGTGCCACCGACAGCTCCATGGCAGTACCCATAGTGCCACAGACAGCTCCACGGCAGTACCCATAGTGCCACCGACAGCTCCATGGCAGTACCCATAGTGCCACGGACAGCTCCATGGCAGTACACATATTGCCACCGACAGCTCCATGGCAGTACCCATAGTGCCACGGACAGCTCCATGGCAGTACACATATTGCCACCGACAGCTCCATGGCAGTACCCATAGTGCCACCGACAGCTCCCTGGCGGTACCCATGTTGCCAGGACAGTTCCATGGCAGTACACATGTTGCCACTGACAGCTCCATGGCAGTATCCATAGTGCCACGGACAGCTCCATGGCAGTACACATATTGCCATCGACAGCTCCATGGCAGTACCCATATTGCCACCGACAGCTCCCTGGCGGTACCCATGTTGCCAGGACAGTTCCATGGCAGTACCCATGTTGCCACTGACAGTTCCATGGCAGTACCCATAGTGCCCGACAGTTCCATGGCAGTACCCATAGTGCCACCGACAGCTCCATGACAGTACCCATAGTGCCACTGACAGCTCCATGGCAGTACCCATAGTGCCACGGACAGCTCCATGGCAGTACCAATGTTGCCACCGGACATCTCCATGGCAGTACACATATTGCCACCGACAGCTCCATGGCAGTACCAATGTTGCCACCGACATCTCCACGGCTGTACCAATAGTGCCACCGACAAGCTCCACGGCAGTACCCATATTGCCACCGACAGGTCCATGGCAGTACCCATATTGCCACCGACAGCTCCATGGCAATACCCATATTGGCACCAACAGCTCCATGGCAGTACCCATAGTGCCACCGACAGCTCCATGGCAGTACCCATATTGACACCGACAGCTCCATGGCAGTACCACTATCGCCACCGACAGCTCCATGGCAGTACCCATAGTGCCACTGACAGCACCACGGCAGTACCAATATTGCCACTGACAGCTCCATGGCAGTACCCATAGTGGCACTGAAAGATCCATGGCAGTTCCCATATTGCCACGGACAGCTCCATGCCAGTACCATTATACCTACATGGCAGTACCAATATTGCCACCGTCGGCTCCATGGCAGTACCCATATTGCCACCGGCAGCTCCATGGCAGTACCCATATTGCCACCGGCAGCTCCTTGGCAGTACCCATGTTGCCACCGACAGCTCCATGGCAGTACCCATGTTGTCACCGACAGCTCAGTGGCAGTACCCATGTTGCCACCGAGAGCTCCGTGATAGTACCCATGTTGCCACCGAGAGTACCCATGTTGAAAATGACATCACCATGACAATACCCATATTGCCACCGACAGCTCAACGGCAGTACCCATATCGCTACCGACAGCTCCATGGCAGTACCCATGTTGCCACTGCCAGCTCCCTGGCAGTACCCATGTTGCCACCGACAGCTCCATGGCAGTACTCATGTTGTCACCGACAGCTCCCTGGCAGTACCCATGTTGCCACCGACAGCTCCATGGCAGTACCCATATTGCCACTGACAACCCGTTAATGTTTGATGTGTCACGAACACTGCTTTCACTCATCATTGTAAGTGTTGTTGGTTTTGAATGCAAGCTTTTGATTCACTGTGTCTGTGAATGTAACCTCGGTCACCCGGCCCGCTTCTGATTATTTCGTTACGCTATGCTACACGGATCCAGAACCAGGGCCTGGGGAAAAAAAGACGTTTGAAATCGCCCCGACGTTTTAGGCGATTTTGGCGAGATTTTGAGAGATTCGATGAGACTATCAAAAAACATATGTTGAAGTTAATTTAATAATAATTTCTCATTTTAACAGGAGAAGCAGCACGTGACTTTACAATTGTTAGCTGATGCATCAACTATTGACGATGTACGTTTATTTAGGGTTTAAAGGGTTTGACGAAAGAAAAAGAAAAAAAAGTAAACAATATTTAAAGAAAAAGGAAACTCAGATGCTTTCTGTGACCCTTCTACTTATTTGTTATGATATAAAATGTAATCAATTTTACGTAAAATGTCAGAATTAGATTTGAAAAGAAGGTGACCCTCATTGAGCTTATTATTTTAAAAGTTCTATGGTATCAAGGTATGCATATATTGTATATCCTGTATTTGTTAGTAACCGGTATAGGATCAATGAGTGACCATTTCTAGAAACAATAATGTACAACAGACTCATCAGACTATAAATTAAGGAATTTTATAACCTTCAAGGAAATGGAAACTGGATTTATGAGACTAGGGGTAATGAATTTTAAAGTTCATAAGGAAAATTGTCAACATGTTTGCATTATTTTGAAATATATTTTTATTTATGACAACAATACTTTTTTTTTTTAATAATTTTATTTTATGTACCTAAAGTCATCACATCTATAAAATAATTATCATATTTTAGATGAGATGCATACAGTTTTATAGATTGGACTATCGTGATACCATAGAACCGTTGATATCAAAGGAAGCCTGGCGCGTATCCAGGCATACGCACGTACGCCAATGCGTACAATTCGTCAGCAAAAGAGAAAAAATAAAAGTTCAAAATGCCATATTAACGCTGAAATATAGCTTGAGAACGCATCATTTGCCTCCTTATTTTCAAAAAAAATTGGGGGGAGACTTTAAACACCTACCGCCCCCTGTGTTCGCCTCCCACATCTACCCCACACTCGCAGCGTCGCTGCTCGGTTCGCAGCTACGCTTCTCATATCTGGCGTACATTTCAAAATGCTCCAGGTACGCCCCTGGAAGCTAGTATACAAGACGTCACGCAAACGTCGACTTTATGCGCTTGAAAAAGAGCGAATAAATTGTGTGCGCTAGTGGGCGCTATAATTGGCCTATTCTCCCAGACCGAGACATATGCAGTCATAAAGTAATGTAATTTCCAAGTTGCATAAATGTCTTCTGAGTGATTCGATTTCTATGGACGTCAGTTATTATGATACACGCATTCATTGACAAACACATTATTGAATCTGATCTGTTTGGAGAAACGTTAATAGCGTGAATGGCAACACTTACTGAAGACACCAGCATAGTTATTTCTTTCTTACAGTGTCTTCAAAGATTGGTTGGAATGGCATTCAATGTTCCGCTTGTCAGTTTCACTCCTCTATTCTAATGTGATTTACGAGTCGACCGGTTATTTCAACAATCATAAGTAACATGATGATCCATTATATTATGAGAAAAAGACGAAACATGTTGAGCGTCTTTTTACATAATTATATACGTATATTTTCCTCGTCGGTCTTTTGTAAGACGAGTTTGCCTTGCCTGATATACGAAGTCTATGCTTATACGACACTGGTGTACTCTCTTACTGCTATTCAAGTACTTTTGTATTATTATATATCGCTAATGGATATATAGTATCATAGAGCAAAAATATAACAGCCAATCACACGCAGTCTAATAAAAACGACAAAACGTGCCGCTCTCGCATCCAATCGTATACTATTAGTTCATTCGGTTTCAATTCAATTCGATGTAATGCAATCTATTTTATCTCATTCCCATAGGAAATAGCAAATGTATAACTGAATGTAACTGATCGTCCACTAATAAATGTGTCGAATAATAGTGTCATTATCTTTGATGACTATTGTTTTTGTATCCATGGGTTTGAACGCTTCAATCAAAAACGTGAGATAAGGGTTTTGTCTTAAAAGGGCATCTACGTTATGACAATATGATCAGTCTCGGAGATTCTGTACGCATTGAAATCCATAGAATAATATCCATAACAGTCACGATCTATTTCTCGCCTCTCAAATTTAGTATATATTTAAAGTAGCTATCCAACCCGCAAACAAAAGCTACATTTTTCATCATATGTACACCGTTTCTAGACCTACTGACGACGAGGTATATACATAAATTATATATACATAATGCCATTAAAAACACGAGTTTGGTGGGAAGCATGGATTTTGCATAATTTAATTCCGATTTTACTTCTTTCAATACATGAATGTGATCGGTCACCAGATGTATATGGATAATTCTAACATGTACATAAATATTGATATAAAAATCGAACAGTAAAAGCAGCATTCAAGGACGACAGTCAACCACAAACACACACAGAAACACAAAACAGATTTAAAGATGAACAAACGGCCAAATAAGACTTCACAAACACAAAAGGGTTGACAATAGGGCTACCGCCTTGGAACGGTCAGTGGCGAAAAAGGCCGCTGGGGGTTTAAACCAGGTTCTAGGGTGCACCAAGCCTCACACTGAGACATTTTAATTAAAAATAAACACAAAATAAAATAAACACAAAATAAAATAACGTGCACTTGTAATGGCGTTAAGTATATTTTGCGAGTCCCAACTCTATCATATCTATAGACAAATGTCAAGGGTGTAAAGGATGTTGGCTGGTCAAGTTTTGACATCTTCAAGTCTAAACATTTTATTTTTTAAATCATAGTTTTATTTTACAACAGAATTGTTTCATTTTTTCCATTCTAGTAGATATGGATATAATGTAGGATTTAAGATGGTAACATACATAATTTTAAGCAAATTTTTTTTTCCATATTTTTTCCGTCAATTGTGATCATTTTTTGTTGTCAACAAAATAGATTTTTGTTTTCCAGTAGTGGAATACATATATAAAAGTAGATACTGAGCTAATTTTATTTTCGATCTCCATGTCAATATTGTGTGTACAGTATTTTACATTAAAAATGTCAAAATAACTCCAAAATGGGTGTAATTTAAAGAATTTTTAATAAAAAATCATTAGAAGCCTGGTGACCTATATATTTTTTTACTTGTTTTGAAAGAAATGTCATAGGACCTTGACATATACAAATTTAAAAAAAAGTTGATCATTAGAACATATTTTTTTATCTTGAATTAATTTTTCGGTAAAAACAAAAGTGGGTGGGGTACGGTCCATATACGTTTGCTTTTTAAAGTAAAAAGAGGAATGAGGATTACAATTGTTTTTGTATGATTTGAAAGGTATGTATATATGCAATCGAAAATTAATTGTTGTTTTTCAATAAACGTAGTGTTATGAAAACAATTGTGATATGTTCAATGACTATATTTTTCCTCCTTTTAGTGAAATTTTGAAGTTAGAAATATGTGCCTTCTTCAATTACGTCTAGTGGGGAAAAAAACGTGGTGACCTAGCCTTTTTTTGATAATTTTGAATCTAAGTTATACCAAAGAAGCCTTAAATATTAATTTAAAAAAAATCTCATCACTACGTCCTTTCCCAGCCAACCTCCTTAACCAGCCAGGCCAAACCCCGAAACTGGAGCGTCGAATTAAGAGTTACCAACTCATAATTTATTTTACCCCTATTTCATCACGGATGTTTTTAGAACCCGTACATAAACCTTTATAATAATAATAAACATTATTATATGACTGAACACCTGGATAGAGTTGTGATACACGGCTTTGTAGTGTATTGTTGCCGTTATTTGGCGGGTTAGTTTCTTTAACAAATACAAATGTTTTTAGACCTATTGTGTTGCACCTAATATTTATTAAAATGTTTGGTATTGTGAGGTCGTATGTTATATTTATATATACTGGAAGGAAAAAGAAACGCGACACGGGAATTTCCGCTATATATTGTATGTACAATATGCTGCTGTTAATCGAATGGTACATGAATACGTAAGATCTTTCCTTTCCGAAAAAAAGACTAAAACAACACGTAACACAGCAAATAGTATTCCTGCAAAGTTTCATTATTGACAGAGTACGCGTTTGGCTCAAGTATGTGAGCAAACTTAGGACGCAACATTTTGCAAACTCTTATTGGTCAGTCATCTTTGATCCAAAAAATCCAATACCGATGAGATATGGTCAAGTGAATTTTTCAACGATGTACGCATTTTAGGCACGAGCAATGTCAACCATATAGTACATGACAGTAATTCAACACTATTGATGTGAACATAATATTAGAAAGAAATACATATATGGCAGAAATTGTGCGCTTTATATTCGAACAGTTTGGTACAGTTTTACTCAAAGTTGTTTTGTTTTTTATGTGAAATAAACTGGTCCATGAAATAGTCCATTTATCCAGCGAGTGCAGACGAGACATCATCTTTGAATAAAATAAGCCATGTTATCACATGATCCAAATTTCAACGTCAATCATTGTAAAAAACGAAAGAAGCTATTGTTTCAGTGGCATGTATTTCAAAATAATCTCAATGCTGTAGTAGGGTGGCACTGACGGGTTTTAATTGTCAAACTATTATAAGTGGCAACTATATTATTGGATGTATTAACACAACTGAGTGACTGTTGTGAATAGAAACATGGCAAAACAAGAAATGTATTATTATATTCGAATAAAAACAGCTCAAACTAAATAATAACATATGAATCCGATCAAATGACATATTTATCCGAATGTTTCACCATACCGCATGTTTCAATTTACAATTCACGTGCTTTTCATGTGTATCATGTGTGTGTGTTAAAGGCACATGGCGTATAAAGAAAATCTTCATTTTTAACAATGGTGTTGTAACATGGCATATTTTATTCAGAAATGATGTCTCGTCTTCACTCGCTGGATAAATGGACTATTTTCATGGACCAGTTTATTTTACATAAAAACAAAACAACTTTGAGTAAAACTGCAACCAAACTGTTCGAATATAAAGCGCACAATTTCTGCCATATAAGTATTCTTTCAAATATTATGTTCACATCAATAGTGTTGAATTACTGTCATGTACTATATGGTTGACATTGCTCGTGCCTAAAATGCGTACATCGTTGAAATGCGTACATCGTTGAAAAATTCACTTGACCATATCTCATCGATTTTGGATCTTTTGGATCAAAGATGGCTGACCAATAGTCCTTAAATACAGTACTGGACTGGCTCAATTTGTCAAAAAGGAACTTTAACATTTATGAATTTCTTGTTACAACGTGTACTGTGATTAAAACGTCTACAACATCACAGTCATTCATTTAAACATTTTGGGATTTCCTTGGAATATATATGGAATTAATTGTGCTGTATATTCAATATATAGCGGAAATTCGCGTATCGCGTTTCTTTTTCCTTTTAGTATATATTTAAAAAAACACACATATAATTATGGAATTGATAATGGTAATAGTCTGTTGGATAGCTGTGTGTACATATATAACTTTGATTTTGAAAAAGAAAATTGCTTAACTTAAAAACTAATGGTTGCTTTTCCTTTTTAATCGTACTGCGATTAGAAATATTTTAAAATAAACAACTGTGTTCTGTGTTTGCAACAATTCCTGTACGACTTTTATATCAAATCCCTTAAAAGAGTTATTATATTTATTTTTTGCCAAGATTTAAAAAACATTCCAGATTAAAAGCCTAAGAAAGGTATCGTAACATTGCCAAGATGTAAACAACATTCCTCATTAAAAACCCAATAAATGCATCGTAACATTGCCAAGATTTAAAAAACATTCCGGATTAAAAGCCCAATAAATGTATCGTTACATTGCCAAGATTTAAAAAACCATTCCGGATTAAAAGCCTAATAAATGTATCGTAACATTATAAACAACTATATATTTTATATTCGTAAGAAATTATATTTCTCTTAAATAATTCGCGTTCGTTACTATTTATTTTAAATTCGTACATGCGCTTCTCCAGAGGTCCATATTAACCAATAATGTCCATAGTAACCAACAAAGCACTTTAAAATGTGTTTATTTCCCACGGAAGAAGAGTAAATGACATTGCTGTTAAACTTAGAAAATAATGTAATATATATTTTTTATCATATTGTTTTCAGATATCTGATAAACTATAGGTTATATATGATAATGTATAGTATACATTATATATGAATTGCAATATCACAAAGATATTTTATATAATAATTAACTATAAGAATATAATTACAATTCAGATAAAATAAAGCAGATATTTGAATTTATTGAATTCTTGACATTTCTCATATATTTCCAATTCATTCACTTACCTTTATTATTTCCCAAATCCTCTTATTCATAAACCATCAATCAAGTCGCACTAGCACATTGACCAAGCACTATCTTGAATGTTATAGAACAGCTTACTTGTTGTTAACTGTCTTAAATCACTGCTATCTCACAACTACCTAGTTTTAACCAGCTCTCCTATTGCGACATTGAATGCGGCCATCCAATATATATAAAACCTCTTTAAGCTATACGTCTATACGTCGTGTTTGCTGCGGTACAGTGGATAATCCATAGGTTGATTGATTTATAAATGTCTATATAACCATGATGTTGTTTAAGTCACCGTATATTTGTTACATTGGTAATTATTGTAATACATCATTAACTTGGAAATGACATACCTCAGATAGTAAGGCTAGTTTGCAAGATACATAGAGTTTAATTACCAGTGTTTTTGAAATACCGGAAACATTTCTGGAGGGGAGAAATTGATCCGATATAAGAACGAGTGCTTTATAACGAGTTCTTATAGCGGGGCAATTTCTCTCCCGAGGGAAATATTTGCGGTATCTGAAAAACAATGGTTAATAAACTATATATTACATATTGTGTGATGATTTAAACGAAAAAAAACTTTTTATACCAGTTTGCACGAGAACGCCAAGACGACGTTACCGTAAAACAATCGGAACGTCATTTGGCGTTCCCGCCACTGACGGAAAAGGCCGAGCAATGTTCCGTACTGCGAAATAACTCCCACTGGGAGATATTTCGCAGTAAAGCAAACGAGTAGATATAGCTTTTACATTCCTAGTATTTCCTATAGAAATCACAGACAAATATGTAATATATAAGAATTACATGGTTAATAACTTAGAATTGGCGAGTGTAAGAAAAGTGATAAATGCGAGCCTCTGGCGAGTATTTATCACTTTTCGACACGAGCCAAAATACAACTGAAATTCTAAGTTACTAACCATGTAAAAAAATGTTATCATGCAACTGTTTTAAATAACACAATTTACTTGAAAAACAATGAAAATGTACAGTTTACGGCTGCTGCCGTCAAAATACAAATGGAGGATAGTTTGTCAGGGGAAGTAACTTTGGCAAAACACTTTTCGTCGTTTAAGTAAATTTAATATCGATAATAAATGCAAAATACATTTTTTTTGATAAATGTATTGCATTTCTAAATTGATAAGCATAAAACTATGTGTGTATTTGTAGTTTAAATGGCCATTATTCGATGACTTTTTAAGTCATCGAATAATAGCGCGTGTAACCACTAGCATAATACAGCAGTTGGGCGGAAAATATTAGATTAGTAGACAGTAGCTGTATTTGTATAGTAGAAACATTAGTTGCATGATAAAAGCTGATCGACGTCCGTCATTTGATTCAAATACAAGATCATGAAGATATTTGCATTTAATATGTGTATGCTAGACACAGTAACAATTATATTTGCATGATTTATTGAAATTCTGAGGATGAAAGTATGTGCTATATTAGTTTTCCTACACAACATAGCAAACAATCTTTTCGAGATTTTTATATAGATAATCTATGCCGCACATATGTACAAGTTCGAGGAAATGTGTATAGTTTTATCCTAAAACTCCTGTCTGTAAAAGACGAAACTGAACCCTCGTTATTCAGCTGCCGAAGGCAGCTGACTCTTATATGCCTTTAGAATATGTCTATGGTTAACAGACTGTGAATCATGTAGCCGACAATAAGCATGCATTACAACTTCAATTCCTAGGGACCCGTCTAATAAACTCGAATGGTATAAACACATATGTTTCAATGTTCAAAGCTTGCCATTTTATTGCTTCAAATGACGTTTTCGTAGAGCAGTCTATTAAAGTGTAGAATGCGGCAATATTTCCGGGATCTTCACGTCCGGGATTTTTTACGGAGCATAATGAAACTGAATGAAACGCAAGTATTGGAATGGAATAAGTGCAAATCTGTATTTTAATGGAATAATACCTTTTTATGGAATAATACCCATTTATAATGCGGTATTCTCGTAAATACCGCCGTGTTATACACTAGTCGATGGGTTTATTCGTTGCCTATATGGTTTTCTTAATTGCACATGTAATGGTAAGGTAGCAATGAACAGTTTCTTTGAGTTTTTCACTTTGATAAACCAATCTTATAATTACACATGGTAGCAGTGAGACGTCTGTTGTAATGCACACGCTAACGCACACGCATCCCTTACATGTGAACACCTGTATTTCTGTGCTGATGTGATTCTGTAATCAGTATGTAAGGCAAATCAAGGTATTTGAACAGAGAGAAGCGAGGTCGCCCACCTTGATTCAAAATGTTTGGTAGGAACAACTGATGGTAAAATCGGGAAAAATGTGTCTGGTAAGAAAACAAAACGGTCGTGGCGTGTTTACGTCAACATTATTTTTTTCAATATTGTTTTAAACCCGTGACTTGATATGTTATTATGTTAAACCTCGTTTCCAGTCCTTACATAGATACATGCTATTTTCCCTTGGCAGCTATTTTACGCTGGCGTAAAACTTTGCTTGTTTCCTCTTTAGACATACAAAGAGAATCGTACATGAGTGCCTGTTTGATATTGAATGTATTAAACGAGTTGAATACACATACGATGAGAGCTTGTTGCGAGCATCATTTTAATGTTAAACTACAAGTTTAATAATTCAATAGCAAATATTATTATTATATTATTACGTTGTTTCCCATAAAACTTAGTTGTTTAGCATATATACTAACAGGTAGCGTGCTGAGCCACATGGTTCATTTAGAGAACGGGAAGTGTTTATATAAACAAAGAGATACACTGCTAATATACTTGTTACCGTTACCGGAATGTTATGTTTCAAGTCAGTTATTTACATTATTGCATGGAGCATTTGATGATTAAATGTAAATCTGACGATACTATGATTTACTATTAATCGGCAAAAAGTATATATTAGCTGCTTTGAGGTTTCACATAAACAATTTTTAATAGAGACCGATAAATTTAGAGGTTATAATAGCGTAAATGAGTCTCCATTGCCATTCCATAGTAAAGTTAGAATGTTGACAACCTGTTAAAAACCTAAAAACCTCGTTAGAATTCTGGGAAACTTAATTTATCATGCAATTAACATGTCTGCTATTAAACATCAACAGGAAAATAGGGGGTTTAATACCTTCTAAGAAACATTTCTTCAGTTGTATTCTACACCGGGTCAAAGGTCAAAGCTATTTTTTACCCCTTGCAATTTCGTACCCTGTCTACTTTCACTTCTGAAATTCTATATAAAAAAACTGTCAAAAACAAGATGAGCTCCCTTTTCAAATATCAACAACATGTCCAGAATACAGTTACAGCCAAATATTAACAGGAAATTGCACTAAAAAAAAGAAAAAAAAGATTAGCACTCTTTAATACAGAACTACTTTCGATGTACCAGGCAAGCACATCCGGCTGATTTAGTGGAATTAAACCTAGAAACAAAATCCCACTGTTGGTTTATGACAATAAATGGAAAACTCCAAACTCGTTACAGTATGCATATTTCGGTCGATAGTGATAATATGTCTAATTGTGGTCGTCGCCGACACACACTTATAAAGAGTTGAGCACACCAGCTTTTTATATTTAATGGGACATAACTATGATGGCATATTTCTGCCACGAGATAGCTAGATAATTCATCGTGTATTTTTCGCGATAATGTTACTTTTTCTCTTTAATGTTCAACAATGTTATCTAACAAAACTTGCTGCGATACTGCCCCCATCACGTTAGCACAATAGTCAACGCGATAGGAATGATCTTAATTATTTGAAATTTTGTTTTCGTAATAATGTTGACTAATTATCATGAAAATTCACGTTACTAGCTAGTTATTAGTTTGCTATCGCGAAAATTCACGTCTCGTTTGCTATCGCGAAAATTCACGTCTCGCGGCAGTTTAGATATCTATAAATAGATTGTTTATAAATAACCTGGTGTGGGTAAAAGCCATACCGTACCGTATATTGCTATCATGGACCTACTTTTCATACGACGTTAAAATATCAAGGTTATCTTATATATATAATATATACAAAATATTAAATAGAATAATAAAAAGGTGTACCTGGCATAGTGTTCCACAAGTTATAACTTTACAAATAGACGGACAGACGGACAGATGGACGTACAGACAGACTAACTTTTACAGTCAGGACGCACGGGAACGTAAACACGTGCATAGACTTAAGTGTTCTACTCATTTCACCACAGTAGTTTGACGCAAAATAGTCCCATTATCGGGTCACGTGCTGTTTAATTTAAATGTGTATGACCTTATAAAACATACTATAAATCGAAAGTGACTGTATTAAAAACGTCAAAAGTGTGCATGTTCATGTGTTATATAATGTTCTTTGATGTAGTTGATGAATAAATGTCTCAAAACTCTTTAATTGTCATAATGGTGATGAACGCCGTTCGTTATTAATTTTTAACTTTTTTAAATCCATTTTATTGTCAAAAGTTCATTTGGTGTCATCACAGATTTTCCTAATATTTTGGAATTAGATAGTCCAATACCTCGACTACGTTTTCTGAAAACATTAGGAACATCTGTGATGACACCAAATGTGCGCACAAAATGAACGATCCTCACTATCGGAAAGTCCGTCAACGGCCGAAATGCGGTGTGATCTGGTGTGTGAAAATTCTAAACCATGTAAAATTACGACCTCGGAATTCGTACTAAGATTGGCTTTTTCGATTTTTTTTCCCACATTTATTTAATATCTGAAATATTTAGCTTTCAATCGTAAACTAACTTGACAGTTACACATGGAAATGTTAAACTGTGCGTATACTGCAGGGAATAAAATAAGACAACACAGTGAACTGTTGTCGGGTATTAACGGAATACACACATTATGCCATGCAATAATATAATTTATCACATAATTTGCGGTGCAGGAGTGTAATAAACCCATGACATATTTTTGATATTAACCTAGTGTAATATCACTTCCGATTTATCGCTCGGTGTTTTCCGTATAACTCGGCTCTCGTACGTAAAATACCGAACTTCTTTCCGACTTGCCCGAATATATAAATGACGTCAATTTGTCATGGTTAAATGACGTTATTTTGAGACATTACGTTATAGAGGTGATCTGTTAAATAAATGGTAAATCTACCATTTACCTGAGTTATGTGATAAAAAGAATCTTACAATCGTGCTCGTTTATTATTGAATTTATTAAACTCGTTGGCAAAATTAATATAATGCTCGGCAGAGCCTCGCATAATATCTTTTTGCCAACTCGTTTAATAAATTCAATAATAAATGAGTACTCGTATAAGATCCTCTATAAATGACACGACAAAAAATTGTATCTTCACAAATTTATGTAACGCACCGGTGTATAGGAGTATTCCCAGCTACACCACTGATTGACACAAACATGATAAATGACAATATATGTATACTTTCTTCATATTTTCATACAAAAAGATTTTTTAAAAAAAATAAAATACTTGAAAATTTGATTACTTTATTTTGTGTTGTTATTTCTTATATTCAAACTTTACTGAAAATTAAAATAAACACAAAGTTAATCTACTGTTGAATTTATAAATATTGGAGATATGTTCCCGGTTAGGGCCATAGGTAGCGCACAGGATTACTAATCCAGGGGTCGTGAGTTTGAACCCCTTGCGGATCAGTCTCTGTGATGATCTGTTATGAACTTTGTTCTATGCAATGCAAATTTGTCTCCAACCACTGATAATACACAGGCCAAATCCTTAGTTGAAATAAGAGAAATGAATGCTAAAAGGGTATAAACAAATTTGCAAAATTAAAAACATTACGAAATTTTACAACACAAAATTGAAATAAATGTTCTTTAAATTCAGGTTGATGCAAATTAAAAATTGAATACCATTTCAGTCAATGCTTTTTAAATATATGGGTACTCAGTCTACATATGATTTGTAAAACTGTTTTTCAAGAAGAATCATCTTGTCGAAGAAAAGTTTCAACTGACCGACCATTCTTGATATGAAAGTGTCATTTCTTTGTTCTTCAAGTTGTCTGCTGTACAAATTATCAATGAGCACGTTTGAGCTCCAGTACACAAAAGCTGGCCTTGTATTTGAAAATAGTAACTATCATTCATATCAAGGGAATACTGTCCACTGTCGTAACAATTTAAATAAGGCACAGTGTTAGCAGATATAAATTTGTCTCTTGCCGAATAAGGACATTTAACTTCAACAACATGCGTTGAATAAATAATACCATCTGGTGAAGAGGCTAAAAATGGATATTGTTTTGAAACCACTAAACCGCAGGAATGTACAGTCTTGCCGGGATCTTCCATAAATCGAGTTATAGCAATTGATTCATATTTGTGTCCATGCTCTAATGGGGCAGCTTTAATTTTTCTTGTTTCAACTAATGATCTTGCCAGCTTATTTTTATCTGTCCTGTCTGTTGATTTGCAGATTTTACCAAACATTGAAGATGGTAGGCGTTTCGTACGTTCTTCTTTCCATAAATCTTTTGCACTTTGACCCATTGTTTTTTTCTCAATGTCAATAATTGTTTTGTCACTTATTTTTGTTACAAAAATTTGTTCAAGAAAGTTTTCTTCTGGAGAAAGCTTCAGACAGTCATGATCTAATGCAACGGCTTTAGTGTTTGCCGGTTCAAAAGTTTGAAATATTGGCATTTTGGAAATGCCAGGAAAATTTAAACATGCATTTCTAAAATGATCTTGGTAATTAACTGTATTTCTGAAATGCTCTGGTCTTGGGTCAAAGTCAATGTTTGTCAACTCATCTGCACCTGGCATATCCAGTGAATTGGCCTTTAGTGGACTCCCAATATATTTTTTACATTCATGAAAACTTGAGATTTCAGTTTTCTACCACCAAATATTTAGATATATTATTGGTGCAACATTATCAGAAGTTAGTATAAATATGTAAAACTCGTTTACACAATTTGCTTAAAGGGACAATGTCCGTAACTTTTAGCCTATAAAACACACAATATTTATGTTGACAAACATAACACACCAACCATTATTGAATATTTACTTAATAAAACGGAATTGTTTTACGGAATTCAATAGCGTTACAAAAAAAGAATAACTGTTTCGTGGGATTGAACTCGTAATCCACACCAACATTACACTCGCATGTAATAATAGTCGAGCGTCGCTACTTACTTACAAGATTGGGACAGGTGGAGTCAAGTTTTAAACAAGATATGTTCAGTCTTCACGGAAAACATTTTGAGTAACATAATGCTCAATTTGCACTGGTTGTTTTATCATTTGACAAATTCGATTACTTTATTGATACCCATGCTTTTTTATTTTAATTGGGTATTTTTGGCATTTTTAACCCTGCCTATCTGTAGCTCTGGGGAAGGGGAAGTAATACGTTGTGGCTATATAACTGTCCAAGTATTAGGTCCACAACAATGAATGTACATGCCAAACTGGACGGTGTTCTTATTTTTCAAGTCATGGCTTTTTTTCTAAAAATTATGAAGAATCTCTAGCCTGGTCATTTTGTGGGGAAAAAACCCCGCATTACTGTCTAATTTGTTTAAAAAAAAGTATTGAAAGATTACTTGTTGAAAGCGATATTACTTGATACATACATACATGTTTTTGTGGGATGAAGACGCTATAACATAAGGTATATTTTAGATAAACTTTCTTCTCTAAATGTTTTCAAAACTAAACAATATTGAGAATATTGTTTGTATGGTGTTCTACGTCTTTTGCAACACATGCAAGGTTATATATGACGGTTGATTTTTGTGGTGGAGGCAGAGAGAGGCGTAGGTTTACAACGAAATGTCAACCATTCGGCTATGGAGACGCTCTAAAGTTATTAAGTAAGAGTGAGAAATGTTGTTTACCACAAAAGAAGTTCCAGATGGTTCTTATCAAAGGCAAGATTGGGACAGGTGGAGTCAAGTTTTAAACAAGATATGTTCAGTCTTCACGGAAAACATTTTGAGCTACTAGCCCATCAGGCATGTGACTTGCACAAATTTACTAGCCCGAACACATTTCTACTGACCCAAATTTTTTAAAGTGTAATTTCAGTGTTGTTTTTAGACAAATATGTATATTGTCACAGAAAGTTACATTTTCTATAGAATAATATCACAAATATTTAAATAAAATAAAGAACTTGATTGTTTTGACACTTTATTCTCAATCATTGGGTCTGAAAATTACGGGTTCTGTTTATTTCATAAGTTTTTTTTGAGTCACTAACTTCTGCATTACTTTTTCCTACTGGGTTAGCTCTTTCGAAATAACGAAGAAAGCTCATCGTAGGTTACATATTAGACCGGAAATGGTCTTCAGTTCATTATCAGTCGGGTTTACATCGCGGTATTGATTCATACTAAATATTGCTTTCTTCGTTATTGTCCCCAACAGCGTTTAAAAACGGCAAATAAAATTGAAAACTAGTCTGTTCTGAAATTGAGAGTTGTTACCGGCGATGTATTAACAAAATAAATCTACTTTTAAATCTGATTTCGTTCCGATTAATTTTGGTACTACATTTTCGTCTAATTTTTAACATGCCCGACAGGCATGTCAGATTGCAAAAATTACATGATTTTTACTGACTGCGGGATCCGGGCTACGGCTAATTTGGAAGACTGTTTGTAAAATATATGCCCCACTCAGTCTCCAATTTTTATTTATTTTTTGTTTAATTCAGGTGCCATAACTCCAGGTTTTCTGGAACAATTAGGCTGGCTATGGAACATGACCTAGATACTGTAATCATAATTGTGGCTATAAATATTGTGACCAATTTTTAGCTCTATCAGAAGAGCTTATGCCGTACTTATGCTTATGCGGTGTCCGTCGTCCGTCTATCTGTTTTTTTTGATCGACTACTCCTCTGAAACTACTGAATGGATTTTCATCAAACTTTACAGAAATGTTGCCAATGAAGTCTAGTTGACTGTAGAAAAGATTCATGTTGATGTGAAATCCAAGATGGCCGTTAAAGATAAAAATAGATTTTTAAAATATAACGACAGATTTTCATGAAACTTCACAGGAATACTGATTTAGCTATCAAAAACCTATCAGTAAAGCTTCAAGCACATTGACCTCTTGTTTTTAATTGTGAACAAAGTATACCTAGCCGAATTTCGGCCCCTGTTATAGCAGGAAAAAAGCCCTGCTTGTAGTTGTCCATCATTAACTGATTTCCACCAGATTTGTATAGTAAATAGAGCGAAACAGGCCCTCTTGTGCATCTTGTTTCTCGTCTTCAAAACAAATTTAAATCTGCGTCTAGAAAGTATTCAATTCCAAATAATTTAGCAGTAGATTTATAGCAAATAAAATTCCATCAAATTATAGGATATGCCGTGGTGCGGTGACCTGCCCGTCCGTAAACCTTTTTTTTGTAGCGACTACTCCTCTGAAACTACTGAATGGATTTTCATGAAACTTTACAGAAATGTTGCCCATGAAGTCTAGTTGATCCTAGCAAAAATTCATGTTAATGTGAAATCCGAGCTGGCCGCCAAATCTTAAAAAACAAGTTTGTAGCGACTCCTTTTTGAAAACTCTAAGTGATATTGATAGGGGACTTTTTCTTAAATGATCAGCATGACATGATGTTGGTCCTTGTCGAAAATCGTTTTGATTCGACGTTAAACATAGCTACCAGCGGCCATCTTTTTTTACATAGAGTTATTTAGTAAACTCTTGTAGCGACTACTCCTCTGAAACTACTCGACGGATTTCCATGAAACTTCACAGGAATGTTGCTCTTGATGTCTAAATCATCCTAGCAACATTTCAGGTTGGTCGGAGGATTTTCAAGATGGCTGCCACAGCTGAAGATAGATTTTCAAAAAACAAGTTTGTAGCGAGTACTTCTTGAAAACTATAAGTGATATTGATATGGGACTTTTTCTAAAATGATGAGTATGAAATGATGTTGATCCTTGTCGAAAATTATTTTAATGCGACTTTAAACATGGCCGCCAGCGGCCATCTTTGTTTACATAGAGTTATATATTAAAACTTGTAGCGACTACTCCTCTGAAACTACTTGACGGATTTTCATGAAACTTCACAGGAATGTTGCTCTTGATGTCTGATCCTAGCAAAATTTCAGGTCGGCCGGAAATTCAAGATGGCCGCAACGGCTAAAAATAAATATTCAAAAAATCAAGTTTGTAACGACTACTTCTTGAAAACTATAAGTGATATTGATATGGGACTTTTTCTAAAATGATCAGCATGACATGATGTTGGTTCTTGTCGAAAATCGTTTTGATTCGATGTTAAACATGGCTGTCAGCGGCCATCTTTGTTTAAATAGAGTTATCTAGTAAAAACTTGAGCGACTACTCCTCTGTAACTACTTTACGGATTTTCATGAAACTTCACAGGAATGTTGCTCTTGATGTCTGATCCTAGCAAAATTTGAGGTCGGCCGGAAATTCAAGATGGCCAATGTGGCTAAAAATAGATTTTCAAAATACAAGTTTGTAGCGACTACTTCTTGAAAACTATAAGTGATATTGATATGGGACTTTTTCTAAAATAATCAGTATGACATGATGTTGATCCTTGTCAAAAATTATTTTGATTTGATGTTAAACATGGCCGTTAGCGGCCATCTTTGTTTACATAGAGTCTATATAATGAAAACTTGTAGCGACTACTCCTCTGAAACTACTGGATGGATTTTCATGAAACGTCACAGGTATGCTGATCTAGCTATCTAAAAACATATCAGTAGAGCTTCAATGTCATTGACCTCTTGTTATTCATAGACTGCAAAAAAATCCCTGAATGTTATATGAACAACATGAAAGAAACACATGGCAATTTTGATTTCTTCCAGTGTCCGGAATTATTATATTTAGATTATAAAAAAAATAATTTGACATTCGTGCGTTATTAAAGGTAAACATTGAATGGAATAAATACATTCAGTAGTAATGTTCTTGTAAGATTGGCATGTGTCCCTTTAATATATATACTAAGAACACATTTTTAAACCTTATCTAGAGTGTAGCACCATCTTGGTAGCAAAGTGGATAAGACCTAGTGCCAGTACTATTGCTGCAGGGGCTCTGCATGTGGGTTCATTCCCTGGCATAGGCATGTCTGATGATAAACTCCATCTCGTTTCTCTCTGAGGTAGCTGTCCCAATTTTACCTAATATGATGTGTTAACAGGATATAAAACATTTTATTTCATATCTCAGAATAACCTACAGTTTAGAGGGACAGGAAAAACAAGTCGAGTCGACTAGTTTTTCAGCCAAAAAATTTATAACAATAGCTGGTAGCTCAGTAAATAAGGCCTTCACTTTTGAGCTACAGTTCTCTGCCCTGACCGAGTTTGCTTCCTGATAGAGGCGTGTCTGACGGGTAACTTCATCTCTTCTCCCTCTGAGGTACCTTTCATATGAAACTGAAGGATACTATGAAGGGTTTTCACGTGTATTTTGATTGACACTAATCACATTACAGATCGAGATCGCTTTCAGTCACTTTAAAATCTTGTTTTTTTCTCTTTGAAGTCCTTTTTTGAAAGAAACGTGTATTTAAAAAAAAGGTTGTAATTTGAAAAATTGTTGTAATTTGAAAAATGAGAAAATACATTTGTGGTTGGTTTTGACATGCATGGCATTTCACACTCCTGTTTTGTATAAATTTCGGGTATAGTTACTCAACTTAGAACGCGCCATGTGACCTTACATATACCAGGGCCTATGTACACAGTGATCTACTTTCATAGCATTCGCAACATCTCGTACACACAACATCTAGTACACTACTTCGCAGTATATCCCGAAGAAAGACGGGATTGGCCGATCATTTACGACTTCTTTCATACTCGCCTAATCTAGAGTCGGATTCAGGTTCTGTGAATATATGGGGCGTAACTTTTGAAATCCACAATTGACGAGCAAAAACAAGCGTTCTATCTGAACTCACAAAACGTTGTTTTGTTTTTTGACTGGTCAATTGTTTTTTTGTAAGCTGACAACCTATTGGGACCACTCTTAGTCCGTCGTCGTTAAAATTAGGTCAGCGTGACATCCAATATGGTCGCTATTACTATAAAAGGTCGAAACCTTACACAAATCTTCTCCTCAATAACCACTGAACATATATCAACACTTCTTCTTTATCAATGAAGGCCAATCCATACTACGGCTAATACTATTACCATAGTATAGGAGGCTATTACCATAGTATAGGAGGATAGAGAGAAGAAAGGCATTATAGTATATGTATATAGTAAAGGGCCTTTATTTAACACCTTTTCTTCTCTCTATATTTCTATACTATCATAATGCAAGCCTGTTGGCAAACCAATAGATCATAAAGTTTGATCAAATGAAGTATATGCGAATGTAAAGAAACCGAGTTTGAAACCATTCTTCAGAGCAAATAACTTAAACTAACACATTTATTAAATAACTTTTCAGATTTTAGGGGATTTATACTTGTGTTGTTTTATAGCTAGTGACAGACGGTAAGTCGGACTACGCACATCAGTCGGACTACGCACATCACACACAATTTAGGTATCGTGACTCAAGTTTAAATTGAGTTTCGTCAATAGAATGTGCTGCAGTCACTGTTTTGCGGATTATAGACCCATTCTGCATATAAATGAAGGGTATCCTGGATTCCCATTCATGTTTGCGGTGTTATACCATATGCTTTTTATTTGTGGGTCTGGTGCACCGTAATCCCAAACTTCTAACATCGTACCTTTCTTAAAAATCCCCCCATCCCCGACCCTGGATCACTTCAATTTGTTAAACAGGGTTACTTCCCTTAGGTATTACGTCATAATCATCTGTAATAATAATGTTGAGAATACCCCTATAACGTGTTTGCGCCGAGTCAATATCGAATTGTTAGCTACGGAAAATACAAACTATGTTGATTATATAGCCTTTCTAGCCGTTTTAAAGATTGGATTCGGACACAAGATAAGTTGTTGAAACAGCATGTTAACAGAATATATAACATTACATTCAGACATTAACATGCTAGTCTTTCGAAGTTGACTGAATTGACAACATCGGCGTAAAAATCGCTGTATTTTTGCATGCTTGATGCTCGATTTGAAAGCACTCAATAAATATTTTGATGTTTTCTTTGACTTATGACATTCTTTTTATTGGTATAAATAATTTCAAATTTAGGATGTAGTGGCAATAATGTCTGCCTATAGAAGAATTTCGATTTTTCTTAATTTATTTCGGTCATTTCAAGCCAACAAAATGGCGGATTTTCAGGGTTTTTTCAATGAGGTACTCGGTGGGGAACTATTTTCAACGTTGCTATACAGTTGTCAAGTGAGTGGAGATGCGCAAGGAAATAACCACTTGCGTCCTGACTGTTAAGAATGCAATTAAAGGCTTTGGGTTTCAATTATCACCCCAGCTGCACGGTACGGTACGGTACGGTACGGCACAGACATATTAATAAAAAAAAATATTAGGTCTGTGGGTACGGAAAATATTTGTAATGTTTACACTATAGAAACATTGTTGATATATATTATAACATCATATATTTATTTTTAGATTTACATAATTACATCTGTTTTATCATAAATTATATATCCAATATTATACATATCATTGATCACTTTCATTGACACTATTAGCCATTATAATCTCCAAGCCAGAGATCCTGCCATTTCCGATAGTTTTCGTTATAGTACGGACTATCTAAAACCGGGTACGGCTTTTACCCCCAACCGGATACGGGTATCAAACTATTCGTGATAAGAGACTATAATGGTGGCAGAAGTGGGAATCATAAGTAAATAACATTTAGATAATTTAATCTAACACATTTTATAAAATTTTCGCGAAAATTCATTATTATCTCGAAAAATTCACGCTACTATCTCGAATTAATCGTGATAATTATCTAGGTATCTAGTGGCAGAAATATGCCACCATACATAACTAAGGTAAAAATTCGTTCTTTAGATAGCAGGGATGATATTTAAAGTTAAAATGCAATCGGCAAAAGGCCTAGGAGGAGTTGCACACACACCATTTTTTCATACACAATGACACGTTCAAGGGGGTTCCAACTCTGGTAAAATAGTCGCAATCCAAATCTATGTATTAAAGTAAGCATATAATCCGTTGATACGTATGATAGAATTTCATCTCAATCGGTACTAGTAGGAAAATGATCAGAAACGCGTGTTTGAATCGAAATCAAATGCAATAGAAATCAACGTCAGTCAAATTAAGGTTACAGGAAGCAGTTGGTAATTATCTATTTGGAGCTTAATTAATTAAGTGCAACAGGCAACACATAACCAAACTCCAAGGGGACACAAATTAAAAAAAGCCGTGGCATACTCGTGAATTCATTCTTTATACTATTATTTTCTCATATTTCTCATATTTCTTCAACGCGGGTTATAATACGTACAGCGGTTCCCTACGATATATTTATACATGTACACACTAGTAGGACATTGGAACGAGTTATGTTTTCATCCCAGAAATTTCATTTGAACAAATTTGATATTCAAGTGTAGTCCCGACTTTTATATTACAAAATAATCTTGGGTAGAGAGTATTGGTCGTACATAGCTCTTGTAAGAAATTGACGACGTCTGCCAATTACATGCTAATCCAATGTTCAGTTGAAACATATTCACCGGAAAAGCGAGCAATTTTATAGCGTTGGTAGACGGAGTTAGGCAGGGCCGTTCAATAAGTTTATATGTGCGTTAATGCATGTCAAATTATAGATATTTTACAATATATCTCTCTAAAGGGCAAAACTGTTTAAGGGTCCTTTCGTGTAGATATGAACAATTGCGTCTGTTGCCACGTGTGTCACGGAATGAACGTGGGAAATGATGGTTTGGGCGAAACGTTAGGTTATTAAGCGCATTGTTTTCCAGTCGTGGCCGGGATGTTGAAAGTTGCTTTGATTGGAGCAGTCGTTGGGAAAGGGAGCAATTCACAGGCAATATGTGGTCAGTATATCTACTTTATGAAATTTTATTGTACATTTGTATTCAATGTGCGCCATTTTGTTTCGTGATATTGTTACATCCGGTCAGCTTTTATGTGTTTCTGAAACATTAACTTGATACAACTAGCATATGAATTTAACTTTGTTAGATATAGTAGTTGATCATTAATTATAATACAAGATTAAATTGATCACGTTGTATATGAGGTTCCATTAGTTGACGGTGGTTAACGGTGCAATGATATACCTGTATATATGCCGATGCATATAAATGGCGTTGTAGAATACGTATACATTGCTACACGTTATAATTAGAGAGTGGCTCACATATATTTACTAGATATTGATTTGTGTAATGATGATTATATACCGATTGTTGTGTTAATGAACCGACGTCTACAAGTATGTATCATTACAGCCTAAGCCTCTCGGAGTGGAGCTAAGCCTTTTGGATGTGTAGGCCTTCTAGGTGATTCATCGCATAATGTAATGAGCGGATGGAGGCGGTCCCCGTACCTGGACATCATTGTCAGGTTCTCATAGGAGCAACAACCAACGGGACACGTGATGGCCCATCATACCTCAGTGGAGGAACTTCAACACATAACCTCGTTGGAGGCGATTTATCGCGTCATCAGCCCTTATAGAAGATCACCGATCATTGGAGTCGCGCTTCATGTTCATAAACTCACGCGCATCAAATACATCGCGTTAGATCATCATTCTTTGTAACGTTTCGGATCATCAACATTGATGTAATTTCAACAACACTTTCGTGTGATATATAGTCGACATATTCAGTATTTGTGATAATACTACGAACGTCTTATACGTTCCTGAGAACAGTATTTTTTCATCTTTTATCTGTGTATTGGCTTGTTTTTCTTGATCATTGCATATATATATTTAACATATTTTAAAAGTTGCATTAAACTAATGTAAATGCAGTCACCGACATTGATTGTTTCCTGAGTTAGTCCCAACCACTAGGGTCACCTTGCGACAGCAGTCTTTGTCCTTTAACACTTAATGCATTCACACGCGACACATACATTTATAAAAACGACATTCACACGCGTGTCGTTCATTTATAAAAACGACATTCACACGTGACACATGTATTTATAAAAAAGACATTCACACGCGACACATGTATTTATAAAAACGACATTCACACGCGACACATACATTTATAAAAACGACATTCACACGCGACACATGCATTTATAAAAAAGACATTCACACGCGGTTCAGATAGGGAATTCCAACCCTCAGTATAAGTGTTTTAATCGGAATCTCGGCTCGACACATACATTTATAAAAAACGACATTCACACGCGACACATGCATTTATAAAAACGACATTCACACGCGACACATACATTTATATAAACGACATTCACACGCGACACATACATTTATAAAAACGACATTCACATGCATTTATAAAAACGACATTCACACGCAACACATACATTTATAAAAACGACGTTCGCACGCGACACATGCATTTATAAAAACGACATTCACACGCGACACATACATTTATAAAAACGAAATGCAAACAGAATGCAAATGGCTTGGGGAAAAACACGCAGATGGAATTCATTTTGGGAGTACTTCAACGGAACTGAACATGAATCTAAGAATTTGCATATACATATATAAAGAATCAATCCTTGTTTGGTATTACTCGTATTTCAAGAAGAAACCCATAAAACACCGTCTTAAAGATAACGTCTGACACATCGATAGTCCAATGTTTACATTTTCTCTTAACAAACTCTATACGACCCCAAAAATCGTAGATCCGGAAATGTAGTATTCAAGGGCCACAGTCAACTAAAAATACGCATCAAAACAAAAACATATACAAGAATAAATAAGAGGCAAGTTATGTAAAATCCCAAACATAAAATGGTTGACAAAAGGGCTACTACCTCGTCACGGTTTGTGGCAAAAAGGTCGCTGGAGGTTTAAACCAGGTTTTAGGTTGCAAACTTCATTCTTATATAAATATACAAACAGCAAACGAATAGAAATAAAATAAACCCCTTAGTGACTTGGCAGAAGCTATAGCAACAAGAGAATACACCACTAAGGACATGACAAGACAATATTGGAGACAAAGATCCAATGTTAACATATTTAGGTAGACGTCATCATAGAGTCCACAATATGTCCTACTTCGCACACTCAAAGAGAAAAGCATAGTGAGAACTGTAAATGGATCAAACATCAACTAAAGATAAGTTTGTTACAAACTGATATGTTCATAACCTATTTGGATAAATATTGCTTGAAACAAGAATCTTACGAAGTTTGTAAATTACGTCACGATAGAAGTTAGGTTGGAATATTGCTTGCCACAGAAGATCGGGTTCTTAAAATACTTCTATATTTGAAAAGCAAATCAGTGAAACAATAGTAACATTTTGCGAAGATTTTTCGACGTTTATTGTTACGGTAGCATTGATTTAGAAGCTGTTAAGTCATACAAAGTTTACGGATATTAAAGTCCTCAACACCACTTAACGGTCTAGAAAAATAAATATTGTTTGGGGCGCTTGTTTCAGCCAATTATCTTTTGACTTTTCAGACAAAATACAATTCATACCTAAATAAGTTTTATATCAGTGAAACAGACACTTTAGTGGTAAATAAAAATACCTTACTTTTCAAAATCGGTTGAGAAATAAAAAAAATCATGCGCGAAAGATTTTTTTGATGGGGCATTTTCAATGCAAAATTCTGCTGCATGAAAATTCGAAAAAATACTTATTTTTAGATTTGTATCCGAAAATGTTTTTAAATTGTTGGATATTCGTAAATTAAGACAATCTGAAAGTTTTATTGCAAAAGATGAAGGCTAACTGAAGTTATATGAAATTTCTTAATTTTCTGCTGTCTCATCAACAAGGAATGTACATGGGAAAAGCAACATCAAAAACTTGTTTGGGCTGTAAAATATTTATTTCTCAACCGATTTTCAAAACTAATGTATTTTTATTTACCACTAAAAATATCAGTTCTAATGATATATAGTTGAGTTACATATTATATAAATTACTCAAGCTTTTGCAGAAAACCCTTTGGCTGAAACAAGCGCCCCGAACAATAGGTTGACGATCATACCCGGTACGACGTTGTTCTGGGAACATCTACGTTAAGTAGGATCAATTACATATATCGAAATTAAAATCAAATCTCTTGTCATAAAGTTTAATTATTATTTCCTTATTTTCATTTGAGAGATAAGAAAACGTAAAGAATAAAAAACACGTCAGTATCAGAAATATTGGCTTTGTTAATTGTTTAGGCTAAACAGTATTCGTGTTTTCAATTCATGATGTATCATCCAGATATCGATAATATTAAAGGCTTGGATTACATATGCTGGAGTATCTGGTGAAAGATTCAACATGCAATCTTTTTCATAGCAATACAAAATCAATTAATGAGAAAGTGTCGCTTTTTAAATTCTGTTCAGAGATATAAATTTAAACATGGCCTCTTTGAGATTGATACATGTAGATTATTTTCTGTTGCGGACACCATTGGTTAAATGATTGTCTTCAAGACAGTATTGACACTTTGTAGAACAACTGTTAACTAACTATTTGGGTCTGATTTAATTTTGCCATTCTCTTTTAGCGGGACGAACATGTTGATTTCCGTGATATTGTAAAGCGTTCGTAAAATCGGTCTATGATGAAACATAAGAACTAAAGATAATGTTAGAAAAAAAACTCGGGTCGGTAGTTTAGCTTTAGATTTTGTACTGTATTTTAATGCCGATGCACGAGATACCTTATAACAAAGACCATGTACTCAGTTGGCGTTCTTGATGTTTAAATAATTACCTTCATATCAGCCCAATATCAGCATGTCACTATGATGTCTGGCATGATACCTTATGTAATGAGTGATATCTGTAACTGTCCTGTCTTTAACGGCAATAAATGTATTTGATACGCTTTATTTCTCAACTGATCTGCATTTACCTATAATCAATACAAATGATTTAATGTAGTCATTCATTTAACTTTCTAATACGTTTTAAATTATGAAATCTTAAAGCTACAGAGTCTCTATATCAATCGATTTCTTCTTTGCAGGCGTGTCTTTATTTGTAACTTGATGTTCACCAGGATATGCCGAAATCGGGTATTTAAGCGAGCAAATATAACGCAGGACATCATTTATTGTATATACATCGACCAGGGCACATCGTACCTGTACATACGTAACATTATGATATACAGAAGAAAAAAAAGCAATCGAACACACGACCTTCTGATTTCAAGTCAGGTGCGCTATCCACTGAGCTATAATGCTTCTTGAGAAAGTATACAAACTACTATTTATTATGAGGCAAAATAACTTAACTTATTTGAACGCAACTGAAGATGAATTCATAAATATATAGACCATCTTGTTGGACGTTTAAATTAACATTGCCTGCTGTAATACTATATGTTATCATTATGAAACTAATATACCGCCTCAAGGTCTCACTACACAGTTAGCTCTCTTGAAACGCACGGTAGGATAATTCTTACGCCTAAAAAGTAGTAGTGTGTTCTTCAGTTTTAGATATTTTTAAAAATTGCTGACAGATATGTTTATTGTTGTTGCAGGTGAGATGAACAGAGTCTGAAATTGGATGTGCAGCTATTAGATGACACTGCCACCAAAATATGGCAGCTTTATGGGTGTTGAAGAAGAGTAGGAATTCTGATCCAAACTCTGGAGTTAAAGCCCAAAATAGTGCATTGGAGGACACCACTCTAATTTAAAAAAGAAACTGGTCAACGTACCAGATGTTGTACAGTTTTGTGTGAGCAAATGACTTGGTTACATAAAACAGTAACGTTTAGCTTGGAAACTTCCTGTTTGGAATGGCCCTGTAAACTTTATTTATATAGGCCAACATAGTAAAAATGCACTGTGTAGTGAGACCTCAAAACAACCATATCTCGACTTTTATTTAGCGCTTGATGAGTTTGTGTGTGCACTAGTTATTACGTAATGTCTATTTAGTGTTATTATTGATAGAACATACCAATAAATAGCCGTGGTCTAGTGGTTAAACGTACGGCCATCAAAACTTAAAAGCGCAACGTCAGTGATTCAAATCCCGTTTCGGACAAGTATCTTTTTTACACATATATTCTGAAGCCGTATATTATATAAGGCTAAATAAAAATGTGATATTTTACACATTGATTTCTGCCTTATATAAGGACTATTGGGGTGTTCGTCGATTTGAAACTACTTCACACGTGACTCATTCATATCCATGAGTTATTACCAGTTAAAATAGAGACTATGTAGGTTTAAAGAAAGAAACCAACAACAACCCAAGCGTCATCAAATACTGATTAAACAAATTTCAATATTATTTTCTTAAAAGAAGATACTAAAGTCGAACCTCATTCACAAAATGCAGCCAGTCAAAATAAGCAACAGTCAAAAATGATTTAGAAGCAAAGTACTGCACTTCAAACACATACACAGGTCGAAATAAAAAGCCGATGCTAGCGGCGTGAGAGGTGTTGCATCTTATATTACTCTCATGAACGGACTCAATAAAATCAAGTCTGCTATTTTTCTCACTTGTTTGTGCTTTTTATTTCCAAGAGATCCACTTTTCAGTATTTATTGATATAGTTAATGATTAATAGTTATAATTTCCGTTTTCCTTTTATGTTTATTTGAATTGCTTTCCATTTACTGTTTACTTGCTGCATTCATATATTGATATAACACATGAAAAACACACTTTAACGCTAGACACAATTATTTGCAGACTTTGTGTGCGCTATAAACACATATTGCTGCGAATAACACACGAAACAAATACAGGACAAATAGATTTATCAACTCATTTGATATGAAAGCAAAGCAACTTAAACATTTCAAGTAAAGAAATGAGAAGTAAGCAAAATAGGTGAGTAGAAATATTGAATGGACTTTGTAGGGGAAAAAAGTATGAAAGGAAAAATGAGAAAATCGCCGAACATGATGAATATAAAATGACTGTAGTTTCTGTTTGATTGAGCGTTTGATGCTTGTCTTAAATCTTTCTTGTGGTGAAAAAGGTAATATGGTAATATTGAAACCTTGACAGTTTCTACGAATGTCTATAAATAATGAAATCAAAACCCTACATATGACATATATGCTTCAGTCAGATAATATATGATGACATATATGTGACAATAATATCATATATGATAACATATATGTGAAAGTAATATCCTATATGATGACATAAATAAGGACATTTATATATCATATATGATGACATATATGTGACATAACTATCATACATGATGAAATATATGTGACAGTAATATCATATATGATGACATATATGTGACAGTACTATCATATATGTTGAATATATGACATTAATACCATACATGATGACATATGTGTGACATTAATATCATGTATGATGACATATATCTGGCATCCACATCATCCATGGTGACATATGTGTGACATTAATTGAAACAGCGGTTTATTGGGACAATTTAAAGCACGTTATTTGTTTTTTTAAACGCGATTAATATCTTTGGCATTTTGTTTTTACAAGTTTTTTTTACCATAAGCGATTCACTTGTGTTAAGTGAATCTTTAACAGGAAAACATTTAACAATTTTAAGAGAACATGCAATTAAAGATATATTCTTTTTAAATAATATGGTAACTCCGAGTTTGCTAATACTTATTTGGCATGTGTGAGAATTCGTTTAACAATAAAACCAAACTTAAATTGGAAAGACACATATCTACGATACAAAAGAGTATGAGAGTGGACCTATGGAAACGGCCGAACACGATTCATACGAAATATTGCAGTATGGGTTTGTTTGAGACTGTTCATGAACGGTAGTGAAATATGCTTGCTACCGCTCACGCCCCCTAGCCCCGGGTTGAGCAGAACTTAATATTCTTATATTCAAAAGTACAGAATTTTAACCATCCCAAGATGGCAATCCTTGTTAATTTTAGCATCTTCAGTTAACTAAAGATGAGAATACGTTATCAATCATCCATTTGGATTTTCTTTAACATGGTATATATCCGGATGTTGGCAGCATTTTGAACTTTCACCATCGTTATACTTTAATGATTTACTGATCAATAGTTGTACGTTTCATGTTTCTTTATGCTGTTTCGCCTTGCATTCCATTTTCCCGTTTCTTTAGCTGCATTGGTATAACACATCACAAAAACAATCTCTATAACGCTAGAAACAATTATTTTCAGACTTAAATCAAAGTCGCGAAACAATTATGGATGGTTCTTACTTAATTACAGACATGTGTTCCACATACAACCACGACCCACATGTGTGCTGTTTCTCAATGTCGTATTTTGTCTTTACATGACGTTTAATTATGCAATCCAATATGGGTTATAACGTCTTGTAAGACATTAAGCCTTACAAATTTGTCAGTGAACTGTCCTCTAAGGTATTGTCAGGTTTTGATTAATTCTGTAATATCAGTAAACCCGAGTTACTATGATCATATCGATATATTATTGAGAAACCATAGCATAGCTATAGCTGGAATACCAACAAATTGCTACAACTCAATTATGAGTTTAATTCAGAGAACTATTCAATATAGATATAAAAATCGAAGAGGAAAAGTAGCATTCAAGGACGACAGTCAGCCAACTCGACAACAGTGTCTAATACTAGATCACGAGGAAAACTGTATTTGACTTACTCAGTTATATATGTTTTCAAAAATATGATGAAGTCTCGAACCAGTGCGTATCGGGAATAAAACTAGAATTGAATCAGAGACATGTTCAAGTTGATATTCAATACTAGTTTTATTCCCGATACGCACTGGTTCGAGACTTCATCAAAAATGTTAAAACATATATAACTGACTAAGTCAAATACAGTTGTTATACAGCTGGATTAAATTTAACAAGAATGAACTGCTGTGAACGGACATCAGTCAGACCTGTTATCCATATTTCTAATGTAACAGTTTATCTTGTCGATTAATAATGTTTTATTAATGCAATGTAATGTTTATTACATAGACATTGATATACAGATAGACATATATTAGACATATATTTGAGAATTTTACCATACAAATAGCAATATAACAAAGATACAGGCAACATAAATATACGTTCCTTTTTTATCTTTGTAAATTTTAAATAAAACCCAACACAACGAAAATTGAGAGAGAGAGAGAGAGAGAGAGAGAGAGAGAGAGAGAGTGAAATGAACTTTTGGACGTGTGCCAATGGCCACATCGTCTATTCGGATTAATTCATCGCTATAAACTCAAATTAAACTAATTTTGTGTTATAAACGTATACACAACGTATTTTACATGTTCAATGTTAGATATCGAAAAATGTCAATAAACTCCGAACAATTGATAGATATTTTTGCACACATTGCTTTTATATTATTCACGGAGACTTGGACAAATACTTCGAATACTATGAATGTTGACGGGTTTACGGTATTCCTGTTGCATAGAACAGATACAAAGATAGGCAGTAAATGAGATTCTGGGGGAATTGCTTGTTATTTTAGAAATTGCTTTTTAAATGAAGTTGAGTTATATGGCAACGACGGTGATGACATTTTGTGGTTTAAACTTAAAGTTGAATGGCCACCCTTTTTGTAGTATTATCAATTAATATTTAAATCTTAAACATCATATATACATTCCTTGATAGTCCCGGAGAGAAACATGTATTTATAACCGCTACTAAGTTGTATGTAAAAGTAAGTATTATTTGCATGACGTAGATACTAATTTTACCACAGCGTGACTGCACAGGAAAATGAGGTAAATCTAAATTGTATACCTGCACAACTATTGCCGGATACTTGATAAATACATTTACCTGTGGATTAATTTACCTCATCAAATAAAATCTTATTCTCCATTTTCACAGATATTGATATGTGGGAATTGTAAATAGCTATTGTTGTGTCTTGATTTCTATTTAAATAAACATAAACACGCCTGGAGAACTTTAAAGGGAGCTTGTTTGGTACGGAGCCTGATGTTAATCTATGTTTATGTTATGTCATAGCTAGAAGAAGTAGTCGCGAGGCATTTATAGAAACTAACATTTATGACAGAATTCTAAGTCAGATGGTGACGATTATCAGCATATCGAACGAGCAATGTACATTCATGGTGTTAGACGATCTAAAGAGTCGCATGGGTCAATTAAGTAAATATGTCGAAGCAGATCGTACAGTACTTTTACAACTTTATAGATCTCCTATCAGATCCAAGCTGGACTACGGCTCAATAGTATATGGATCGACTCGCAAATCATACTTGCAGATGCTTGATCCTAAACATAATCAAGGATTACGACTCGCCTTAGGTGCCTTTCGTACATCACCAGCCGAAAGTCTATATGTTGAAGCTAATGAAACATCACTGTCTCATAGATGGGACAAATTAGCCCTTCAATATGCCATTAAATTAAAATCCAACCCTTCAAACCCAACCTTTGATAATGTTTTTAATCCAAGTTATGAACCGCTTTTTGATTGAAAACCGAAGGCCGTTCGACCATTTGGTCTTCGTATTAAACCAAAATTAAGAGACACTGACATCGATCTTAATTTGATTGCCAAGTACAAAGTACCACAAATTCCACCGTGGACTTTGGAAACACCAACAATTATTTTTGATCTTTGTAATAGTAACAAATCCAGTACAGACCCTATTGACTTCAAAGCAAATTTAATGCAATTAAATCGAAATACAGTAACTTTCAACACATATACACAGATGGTTCTAAATATGGAAATAAGGTAGCTGCAGCAGCTGTTGTTCACAAACACATCATAAAGAGCCGCCTGCCTGACAAGGCCTCTAACTTTTCAGCTGAACTTAAGTTATAATCAGGAATCTGATGATGACAATTTTGTAATATTTCTGATTCCCTTTCATCTCTTCAAGCACTTGGTAATATGAAACATGATAACCCAGTTGTGCTTCAGTTTTTAGAAAAGTACAATTCTCTTATTGTTGATAATGTTATTATTTTCTGCTGGCTTCCAAGCCATGTATGAATACGTGGTCATGGTAGAGCTGATAGTGCTGCTAAAGCAGCATTAGGTTTACATATATCTAATGCTAAATTACCTTATACTGATTTTAAAAGTTGTATTAACACATTTATTCGAAACTCTTGGCAAGCCGCTTGGGATTTGTCAGTTAACAATAAACTCCATTCAATTAAGCCGTTACTTGGAGAATGGCGTTCTTCTAGTAGACCCATTTGTCGAGAAGAAGTTGTCCTAGCCGGGTGCAGGATAGGGTATACACGTTATACTCCTTTATATTTTTTTACAAGCTGAGCAATTACCAGAATGTATACCCTGCTTTGCACCGTTAACGGTCAAACACATCTTGGTGGAATGTTTAGAATTTGATCCTATGTGTCAAAGGTACTATTACTATATTTACATTAATTTTGAATTAATCCTTCATTTCTTCATCTTTCATCAGTTTTTGCGCACAATATGACCTATTTATGTGTCGAAGTGCCGTAAAACACCATTCATTCATTCTCGGCAAGAGCCTCGCATTATAACATTTTGCAAACACAATTAATAAATTTAGTAATGAATGAGTACACATATAAGATCCTCTATATACATGTAAGGGTCAATCTCATTGAAATAAGACCCTTTATCACGTTACGATACTCTACACTACTAAGGATCTGACAACACTGCACTGGACGTCACGTCAGATTGACCTTATCATATTTCAGCCTACAAAAGTTGGTCGGTTTTGACTGCTTCACTGCGCATGTCGGGTTTCATTAAAACGCTGTGGAGCAGTCTAACTTCGGTATTGACAGAGACGATGTTCGTACCTTTAAACTTATAAAACACAAATTAATTGTTTTGATAAACATAACACACCAACCATTATTGAATATTTACTAAAAAACAAGATTGTTTGACGGAATTCTACAGCGGTACAAAAAACTGTACCGATTTGTGGGATTGAACCCACACTAACATTTCGCTCGCAGGTCAATAGAAGACTTCGCTATCAACTGAGCTAAACGGGACAGTCGTACTATGACATACTATTTAGAACTGTAATGTAGTAATAATCTCGGTAGAATATATATATATCAAAACACATGGCAGACCCCATGATTTTCTTCGTATTCTTGATGTAAACCATGCCATTTAGTGCATTTTTTTTTAATTTATCGTGCAATCCACTGCAATAAATACACGAAGACTTTATATTTTTTTCGGATATAGATCTATGTGTTTTATGTGGATTGCCGTTTGTTCAGTTCACTCGAACATCAAATGAAACGCGCGATTTCATTGGTTGAATTAAGTTGATCTGCTCATAAATATTGATGAAAGGTCGATCTGACGTGACCGCCAAAGCTGTGTTGTCAGATCCTATAGGGAAGACTATCAAAGCGTAATTCGGATATGATTTTAATGAGATTGTGTTAGGGTGGGAATATCAACCATTTCCAAGTGGGCTATGTCCCAATGCGTGGGGATGGACCCGAGGACCAACTATAGTTGGATAGTTGTATACTTCTGTTCATGCTCACTGTAGTTTCAGAGAAGATATTTTATAGATTTTTTTATACAACTCTTATATAAAACTTAGACTCCTGAGGCGGGCATGATTTGACCCCATGGTCACCATTTGAACAAACTTGGTAGAGGACCATACGCTAATGAGATCTCTGTGCCTTGTGGTTTTAGAGAAGCAGATTTATCAAGGTTTTCCCTATATAAGACATGTGGAACTGGGATGGGCTATATTTGACCCCTGGGTCACCATTTGAATAAAATTAGTAGAGGACCATAAGGTTATGGTAAATACAAAATATTGAACCTCTGGTTCAGGTAGTTTCAGAGTAGACGTTCTTTTAAACAATTTACTATATAAGTCTATGTAAAACATGGGCGCCCGGGGCGGAGCCAGATTTGACCCCAGGGTCACCGTTTGAGCAGAGGACTATAAGTGGATTCTACTTGTACTATGTGAGAGCTCTGTGCCTTGTGGTTTCAGAGAAGAATTTTTTAAGTTTTTCACTATAGTAGTCTATGCAAAACATGCACAATTTCTATATACAACATTTGAACCCCCGGGGCGCAGCCATTTTTGACCCCGGAGACTTCATTTGAACAAACTCGATAATCCAGGGAATACAGAACAACTTTCGAAATTTTTTCAGAGAAGAAGATTTTTTAATATTTTTGGTAATGGCGGCCATCTTGGATTTCGCGCTTACCAAATTTGAATAAATTTGAAAAACATTGACCTCAGGATTATCCATGTGAAGTTTGGTCAAAATTAGCCTAAAAGCAATTGGTCCGTCTGGTAATAGAAATAATGGGCAGCGAAATATCGTTTAGAACAACTTTCAAATGGTCATATCTTTTTTGTTTATCATCCGATGATAATTCTTTTACTAAGTTTTTCAGAACTTTCAGTTCTGTTTGGCTGTGTGACTACATTCCTTATAAGCTATGCCACAAACCGCTTTTTCTTATACCATTTGAAATAGAAAATTTCAATAGCCTCACTGAATCTATAATCAGCTTTTTATTTACGAAACTAGAACAAACAAATCCAAACCCTTATACACCTTCATCATTACAGAGATAGATCCTGGACATCGGCTTAGCTACTATTTAGGCCATATAGATTCGGGGCTATACATCAATTTGAAAAGTTAAGAAAACGAAAAATCCAAAAATGCAATAAAAACTGAAGCCAGAAGGGGTGAAGGGTCAACATTTGTTTCTTATTTCATTTTACAGTGTAGGTAATTGAATTTTGTCAAAGATTAATTCTCATTTTTGTCAAAAAATGTATTTCTTCAAATACCACACCAGTGCTCTGTCAGATATACGCCAAAACGCATAGCTAATTAAGAAAAGAAAAACAAGCGTGTGTGTGTGGTGAGGGTTGGGGGACATTGCCCCAGAACCCGCTAGGTTATCGGGCCTATATATGCATTTCAGGTCACCTACGCCCCTGCTGGAGTCCAATATTGCATTCGCACTGAAACCTTTGAAACAAAAATAGAGAAAATGATTAAGCAGTGCTGTCTGTATTAGGTTATAATGGGAAAATGCTTGGCCTAAGGGATGGTAATTATTTATTAGCCGAACAATTTAAACTTGATTACCATTCGGTTTACAGACGCAGATATGTGAATTTGTTTTAAAAGTGCATGCAGTCTTGAAAAAACACGACCTTTTAGTATTGCGACGCACTTTGTGCTCAGCGGCTGACCCCTCTGCAATCAGTCACCACGCTTCACCTTTCTCTTGCGAGACGACTGAACAACCTTGCGTGACTCTAAAATTGCAACTTTTTGAAACCCGGGAAAAGGAAGATAGGTAAATGTGTTGTTGTTTTTCGTACCCTTAGTTTACTCTTGAAACGAAATAAAGAAATAATAATAATAACATGTGACACAATTAAAAATATGCTTTTTTTACTAGATTTACCAAGCTTTTGTAATACTATTTGAAATGTTTTAATATGTTTACATATACATCGCATCCTCCGTATAAGTAACGGTACGTAAATAATGACTTCATATACATTTATAATATAAACGAATGACAGCAGTGAAGCAACGTTTGTTTTGATTTTGAATTGATTGGAGGGAAAGACTAGTATACCAGTATGTCAACCCGTAAAATGTGGTCAATGGAAGCCAGACTGGCTATGTTCCTATGTTTGTTCAAGTTTATAATATTAGAGACAACTCAAGCTATCATCAAATCAGATAGTTTGAACTATTGGCTAGTGATTAAGAGCTATTTAGAAAACGACTGATAACAAACTTAGGATTTTTTATTTTGGTTCTGTTTGCAAATATTAAAATAAAACTATAACACTAAGACGACAGCCAGTCTACATGAAAGTATATGGCATGTATTTTACACTAAAGCAGTTATACGATATATTTGCTTACCTGAGAAACACTTTGGATGTTCTCACTAAGAAAAGGGTATAAGTTCAAAGGAAGAGTAGCATTCACAGAACACAGTCACTCCAAACAAGTATTACAAAGCAAAGGTGATTCAAAAAGCACATCCCAAACACATTCAGTATAAAAGCACATCACAAACATATAAGGGTTGACAACATATGTTGGGTACCGCCTTGGAACGGTCAGTGGCAAAACGGACCACCGGAGAGTTTAAACCGGTTCAAGAGTGCACCAAACCTCTCTCTTACCCTTTCATCATCCCTAAAAACAGGACAGTGTAAGTAAAAATAATCCTCGACGAGTTAACCCCTTAGAAAAACACAGAAATGTTCATGTATATATTAATATATAAAAAAATAAGTTAAACCTAAGAAGCTAATCTCATATGTACTCGATGAAGTCCGAGCATCAAGGGGAAAACCATTAAGGGCACGACAAAAACGGAGTGATAGACATTCATCAAACGAGTCATGCCTTAAAGATTTAGAATTACGTTGTCATAGAGTCCAACGACCGTCCGGTCATAGCACAATCAAAGAGGTAAGCAAAGTTGCAAACTGTAGAAGGGTCCACAACTAAGTATGTAGTGCGCCGCAGAATACTTCGGTCGTGACCTCTGTTTATACATTTTCTAATAATTTTAATAAATAACTCATGACAATTATCACGACCTGTAATCTTCCTAAATTTGTAAATCACATCTCCATAAAAGGCGGGTTGTGATAAACCTTGTCGCAGAAGTGTTTTAAGATTGCTATTATATTTGTCGAGCAGATCAGTGTTACGATAATAAGACTTAGAAAAAGTCTTACGTAACTTATGGTAACGGTAACCCTGTTGGAGAAGTTTTACAGTAATGTTAAAATTACGAAGATTGAAGTACACATCACGGCTACAAGCTCTGCCAAAAACGAATTAACTGAGAAATATACACGCCATAAGATACAGTATTGAGGAAAACGTGTGTCCGATTATTTGAAATAATAAATAAAGGGCAAGAAAATAATAAATAAAGCAGTGACGCGTAAGGCTCACCATACGCTCACCAGTTATGCATGCTTGACAGTAAAGAGAGTTTAATTAACATTGTTGAAGTGATACGGGAAATAATTCCCGAGTGAGAAAGATTCTTGCGATATAGAAACGTTTTCGCACGAGTTTCTATATCGCAAGAATATTTCTCACGAGTGAATTATTTTCCACATCACTACAAAAATGTTAATTAAACTATATAATATATATTCTGTGATGAATTTCTTTCCAATCGTCTTTTGACACAAGTGTTCCTTCTTCTGTCACTCCTTTGGCGACAGCGCGAAGTAATATCATGACGTCAATTCGTGACGTAGTATCGTGACGTCTATCGTTTAGTTCATAACATTTGGCTACGGTGCTATCTTGCGCACTAGGCGAGATAGTACAGTAGAGGAAGGGATATGTAACTGGGACATTTCTATAATTCTTCACGGAATATATAATATACTATGTTACCTAAATATATTGTATACTAGAATCAAACACGCTATATCCAATTTAATAAGCCTGACATACATTAAGTGTTTCAATATGCTGCTTTTTTCCATTTACAATACAGTGGTTTATGGGGTATGGAATCACTATAACGAATCACTATAATGAATCACTATAATGAATCACTATAATGAATCACTGTAATGAACGTCTAAATGTTAAACGAAAGGAAAATGTTTATTTATATTCTGATTTAGATTTACCCTTACAGCATGTTCAGTTGTACGACAGCAAAACTTCTGACATTATGGTCCTATAGAGTTGAATGTTTTAATAGCTTTTTATTGCACCAATATTTACATATTTTCATTGTATCCCTAGAAGTGTCAACTTATTTGATATATTTGGACTGTTGTCCTTACCATTTGTTATAACAGCAAATATTTGTATTTCATTTTAATGTAACAGTATGAATTTTTCGTTTCAAAGACACACTTCATTCGGTTAGTAAAGACTCATTTTTAAAGAGGTGCTGCGCTTAGTGATACATTTTGCATTGAAAAATGCACCACACCATATCAACGCTACATAAGTGTATGCTTATTTGATATATCTTCAAGTTTAGACTAATATATGAGCTGAGAAAATTGAATTTAAACAAAAAATGATTCTTTACTACCGATGTTTCTATACTACTCAAGGCACTGTATGTTCCTCTTTTCCAAATGAAACTCGCCGTGTCAGTAATACTGCCAGTTATTATGGATGTATGGATCGGTATTTGTATTAACAATTCTGTCACGGAGGCGGCTCATAACATAACTCTATTAAGACGACAATCGCTGATCATAAAGACGTCATTAAAATGATATCGTTTCACTTTCACTAAGGAATACAATCCATTAGACCAGCTTGTCCTTGAGCTATGTATTCAGCTGCAGCTGACAATGAAAACAGTTTGGAAACATTGCCAAATCCCTACGCATATTTATGTTGTCGTTTTTAAAACCGAGAGTTTTGCCAAATATAATTATCGAGTTTTAAATTATTTTATGCTAGAAAACATAATACGTTTTGCGAATTTTAAAAGTAACTTTAAAAAATTTACTTAACAGTCCAATAGTCAAGCATAAAGTCTTAAATAATTGGTTTTAATCATAATGGAAGTATCAACTAATGGAGGAGGTAGGAATAGAAGCAACATAGACGAAAACTTGAATTGTGGGTTTCCATGCTTTTGTTTTCTTATATTCATATATTCATGATCGTCTCATGATAGCATATAGTTATACTTATATTGCCAATAAATGCTGTCTTGCTTGTTAGAGAACATAACCTGCCTCGGATTTCTTTATTCACACTATTCTGTTTTATTAGAATGACAATTCAGCAAGAGTAAGGTTTGGTGCACCATAGAAACAGTGTTAAATCGCAGTGGCCTTTTTACCACTAACCGTTCCAAGGCAGTAGCCCCATTGTCAACCCGTTTGTGTTGCCTTGCTTCTTATTAACATTGTAATTGGTGTTTGTTTTAATGCGTGTGTTTGGTGGACTGTGTTCTGTAAAAGCTGCATCTCCTGTTCGACTTTTATATATATGTTAACGGAAAGGACAAGTGACCGTTAATTTTATATTTTACAGTATAATCCAAATCAGATCAACATTCGCTCTCTAACATTAATCATAATCTAAGCTATAATGGAACATCTTTGATTTACGGTCATTTACAACAAGATAAAACGCATAAATGATGATCCAAACAGCCAAAAGTGGTTAATAACAGCATGTATTACATGAAATGGCTTACTGGTGTAAACGATAAGCAAAATAAACTGTCTACTATCTACTGGATTCCTAAATTCCATAAAAATCCGTATAAGGTTCGCTTTATTACGAATTCTAGTGCCTGCACCACAACAAACATCTCCAAACTGTTAACTTGTTGTCTTACTGCCGTTAAAGATCACGTTAAACTATATTGTGATAAAACTTATGAAAACAGTGGGATTAGTTTAATTTGGTATATAAAAAATTCAGGAGACGTCCTTGATAAAATGTTCAATAAAGGTCAAGTTTCATCAATAAGCACTTATGACATCTCTACACTATATACAACCTTACCACATAACCTTATTAAAGACAAGCTAATTTCTGGCATGTAATAATATTAAAGCGTTTTTTACTAACGGCAGTTTAGACAATTATACTATGTGGACCTGCTATGAAGTTTGTGAAGCACTCATCTTCCAATTAGATAATATTTTCGTCAGGTATGGAACCACCTTTTATAGACAAATTGTTGGTATCCCTATGGGTACGAACTGTGCACCACTTGTCGCAGATTTGTTTTTATTTTGCTATGAAAGAGATTTCATGTTGAGTCTTTCACCAGATACCCAGGCAGATGTTATTGAAGCCTTTAATGACACCTCTCGGTATCTGGATGACCTATTGAACATTGACAACACTTTCTTTCCAACTATGGTTAATACTATTTATCCTAAAGAACTTCAGCTTTACAAAGCTAATATATCAGATAATAACGCTTCTTTTCTTGATTTAGATCTCTCGATTGAAAAGTGTGAAATAATTAGAAAAATCTATGACAAGAGAGATGATTTTTATTTTGACATTGTTAATTATCCCCATGTAGATGGGGATGTTCCCCAAGCAACTTCTTGTGGGATGTATGTGTCTCAACTTATTCGTTTTTCAAGAGCTTGTACTCGAGTTGAGGACTTTAATATTCGTAATCTTTATAAAACTAAAAAGCTACTCAATCAGGGTGGGTTGCCGTTACCATAAACTTCGTAAAACATTTGCAAAGTTTTATTATCGTAACCCTGATCTTCTTTACAAATATAAAAGTAATTTAAGGACTCTTATGTGACAAGCTTATCACAACCTGACTTCTATGGTGATGTTATTTATAAACTTCGTAAGATTCTTGGTCATGATCACTTTCATACTATTTGTTAAACTTGTTAAAAGTTTATCAAAAGAGGTTATGACCCTATCCTTTTGCAACGTTCTGCATGCTTGGTGGTGGACCCGTTTACAGTTCGCCACTATGCTTTCCTCTTTAATTGTACGATGACCGGACCCTATGATGACGCCTACCTAAAGCCCATTGGGACGGTGGCATTTGCTATTTGTCTATGATATTTCTTCTGGCAAGTCATTGAGTACCTTCATTGTGGCTTTCTAGGCTATTGATTTTTTTTGTATTATATTTACACGAGCATATATGTGATTTACTTATATTGCCTATTGATGCTGCCTTGTTGGTTAGAGATTAGATCATGGCGGGGATTTCTTTATTTACACTGTCCTGTTTTAATAGGATGACAGTAGGGTAAGTGCGAGGTTTGGTGCACCCTAGAACCGGTTTAAACACCCAGTGGCCTACTTTGCCACTGATCGTTCCAAGGCGGTGGCCCTATTGTCAACCCTTTTGTGTTTGTGATGTCGTTTGCATTTATTATTACTTTTGCCTTCTTGATTGTCTGTTTACGTGTTTGTTTCTATGTTTCGTGGTTGATCGTCCTCCTTGAATGCTACTTTCCCTGTCCGCTCTTTTTATATTTCTTTACAGAAGTATGATAAAGCCTCAAATTGCACAGCATAATACACTATCGGTTTTAAATTAACATAAAGTCAATGCTGTCATGTTAAGGCACGATTTCTGAAGTTATGAGACGTTATGCGTCATTGGATAAATATATTCTCACATTTGTGCTAATTTATTAATGACTCGTTGAATAAATTCGGTAACACACTAGAACTATCACAGAAGGTGATGAATACCGCCGCTGTTTTGCTATAGTCGATGAGGATGGGCAACATTAAGAAGAATAAATGTCTAAAATATCTTTTTGATGTGGACAATTCTAAGTAAAACAAAGGTCCATAATTCTGTAAAAAAAGATGCAGAATCCAAAAAACATTCCTCGAATCCATACGGTAGCACAACCGCAGTAACCACTGAGTTTATAGGTAACTCACAATATAATAAGATGTTCATAGTATGTTAATAGGAAAAGGCTGAACTCATATAAACATTTCCGAAATATCTAAATATGCCTATTTTTAAATAGCAGATTTGTTTTGCATTGTTAATTAATTTTAGTGGAACAATAAATGGATTGTTTATATATATATATATAAATATATATTTCGAGATGAATAAATGGGTGGTGCGTTATTGTCCGTCATATCGGCCCGAGACCCCAATATCGGCCCGAAGGCTTTAGCATCACCCATGTTTTAATTTTTTTATCATATAAACACTAATTTTCATTGAGATTTTATATAAAAAAAAAAATCAAAGGATATTAAACTGTTAATTTACCGAATTAATTTATAAAATAAAAATAACAAAAATGAATGAACAAAAACAACAGGAAAGTTTTAACTTAAATTTATTGATTTAGTCCATTCTTTCACTTTTTCTTTTTCAGTTAGTCCATTCCATTCCTATTTCGATTTCTTTATTTCCCTTTCTTGCTGTTTCAGTGCATTTCTTTTGGCTGTCAGTACGTCCCTTCAATGCTGAAACTCCTTATCTAAAGGTACCTCTTCTCGATTAAGTACAGCTGATGATTGCCAGGACTGATTTCATCGGGTCTGGCTAGTATTCAGTTTTGTCGGACTATAGATTCTACTCAGAATAAAACTTCCAATATAGACCGTCCAACTCCTTGACGCCAGTTTCTTCAGTTACTGTGGTCTCAACGGTCGAACGAAACCACTCCGTGAACAAATGTAAAGCCAGATTTAGTTTTTCTGTAGATCTAGTTACATTCCTCATTGTGTTGACAAAAATCCTATGTCAGTTTCATTTACTTCATGATGCCTTCCCTCAATAATTCGTCCATCTAAGTACAATAAGTAAAATAATCTGTTAGCCACTGACGCTAACGTCTTCTCGCCGGCTTTCATTTTAATGCTTTTTAAATTACGTCAGTTACGTTAGTTGACGTCTCTTACGTCATGTCATTGACGGGTTTAACGTCAAAGTTATAGTTTTAAAGAAAAGGGTAAAACAAAAAACAATCGACAATAATCGTAACGGTCAGGTGAGGGTCAGGTGACCGGGCCAATATTGATATGCATTTTCGGCCCGGTCACATGACCTAAATTTGGTATATCAGACCGCATTTATGATACGGCTCAATTCTCGAGAGCTTATTGTAGGGTCAGGTGACCGGGCCAATATGGATATGCATTTTCGGCCCGGTCACATGACCTAAATTTGGTATATCAGACCGCATTTATGATACGGCTCAATTCTCGAGAGCTTATTGTAGGGTAATTTTGTGCATATTGCGGGCTAAAAATGCGTATATATATGATAAAAAAAATAAATATATATATATAAGTATATATAAGTATATACAAATGTCGAACATAAATGTAGCAGAGCCCAGTCAGCCAATAACACTCGTTCAAAGGATGATTAGATAGAAGTGAAGTATGTGATACCACAAACACAACGTGGTTAACAGCAGGGGTACGGCATTGAAACGGTCAGTGTCAAAAGGGGCGCTCTGGATTTACACCAAGTTCTAAGGTGCACAAAAAACTCACTCCTATCTCCCACATACCTTATGGTCATCCCAGTTAAAGACAACCGGACAATGTAATAAAAATATCCTCTCTAGTCTATGCTATATCATATAACAAACACGTCGACATTAACAGGCAATATAAGTAAAACACAAAGGTGTTTATGTACATAGCAATAGATAACTAATAAAGTCTATATGATCACTAAGTAAATATAGCTATAAAAATCGAACAGGAAAAGTAGCATTCAAGGACGACAGTCAACTACAAACACACACAGAAACAAAGAACACATTTTAAGATGAATAAAAGGCCAAGTAAGACACCACAACACAAAAGGGTTGACAATAGGGCTACCACCTTGGAACTGTGAGTGGCAAAAAAGGCCGCTGATGGTTTAAACCAGATTCTAGGGTACACCAAACCTCACACATACCCTACTGTCAACCCAATAAAACGGGACAGTGTAAATAAAGAAATCCCCGCCATGAACTATTCTCTAACCAACAAGGCAGCATTCATAGATAATATAAGTAAAACACAAAGATGCTCGTGTATATATAATTACAAAAAAAAAGCCTAGAAAACTACAAACAAAGTACTTCATGACTTGGCAGAAGCCAGATCAACAAGAGAATAAACAATTAAGGGCAAGACAAGACAAGTCCATAATGACTTGGCAGAAACCATCGAAATTCGAGAATAAACTGCTGAGGACACGAAAAACCGAAAGCAACATTAACTCTCACTTTTCTTTTCTGGCTTTAGGTAGACGTCGTCACAGGGTCCATCTGTCGTGTCATTGCACATTCAAGGAGGAAAGTAGTCTGGGCCAGCTAGATATCGGTCTGGGCAGATTAGGCCAATTAAAGCGCCCACTAGCGATTAGTCAAATTTATTGGCGTGTTTTTTCACGTGCATAAAGTAGACGTTTGCGTGACGTCATGTTGTAAATGCACGTACAACGTCAATTGTTGATGCACCTGTTACCATTTTTGACGTCACATGCTGCTTCTCAAAAGTTGAAAGTAAGAAATTATTATGAAATAAATTTAGAAATAAGTGTTTTGAAAGTCTCGTTGAATCTCTCAGAATCTCGCCAAAAACGAGAGGGCTATTTTAAACGTCGTAGTTTCCCCAGGCCCTGATTCTGGATCCGTGTAGTATAGCGTAACGAACAAATCAGAAGCGGGCCGGGTGACCGAGGCTAGGAGGAAAGTTAACCGTAAACGGGTCCACCACTTAGCGCGTTGTACGCTCCAATATGACAGCGTAATAACCTAATTTGATAAAAAATAATATACACATAAAAATGTCACATTATAATAGAATTCACGTTGCATGGGATGTTTTGGTTGACTCTTTTCTGTGAACGCTACATTTCCTGTTCGGCTTTTATAGATACGTTTTTATTTGTGATAGTCCTTGTCGCAGAAGAGATTTTAAAATGCTTTCATAGTTTAAAAGTAGATCAATTACTAACACTTTGCAAGGATTTTCTTGAAGAGTAAAAGACAGAAGTTTTGGTAACGGTAGCCCTGATGGAGTAGCTTTTTAGTTTTACAAAAGCTGCAAATGTTAAAGTCCTCAACTGCTGGAATACAAGCTCTAGAAACCTAATACATTAAGAAACATATACTGCACAATATAGTGCTCGGGAAACAATCTCGTCTGAGTGGGGATATTTAACGATCTCAAAATGGACATTATCTCTCTTATCATAGAATCTGCTGATTAGTTTTCCGTGTTATATGGAGTTCGCGGTGTAATTAAGAGATTTTATTGATATATTTGATATTTCAATAAAAGGAATTTTAAAAATGTCTGCACACACCATATTGGATTTAGTACTATTGATACATTTTAATCTAGCTACCGTCTCACGATCACTAGCTATAATCTTCCATGTATAGACGCAAATATCTCAATTCATCGTTAATCTTTTTGATTTCGGAAAACTCAAATAACAGCGATCACATGACTGAGGTTAATATTAGGTTCTGGCTAATAATGCGACTTTTGATTACTTTTCTGGCTGCTATGATGAGCTACAATATTAGATTATTGACGTCTGGACAAACACTTATTCGAGGTTAAGGTTGTTTATATGGACTCTGATTGATACGTGTGACATGTGAGAAGACGTATTACATGATAAACATTTGACACTTAAAGTAAATATATACATTGCTATATTCTTCCATATAAAACAAGCGGTAGACCGTAGTTATGACATGTTTTTTGTTTTATATAAATATACCGCCAGCATCTCAACTAATTATATAGGGCAACCAAATGCCATTGGATTCAATAAACATAGAGGATCCTAAACGAGTTCCCAATTCATATAAGATTTATGAAACGAGTTATGAATTATTTTAAAAATAATTCATAACGAGTTTCATAAATCTTATATGGAATGGGAACGAGTTTAAGATCCTTTTTATCACATAACATTGCAATCAAATTAGTAAAAATTAATTCAGATGGACATAGAACCGCCACGACGTCAGACACACTTTAGCGCCAAAACGTCATACAATATGTGACGTCATAACGTCGAGTCTCACACATAACGCTGCGTATAAAAGAGTTCGTGTTTTACCTCTTTACAAAATAGCAGTTTGCGCCAACATTTTAACAAACCAACAACAATGTTTTGTATAACGTGCATTATTTGTAAAAGCTGTCACAAATAATAAGTTTATGACTCAGATCTGGGTGAATTTGTAATAAATAAAATAGTTTCAGTTAATAAACTTGCCTAGTGTTACAGGTTTAACTCATCCAATCAAAATCGTTCCAGGTTGTATTACACGTGTGTCATACAATAGAATATTAAATGGGTGTTCGACACTGCTAACAAGGGACGTTATGTGATAAAAGCAAATACTACTTATGTTCCGTCTTCAATAGAGATATGTTTAACATATTTTCCCTTCTAATGGCAAAGGTGAAAGTCTAACTTAAAAATTAGTCCACTACATAAATTATGCTGAGAAAATTTCTATATGAATTGTCATGTACACAGTAGTGATTTGTTACAAGCTTCCAAAATAAATTCTGGATAAACTAATAAATGGCGTATAATATGGCATTCATTTATATTTGTAAAATAACTCTTCATTTAAATAGCTGCTTATAAATGAATAGTTAACTTATTACAAGCTATGCGGCTCTTTCTATAAAAGTAAGTATAACAATCGAACAGGAAATGCAGCTTTCACAGAACACAGTAAACCCAAAACCCAAGCAAAATGACAAATATGAATGGCAATGTTAATAAGGAATAAAGGCATATGACGTCACAAACCCAAAAAGTGTTGACAATAGGGCATCCACCTTGGAACGGTCAGTGGCAAAAAAGGGGGTTTAAACAAGGTCCTATGATGCACCAAAACCTCACATTTACCCTACTATGTCACTCCAATACAACGGGATAGTGTAAATAAAGAAATCCCCGCCATGAACTATTCTTTGACCATCAAGGCAGTATTAATAGGCAATAGAAGTAAAACACAAAGATGCTCGTACATATATAAATACAAAAAAATAGCATAGAAAGCCACAAAGAAGGTACTCAATGAATTGGCAGAAGCCAGAGCAACAAGAGAATAAACCATTGAGGGTATGACACTGCCTATACAACATTGTTTCTGAAACAAATTATGTATTATTGTATCAAAAGTATAATCAGGTAACAATAACCTTTGGCTTATCTATCAATTATTCGTTTACTATACTTGCATGCATTGGATACTTCCATCAAATACGTAATACTTTTAAGAGTTGATAATGCAACGACATACAGAAAGAAATGTATACCCTTTTAGTGGCCCAATATTCAACGGTACAAATCAGACACCTTTATTTTCTTGGCTTTGTGGCTTTCTATGCGTTTTGCATTCATATATACATGATTATTTAGAGAATATAACCTGGTGGGGATATATTTGTTTACACTGTCCCGTTTTATTGGGATGACACTAGGGAAATAGTGAGGTTTTGGTTGCCCTCTAGGACCTGATTTAAACACCCCAGCGACCTTTTTTGTCACTGTTCGTTCCAAGGCGGTAGCCTTAGTGTCAATACCTATATGTTTTTCATGTCATATATTGGCTTTTATTCACCTTTGTAATTATTGCTTGTTTCTGTACGTGTTTTTGGTTTAATGTTGTCCTTGCATGCTACATTTCCTGTTTGCTTTTTATATCTTCTTTTATTGTCACTAGTCTGATGATTTTTCTAGTTCGACATTGATAAATGCCAAATATTGGTGTTACATAAAGTGTGTAAAGCTGACGACAGGATAATAGCCAGGATTGTGCGCATGTAAAATCGATTCAAGCTAACCAGTAGGCCTTATTGCCTACTGACCGTTCCAAGTCGGTAAGCCTGTCTTTACCACCCTTTCTGTTGTTTTTTGTCTCTTTCATTGTGTTATCGAGTCCTTGTTTGCATCACAGTGCGGACTTACGATGCCATTGCGCTCGGACGCTATATCTCATTTTGATAAATATCGCTGAATACCTATGAGTAATGTATGTGGAATTACGGTGGGAAAAGCGAAAGCAGATCCCAAGAAAACAACATAAAACTTCAAGGTCATAGAAGGCCCATGACCACACTGACCTATGTACATTGTGTTAAGATGTACATTGTGTTTAACACTGCGTGCTGCCGTACGCTGTTGTAATGTCACACCCTGGAGTGACGTCACTGGAGGGCAGCATGCCCTTCCAATCGCATCATCGCGGAATCCATGTATTTATAATGATAAAATTCACAGCAAGTTTATAAATATATTTTTTCCAAATTGAATCGGTGAACACTTTATTAGTATATGTATTATGTTATTTATATTTCTAAAATGTTGATGTAATGTGCATTTTGTTTTAAAGATATAAATTGTACTTAACTCAAAATTGTTAATAAATAAATAAAAACATCCTCCTTCCCTTCTTTCGGTATAATAAATACATATTGCGTCCCAGTGAGGGTGACAGTGGATATTGCGGAAAAAAAATATCCTAAAGCCCTTTTTTTGTGAACGAAATGTTACCGCCTTACTGCCATATTCAGGCATGTGCATGCGTTATTTATGATTAATGACAAGCGTATATCGAGCCGTCAATGGCAAAAATAATAAATGAATGAATGAATGGTGTTTTACAGCACGTCGACACATAAATAGGTCAGATTGTGCGCAAAAACTGATGAAAGATGAAGAAATGAAGTAGTAATTAGAAATTATTGTAAATATCTAAAGATAAAACTATTTACAAATAAGAGATGATATGGTGTAATATAAACTATGCCGGTATATATGTAAATCAACAAATGCCCGTCAGGTTGTGTAAACATGTAAATATATATAAGAACACATTATAATGATTTATAGTCTGATTTCTTTCAGGAAATCTAAAACAAGACTAAAATCTATAGTATCAAATAACTCTTTCATAGTATTAGCTGTGTAGTACCTTTGCCATATAGGAACAAAGTTTACACATTCCAATAAGATGTTTGACCGTTAACGGTTCAAAACAGGGTATACATTCTGGTAATGGCTCACCTTGTAATACATATGCATGGATATAACGTCCTGCAACGGGCTAGGACAACTTCTTCTCGACGAATGGGTCTACTAAAAGGACTCTATTCTCCGAATAACGGTGTAATTGAATGGAGTTTACAGTTAACTGACAAATCCCAAGAGGCTTACCAAGAGTTACAATATATGTGTTAATACAACTTTTAAAAGCAGTATAAGGTAATTTGGCATTAGATATATGTAAACCTAATGTGCCTTACCAGCACTATCAGCTCTATCATTACCACGTATTGCTACATGGCTTGAAAGCCAGCAGGAAATAATAACATTATCAACTATAAGAGAATTATACTTTTCTAAAAGTTCAAGCACAACTGGGTTGTCATGTTTCATATTACCCAGGGCTTGAAGAGATGAAAGGGAATCAGAGAAGATTACAAAATGGTCATCGTCAGATTCTTAGATATAGCCTTAATTTCATCTGAATAAATAGAGGCCTTGTCAGGCAGGCGGCTCTTTATGCTGTGTTTGTGAACAACAGCTGCTGTATCTATCTTATCTCCATCTTTAGAACCATCTGTGTATATATGTTGAACGTTACTGTATTTCGATTTAATTCATTACATTGACTTTAAAATATAGTAAGATCTGTACTGGATTTGATACTATTACAAAGATCAAAAATAACTGTTCGTGTAGAATTAGTGGTACTGTGTACTTGGCAATCAAATTTAGGTTGATTTCAATATCTCATAATTTTGGTTTAATACGAAGACCAAATGGTCGAATAGCCTTCGATTATAGATCAAAAAGAAGTTCATAACTATGATTAAAACAGTATCAAAAGTTGGGCTTACTTAATGTTCGATTCGGTAGTTCCACTACTTCGGCCGATAAAAGGCTCTCGGTATTGTTTAACCACTCATAGAATATGTTGTCTGCTTTTTAATTTAGTCTTTTGGCTGTTACTTGTGATACGCATGCTTCATAACCGCTGCTCCCAACTAAATTCCATTTTGTTTATTTCGCTCTTCGGGGCATAGTATTTTGTTAGATACTTGGACCATACATGTGGGAAGCAAATATCTCTATGTCCATCGCCATATGCATGCCATCTTGGGGATGGTTAAAATTATGCACTATTGATTTTATGAATATCGAGTTCGGCTCAACCCGGGGCTATAGGGCGAGAGCGGTAGCTAGCATATTTCCTAACGTTCATGAACAGTCTCAATCAAACCGAGACTGCAATATTTCGTATGTGTCGTGTTCGGCTGTTTCCAAAGGTCCACTCTCATACTCTTTTGAAGGGTTATAATGTAATTTAATTGCATGGTAAAGGGCTTATTGTCCCGTCGATGATACAGTTGTGGTTCATTAGTTTCAACATATAGACTTTTGGCTGGTGATGTACGAAAGGCAACTATCCTTGATTATGTATAATATAGAGCATCTGCAAGTATGACTTGCGAGTCGATCCATGTACTATTGAGCCATAATCCAGCTTGGATCTGATAAGAGATCTATAAAGTCACAAGAGGACTTTCGACCTGCTCCTCAATTAGTGTTTTCAACAACTTTAAGTAAATTAAGAGCTTTAAGGCATTTAGCCAGTGACAGAAAGAGCCTGTTGACACTATGTGCATTCTTTCTACTTATTATAATAAGTATTTAAAGTTAGTATTATGTGCATCTATGTACATAGTTATGCCAAAGGTTATGTTTGTTATGTCGCATACTTTGGTTTTATCTTTCGTTGTTATTGTTGTTTGTGTATGCGTGAGTTCGGTTGACTGAGTTCTGTGAATTCTACATTTACTAATCGACTGTCATGATACCTACTTTTAATACTTGGTGCCGTTTTCTACTCAGTTATACCATTATGGTACCTAAACCTCAATATAATGACACAAACAACTTCATACCATAAGTTAAGTTGTAGCTTGTGGACAGTGTTATTGTATGTTTTGCATAAAAAGGTGATCCCTTGGAAGCAACAAACACAAACAAAAGTGTGTTCATGGGAGGTAATTATAAGATGCAAAACATCTCATGCCTCCTAGCACCGGCTTAAGCGATATTCTACTTTAAAGCAATACAGAATGGGCTTGATGATCCCAAAGGATCAGTAAATAATAGCAATAGTGATTTGTAGTCGGGCGACTTTTTACGGCCGCCAAACAGCACTATACAAACGTTAGTGTGAATGTCAGTGAATACTGAAAAGGTGATCACTAAAGCGCCTTGCATTATTTCCCGATGCCGCGTGGGCACTTTCAATTAATCACATCGTTATCCATATTAAATAAACCGAACTAAAACAAAGCCTTCAATTATTTACTTTGAATTGCACGTCGTAACAAAGTACCATTTACATTGCCAAGTCAGGATAAAGATGAAATCAGGAGAATATATTGCGATTTCACGCATACAATCATATTAAGTTCCCGAATGATGTTGACTTATGAAAAGTAGATGTTGAAAAGTTGAACAGGAAATTAAGCATTCACAAAACCCAGTCATCCAAAAACCAAAAACCAAAACCAACAACATTTACACAGATAAATACAAGCAAGATATGGGACTATAAACATAAATGTGTTAGCAAAAAGGGCACCACAATCAGGTTTATCCTCTAAAAAGCTAGGCAGCATTAATAGGAAATATAAGTAAATACTGAAAAGTGGATCCCTTGGAAGCAACAAACACAAGCAAGAGATAAAAGTTTCTGACTCGGTTTTATTGAGTCTGTTCATGAACGTTAATGTTAAGTGCAACACCTCTCACGCCTCATAGCACCGGCTTAAGGGATAACTTTAACGCCACACATATCCAATCAGTAAAGTAAGTAATAACACTATACAAATATTATCATGTATATATGAATATAAAAGCCTTAAAAGCTACACAGTAAGTACTTAGTGACTAAGTTTGTGAAGCACGCATCTTCCTATTAGCTAATATTTTCGTGAGGTATGGCACGAACGTTTATCGAGCATCTTTGTGTTTTATTTATATTGCCTATTAATGCTGCCTTGTTGGTTAGAGAATAGTTCATGGCGGGGATTCCTTTATCTACAATGTCCCGTTTTATTGGATTGACAGTAGGGTAAGTGTGAGGTTTGGTGCACCCTAGAACCTGGTTTAAACCCCAAGCGACCTGTTTCGCCACTGACTGTTCAAAGACTGTAGTCCTATTGTCAACTCTTTTGTGTTTGCGATGTCTTATTTGGCTTTTTATTCATCTTTAAAGTTGTTCTTTGTTTCTGTGTGTGTTTGTGGCTGACTGTCGTCCTTGAATGCTACTTTTCCTGTACGATTTTTAAATCTATAAGGGAACGACGGGACAAGTTTGAAGACAAACATAAAACACACATAATGTATACTCGGTGGCGTTGTAGCGTAGATTAATGGCCTATTTACAATAATCTGGTAAAGTTTCTACCACTTTTAAAAATAAATTGATGGGAAATTAGATTTCCAATAATTTAAAACACAGAACTGAGTTTAAATTATTTTAGGGCGTTTGTTCTTTAGTGAGTATTCAATGATTTTCATATACATTTGACGGTTTACATAGATATGAAGATAACGTTTAAATACCTTGATAATGTATACGGAAAAGGGGATCTCTTGGAAGCAACAGTTACAAGTAGCAGATTCGGTCTTATCGAATCTGTTCATAAGAGGTAATATACGTGTCTCAACTCTCTCATCCTCTAGCATCGGTTTAAGCGGTATTCTACTTTAAAGCCACAAAGAATGGGTTGGATGATCCCAAAGGACCAGTAAGTAACAACACTACTGACTTTACATAAATGGGAAGATAATGTTTATTAACCTTTATACTAAATACTGAAAAGGGGATCCCTTGGAAGCAACAAACACAAACAAGGGAGTAAAGTAGCAGATTCGGTTTGATTGAAACTGTTCATGAGAGGTAATTTACGTGCAACATCTCTCACGCCCACGTGCACCCACTAGCACTGGCTTAAGTGGTATTCTACTTAGTTAACATTTATTTAATGTTTATATCATCGCAAATGTTTGTACTATTAAGTGTTCACTATATACTCCTACATTCCTAGAAACTGGCTGTATTTCATGATGAGGTGATCAACATATATAGCATTCAATTTACTTTGTTTGTTTCTTTATACTTTAGGTATTTTGACCGCAACTTCAAACGAAATACCAACTTTACGATCTGCTGATGTACTGATGCACATTGTTAGATACATTGTTTGATAAGACTGACATAAACAATATAAATATAATAAAAACAACTGGAAATTCAAGTTGACACTTTTCATCAGACAGACCATGTAACTGATACCATATTCTCCAAATTCTCTATTTGAGTTTGTTGCCTTTATTGACTGTTCGTATGTTCTAATATAGCTTACTCTGTTATAGTGACTCCTTAGCGGTAGAACAAACTATCTAAATACTTCGTATGGAGATGTATACAGTCTTACTTTGTGCTGTTGATTTTATGAATATTGAGTTCTGCTCAACCCGGGGCTAGAGGGCGTGAGCGGTAGCTAGCATATTTCACTACCACTCATGAACAGTCTCAATCAAACCGAGACTGCAATATTTCGTATGTGTCGTGCTCGGCCGTTTCCAAAGGTCCATTATCATACTCTTTTTTTACGGCTGCTATAATCCAAAGCCCAGCAGACAAAAACACAGAACATCTGAATTTTGTTGGGTGGTGGATGTCGAGCACGTTCATGAAAATATGTATTTTACTTGGAAGCTTTGTGGTTCACTCGAAGGCAATTTAGAAATAAATCAAACACTAACACGCCCCTCCTCCACCAAAAACAAACTGCAAACCTATTTCCATTACATGCATGGTGCTATAATTGTATTAAATACCAAATGTAAAAGAAGAATGATAATGATCGGTAGGCATTTTAAATTTGTTTTGTCCCCTAGTTTAATTACACAAAATAATGGCAAATACCATTACGTGGTCTCACCTTAATTCCATTAAGCGATGGGAAAGCTTTTATTAGCAGGATTTTATAACGGATATTTCGACAATAAAACATGAAACTTAAAAAACATTTTTACTGAAAGAATGCGTTAACCCGTTTAATACTACCTAATAAATGTTCTAATTTTACGAAATCAAGACGTTTTAAGCCTAAATTAAGGTTTTATTTCATACCCCAGTCAACCCCGTTTTCGCTTCTTGAAGAAGGGGTTGGATGGGGTATGAAAGTTAATACTCGGACCACGTAATGCTGGTCTAACAGCAAACCCAGCCTCTTACAGCGGATACTCATCAGTTGTCAGCACTTTTTGGAGTTACTCAAATATACATGTAATTTTGCAGTCACGGGTCTCGAAAAACTCCACGGCGATGACATGTTAAGAACATACCGACCATATTGGCTCAACACAGAGGAATAGCGCGCCAAACAAGATCAACGTCAACTGCTCCGGACGTGACGGGATGTAACCCCATTACATCGATTTCGTTTGTTGTATTGTATTGTTCAATAAACGCCGCCGAAGAAGGGGAGAACTCTGAAAGCGTTACGACAGAAATAATCGATTTTGTTTCATTTTAATATACAGATATATCCCTCGATGTGCATTGACAACTTCAATGAGCAGACAATCGTGTGCAGTGACTAAAACACTAAAGGTAGTCAACGGGGTCCTGAGTCCTTCCCTAAAAATCCTGCTGCTACCTGAGACATTTCTTGAATGGCAATAATAGTTTGCTCACAAATTTTGCGACTTAAAAGCATATATGGAGAATACTAATGTTCCAGTTGATGGGAGTTAGGAGGACATTACCAAAGAGAACACTTTGAAAGTAAAAGTAAGCACTGAAACTCTTGAAAAATATCAATATTTATATCTTAATCAAAGTGTACTGCAGTATTCAGAAAGAATAAATAAAATTTGACGACGCCATTAGCTTAGTATGATAAAATTGCTGTTTTTAATTACCCATAAATTCTAAACTACTTAACCGATTTCAATAATATACGACCCAGTTTCTTAGTTAAGTTATTTTCAATCCAATGATATAGCATAGCAACTTTCAGTTTTTTAAAGAAATGACCAACTGACATTTTTTACTGTAACAATTCTGAAATAACAGTTTTAAAATCTAGAGCTCATTTTCTTAGACCATTTACAGTCAAATGATACATATTAAACAGTTATTTTCTGAACAAATAAAACCAAATGTTTTTGATATTGAAAGAAATGTAGTTCCGGCAGTGAAAAAATAAAAGTTTATATTTCGTATGAAAAACCACTTTTATATCATTGCTATAATCCACTATTTCACTGCTAAGCATAACATAAAATGTATTATAGGCCTATGTTGTTCTTATATTAGAGATATGATTTCTTGGTAAATAGTGCGCATCAACCCATACTTTATTTGTTTACCACTTTGAGAATCTTTCGCAAGCCATAGCGAGGTTGGCTTCTAGAACATTGCCATTCTTTTAAAGGCTCCGCTCAGTTTTACATTATAAAGGTCGGTTTAAGTCAGACAGATACAGTACACAGTCGACTAAAACACGCATTCAAAACCATCAAGAAGTTCAAGGATACATATAAGCAAAGTACTTTCAAATACAGCGTCAACTATTTAATGTTAGGGTTAGTACTTTATGTACACATAATTATCGTGTTCAGTGTAGTTATCGTTTAATTGATATCACTGCCTATTCCTTGCATGATATCCCACCTTAATTCCATTAAGCGATGGGAAAGCTTATATTACCAGGTTGTTATAATGGATAATTCGACAAGGAGCAGGTTTAAAAGAAAATACTGAAAAGAATGAGATAACCTCTTTGCAATTACATATTAAATGTTTTAATTTTACAATATGCACATTTTTAAAGCCGAAAATAAGGTTTTATTTCATACCCCAGCCAACCCCATTTTGCTTCTTGGAGAAGGGGTTGGATGGGGTATGAAAGTTAATACTCGTACCATGTAATGAGAGTCAACTAATCAGGATATAACAGTTGGAATACCAGTAACTCTGTTTCTTCAGGATGTGTGAAGTTTTTGAATCCATACCTCATCATGTTATTAACTCGATGGTTTGTTAGTTTGTTTGTATGTATGGTGTTTTACGCCATTTTCAATACATGTAAGGTTATGAAATTATATGATGGTCGATTTTTTTGTGGTGGAGGCAGACCACTCGCTTTTCCTGGGTAGAACCAGTACTGTACACATCCCGCCATCCGTAAGAATCGACACTTCCTCACTTACAAGTCGAGCTCCCAGTGGGATTCGAATCCTCAGCTGTGAGAGGCGAAGGTTTACAACTCAACGTCGTTAACCATTCGGCCATGGAGACGCATTTAACTCGATGTATTCTGAACGTTCGTATCCGCATTGGCGCCAGTATAATATATTGTTTTGCAGTGCCGTCACACCTAGTTCAATTCAATCATCGTTTTCAAATTTAGTTATCTGAAGTTAATAAGATAATACACAATAGCTCGCACACAATAATGAGTGCGTTTATTATAATTGCTTCCCGCTCCTATAGTTTTCATTGATAAGAATAAATGCTGAAAAGGGGATCCCCTCCCCACGGAAGCATTGGTTAATGATTACAATGCCTGTATATGTGTGTTTCTTTTTACGGTTTTTCTAATTGCTATTTTTTTTGTCTATTCCCTGTTTTCGTCTATCGATGTCGGACGATCTTTATTTGCTTTTCATAATTGCACACGGTGATATACTAGTAGCTGCTTCTTTCAGATTGTTATTATGTTTGTAACTCACTCGTTGAATTTCACAGTAGAAATGTACAGCAAATTGAATTTTAGATCTTATTCCATTTACCAAAACTGACACATTTTAAACTAACGTCGAACTCTCAAAGCTTAATCCTGATTTGTTTATGTATTCCAATATATTTAAGGGAAACATAGTTAAATGTCATTTCTAGGTTTTTATGAGGCTTTGGAAATATATCTCTAACTGTAATTGAATAATGCGATAATAAAACACAATGTTATTTACATGCCACAGTAGTTTCCATGGATACGAACAACATATTTGTATATGACGAACTTCTATAAATCCAAATAGAATTCTAAAAACTAGATTGGTATGTGTAAAACAAACAGTAGCTTCTCTTTTATAGACAAGTGTAAGTGAAATGTTAATATGTAATCACAGACATATTAATAAACAGATAGGAAACTTCCTATCTTAACCAATGAAGTAACAAAAATATCTAGTTGCACCTTAACTTTTCCTTCTCTCTCAATTATTCACTGATTTTGATGAGAAAACATTCAAAAGATTCATAGTGAATATCAAATAGGGATTATAATAATTGATTGTTTTTTCAAAATAAGAAATTACATACAAAGACGTTTAAATTTAAAAGTCATCATTTTTCGCTTTTCTCTTAAAAATCAAGGTTTTGACATAGTCAAAGTTTCCGTCAAACTCCTTTTTGGCTCTAAATGTAAGAGAAAGCAAAACACTATCACTGGAAAGGAAATTCAATTTGTGATGGGATTTGGCATGAATAAAACTTGTATCTATACAACTCTTCATGATATGTGTGTTTAAAGTTGGGAAATATTTTGTGAAATGTTCACAATGTGCCACATGAAATTTAGATAGTGTCCAATCTATTTGTTATTAGGTATGTTATGTAATCGACTGATTGAATATCAAATAACCTTTATTGATTGCAAACGCCTAAATAGACAACATGTTGCTGAATTACATCGTCACTGCTACCAGAACATATTGCTCAAACAACTCCGACGTCAAATGTATTGTTATTTGTAGTATGATTGGTGAAACTTCCTTTGATAAGTGCAAAGCATTCAATCGTTTAATTCAGAATAACTTAAGGGTTGGAGCTATAAATGTTCTGGCTTCCAATGAATGGAAGTTGCAGAACGGTAGTCATATTAAAAAGGAAACTAAGAACACGCCAAATAGAGTGGCTTGTTAATTGTTTTATTAATAACGCATCATGCGTTAAATGTTAAAAGTGAATTTAATCGATCTCTTTAATATATTGTTACTTTGGATGATATTGTTCGGATATAACAATTGAATGCAAACTTGACTTTACACTGCTTATAATATCGTACATCCTTATAGATGTAAGTTGTTGTCTGAATGCTAAATGTATGCTGTGTATATTTGCAGTTCGACGTACATTGAATAACTCTTCAGTAAAGTATCTGGGTATTTGTCGCCTTCTTTTGCTAGTATTGCGTCTACTGCCGCCAAAGCCGAACTCTAATGGCTGTAGAGATTCGAACGAACCAAGCTTGACTTCGAAACTATCACCAGTCAGAGTCATTGTGAAGACTCAACACAAACATTTCTAGCGTTCTTACACAATGATCGAGTGATTAGTATTCGAGAAAGGCCTCCTACTATCATTGGTCAGTTATAATATTCTGTTTTATTAAACATAGCTGTTATTCTTGTAAACAGCCGAAATTCCAAAGAAAGTCCATCTGTGCTTCTGGTCGAGTTTAGCGGTATTTTATAGTGAACAGTTTAGACCTATATCGGGCTGAACGTATATGCAGTATGGTTTTGATCCACACCAGCTGCAGTCGAGGTTATCCGGGTTCGGCAGATTAAAGCGTTGCAATTGTGCACGATGTAACCCTTTGAACAATTTTATTTTTGAGATTATTTGGTCAAGAGTCAATTGACAACGTTTTCTTCAGTAGTGGCATCTCCTACCGATGAAACAGATGAAATGTACCAGTGTTTTGTGATAGAACAAATAAACGCAGTGAATGTAGTGAAATAAAGTGTTGTGAGCTGTTTCAAAACAAGTGTCCACTATGCAGCTGCTGCTCAAGAGCTTCTCTTCCCGTCATTTGTGTATCCAGCCATGATCTTCTTAGAACTATTTACAGTTCGCCACGTGCAGGCTTTCTACATCATTATCTGAACTATAACATTTCAGATGTTTTTTTGTTTGTTTTTTTAGTCAACATTTATTAGTTTTGATAAGAGATTATTTACATCCATCATTATCTGATGTTGTGAATAATTTGTGAAAATGTGTGTACTTAGTTGTGCAATATTCTAAGATCAATATGCAATTGTCAATTTTGGATTTTCTTGAGTATTCATAGGTTTGTCAAATCTGGATATCTAAAGTCTATTGCTTCTGACTAAAGCGATCTGTTTCGTATTTCTTAAATCTAATCAGATATTTTATTGAGAATAACTCATCTTTCGGGTCATTTTTCCTCAGCCGTTTGTTGAAACAACATAGTGACTTAGCTGAAAACCCTGATGTATCAAGCTTTTGTGCTATTCTGTTGTTTTATTTGTTCGTTTAGATTCATTCGTCTTATATTGGCATGCCGAGTATGATGACATTTTATGGAATCAGTTTGTCTGTAGACTTCCATTATGTGTTTTATTCCACATATTTACCAAAATATTGTACGAATTAAGTAAGGTTAAGGTTTAATTTGTGAAATTTAGTAAAATACGTTCACGATGTCTCACACTGAAGCAAATCATCGGGGTAAAACTGAGGAAAGGGCATTCAATCAGCCACAAGGGCAAGAACGAACTCTCACAGAGAAGGATAGAGAATGGCAACTATCTATTGCAAAAGGTAAGTTTAGGTCGGATGTGTGTCCACCTGGAGGAAGCTTGCTAGCGATATTGAGAGTATTTAATCGGACAGTGACAATACAGATTTAATTAGGGAAAATTGTGGAAGTACAAGTATACAAAGGGCAATGGATGATTTGTCTGCTTCATTCAACGAGATTGTCGGATCGGACGATTCTCGTAGTGTAGAAAATACTTTCGAGTCCATCGAATCAGATCATAGAGATTTGTATGCGTCGAATATCTGAGCATTTGCGTGATATTGAATCCGATAAGGGCTCTGTATCTTCTAAATGTAGTAGGCGTTCATGCAGGCCTGTTGCTTCCAAAATCCCTTTGCCCGACAGCAAGCAGGAGTTAGTTAATACATATAGAAACCCAATCGCAGACTGCTGCCACTACAGAGGAGTTAACATTATAGTTCGGTCAACCTTAATCCTTCTGCGAGTGTGTTTAGACCGGCTGTTCCTTCTGACGTGGCATTCCATCCTCAGATCAAGATGCCTACTCACCAATCAGTACCTACATCTGTAAACTTGTCTAGTTATGTAGGAAATGATAGATTTGCCCCCTCATATGCACTTCCTGCCTCATCTCCTACGCAACCTCAGGAGCAAGGGCTACTTGCAATAGCGAAGACATTGGCAGATCAGGTTAAGATTGGGAGACTGCCGCCACCCAGAACCTGGTGTCTTTGACGGAGACTCCCTGAAGTATCCCAGTTGGTGGTATGCATTTTAAATATTGGGTGAGCGAAGAAATCTGTCTCAAAATAAAATAAAGTATTATTTAAAGAAGTATCTTTGTGGGTTGGCTAGAAAAGGCAACTGTTAGGTAACCAGTACCAGAGCCATTATTTCACGTTCATGAGGAACTCGATTGAAGGGGACATGCAGAAAGCGTACCTGATGCAGAAAGGGATGGTGTTGTCGGAGGAATGAATGAATGAATGAATGAATGGTGTGTTACGGCACATCGACACATAAATAGGTCATATTGTGCGCAGAAACTGATGACAGATGTTGTCGGAGGAAAACGGTACATACCCCATCATGGAGTTTATCACCCAAAGAAGCAAGACACAGTTAGAGTTGCTTTTGATTGTAGTGCCAAGTTTAGGGGTAAATATTTGAATGCTCACTTGTTACAAGGTCCAGTTCTTACTAATGCACTGGAAAATGTCCTTTGTAGGTTCCGACAAGAGCCCATTGCATTCATGTGTGAAATAGAGCAAATGTGTTACCAATTCAAAGTAGCACCTAGGGGATAGAGATTATCTTAGGGTTTTGTGGTTTGATGGAGAGGACTTGAAGGCAGATCCCATTAATTACCGCATGACTGTTCACTTGTTTGGTGCCACTTCATCTCCGGGATGTTCCAACTTTGGTTTGAAAAGGCTTGCGACAGATCATGAGGAAAAGTTTGGACAAGATGATTCTAAATTTGTTCATAGAGATTTCTATGTCGATGATGGTTTAAAGTCTATGGCAACCATCAGCGAAGCAAGTGATCTGATAGATAGGACAAAAACAATGTTGTCTCAGACTGGTGTGAGATTGTGCAAATTTAACTCTAATACCAAGGAGATAATTGAACACCTGAAGCCTGAAGATCGAGCTATAGGTCATGCTAGTGATAGTTTGGTAGGTAACAGTTTGCCCATTGAAAGAGCATTAGGGATTCTTGGTGTGTACTTAAATTTTGATTCGGTGGTTCCACTACTCCGGCCGATAAAGGCGCTGGGTATTGTTTAATCATCCATATGATATGTTGTCTACTTTTTAATTTAGTTTTTTTGACTGTTTCTTGTGATGCGCAAGCTTTATAATAGCTGCTCCCAACCTGCTCCCAATTAAATTCTATTTAGTTTATTTCGATCTTCGGGGCATAGCATTTTGTTAGATACTGGGACCATACGCCGCTGAACATGTAATTATGGCAGTAAAATAAGCATATCCACCACCATCTTCGGGATGGTTAAAATTCTGTACTATTTATTTTATGAATATTGAGTTCTGCTCAACCCGGGCTAGTTGGCGTGAACGGTAGCAAGCATATCTCACTACCATTCATGAACCGGGACAGCAATATTTCGTATTTATCATGTTCGGCCGTTTCCAAATGTCCACACTCATACTCCTTTCAAAGCTTTCTGACAATTGGTTTTAGGAATATATCTGTACATTCATAATTTTAACCGTATTTTAACAAAAAAAAGTAGAAAGGTGGTCTAATGGAACCAACATGTTTAACAGAGTTATGGTGACTGTCAGACATGATTGCTTAATGATAATGAATATGTATGCCAAGTTTAAAACTATTTTGTTCAAAAGTTAGATTTGGAATATGACATTCAAAGGTTTAAATGAAAAAAGTAAGTCAAAAAGGAGGATACTTCAGATACAATACATACCAGAGTTATATTCGGCCGTTTCCAAAGGTTCATTATCATACTCTTTTTTATAGTGCTCATCAGACGCCGTTGTGTAAAGATACTGAACATGAATGCTAAGTTTCAAAGCTTTCGGAAAATTCGTTGTTGTGAAATGAGGAAAACCAAAAATCTGAAACCAAAGTCTTTAACGAAAACGTCAAAACGTTTAGATAGACAAACGGACAGACGGACGAACAGAGAGACGGACGGACTGAAAACACCAGACCATAAGCCTGGATTTGCGACGTAATCCGGCTAATACATACAGTCAAGGGAATTCTTAGGAAGCAACGAACACAAATAAGTTAAGTAGTAGTAGACTCGGTTTAAATAAGTCTGTAATGGCAGATAATGAAAAGTGCAAAACCTAAACACACCCTATGACCGGGCTTAAGCGGTATTCTACTTTAAAGCAATAATGAATAGACTTGATGAACCCAAAAGATCCGCAAGTAATAATACTATAGATTAGTCTAGAAGAGACACTGCACTAAACGAACGCTAGTATGAATGTCAATAAATACAGTAATGGTGAAACTTCGGAGGCAAAAAAACTCAAACAAGAGAAGAACGTAGCGGACTGTCTTATTGATTCTTTTTATGCGAGGTGATAAAGGCCTCACCAAACAGTTATTTCCCTTGCCAGTCACGGTAGGCACATCCTTGCGCTTAAAAAAATAGAACCGTGTTATTCGGTTGTTGTTTATTTCTTAGAATTTGCCAATGTTGTTTCTTTTTGTTGCAGGTGACAAGAATGGGACAAGTTCATGCCTTCATACAGGTTTGGATATGCCTGAATGATTCTGAATCCAGATCTGAGAAACTAATACTGGGTAGTGATACATTTGAAAATGTAAGTGAAATGGACAAATTCAAGAGAGTCTCTTCAAACTATTGATATTAAAAAAAGCAAATTGGTCAACCCAGTGTTTTTGTTGGATATTTCGAGCAACAGACTTCAAGTTTCACAAAGAAAATATTTTTAAGACAATTCAGGAAGTTTCACAGTGGTCCAGAGGTGTCCTGCTACATATGTAGAGCAATGCAAAATTAACTGTGTTGTGAGACGTATAAGATACAAGTAAGCCATTATAACGTATTGTGAAACGATTCATGTGAGTTTTGTAAAAGTGAAATGCACATTGTACAAACATTTACATCTTTAAACTTTGACCTAGATATGTTTTGTCTTGGAAATATCGGAAATAAATAGATGTGTTTTTTCCTTTTCTTTGGAATGTTTATATAATATCAACGTTCGCGGAAAGTAATTTTATCTGATTTTCATTCACTGTCACATGTTTTCACTGACGTTAATATACTAAAAGAAAAAAGAAACGAAACTCGGGAATTTCCGCTATATATCGTATGTATAATATGCTGCTGATAGTCAAATGGCACGTGGCTACATTAGATGTTTCCTTTCTTGAAAAGGACTAAAGCAAAACAAAATACACCAAATGTTATCCCGTTATAGAATGCGTTTCTGGCTCGAGCACTTGAGCAAACTTAGGATGTAAAGTTTTGCAACCTTTTTATTTAGAAAACATTACCAAAATGGCTCCAATTTTCAAAACGGAATTTCAAAATTTATGAATTTCTATAAATGATTGCACCGACTACAAACCAGTAGTGCTATCGCCTACCACAATCGTTGTGGCATTAAGAACAATGCCGCTGCTAGGGGACATGAGAGGGAATGCATATTATTGCATACGCATTTACAACCTACGTTTACTTTCAATGTAACAGGAAACGTCAATGTTCGCTCATATTGACGTGTAGTAAAGTCATATAGGGTGTGTCATGTATACTCGTTCGTGATTGGTGCAATTTTTTGTTCATGTCAGAAAGTATGTCACGTGATGTAAACAATGTTGATTTCATTGTGAAAATTCCCACGATGTAACGACACTATGTTTGTTTCAAATGAATGTTTTAGTTGAAAATTAAATGTTACAACGTATTTTATTGTTCTAATTAAAAAAGGGGTATGACATAAAAAGGTTATTTTATTTATATTGGGATATATGTACTCGTTCTTTAGCGCATAAATATTGCGCTCCTAAAGTCGCGCAATATTAATACGCTAAGAACTCGTGTATATATCGCAATATAAAACTATTAACCTATAATTATATTACTTCTCATGAACAATTTGCGACATATACACTAGTTTCTAGGTGAGTTTAACCCGCGCTTTGTGATCGTAGTCCCCAAGATATGCCAATAAGATATTCCATCGAACGTATGAGTTTTACAGCCACAACCGTCACGGTGTCGTATTACTTCCACCACGAGGAATGAGTGTTCGTATAAATTTAAAATGATACACAATGTTAAAATGCTACACCATAAATATCTTAAATGGCAAAGGTTAAACAATGTCTATGAAACAAAACATTAATATAGATTTATAAAACTAATTATAAATTCATAACATCAACATAACAATCTAAACACATACATTTATGGAGGTAGAATGGAGGTAGAGTTGAAGTTCCCCAAGCAACTTCTTATGGGGTCTACCGTTATCATAAACTTCTGCAAAATGATAGTATCGTAATGTTATCCTCTTGTTAATTTAAGAACTCTTCTGCGACAAGGACTATCACAACCTGACTTCTTTGGTGAAGTGATTTATAAACTTCGTAAGATCCTTGGTCATGACCACTTTCATACTATCTTTGTTAACTTGTTAAAAGGTTTATTTAAAGAGGTTATGACCCTATAATTTTTAACGCACTGCCTGCTTGTAGGTGGAACAATTTACAGTTCGCCACTATGCTTTCCTGATGACAGGACAGGCTTTGGACCCTATGATGACGTCTACCTCAAGCCCAAGAATGACGCTGACGTTTGATATTTGTCTGTAATCTTGTCTAGTCGTGCCCTCTGTGGTTTATTCTCCTGCCAAGTCATTGAGTACCTTCTTTGTGGCTTTCAAGGCTATTGTTTTTAAACATTTATATATATACAATCATCTGTGTGTGTTACTTATATTGCCTATTAATGCTGCCTTGTTGGTTAGAGAACAGTTCATGGCGGGGATTTCTTTATTTACACTGTCCCGTTTTATTAGGATGACTGTAGGGTAAGTGTGAGGTTTGGTATACCCTAGAACCTGATTTAAACCCCTAGCGGCACTTTTTTGCCACTGACCGTTCCAATGCGGTAGACCTATTGTCAACTCTTTTTGCTTTTTGTGTTTGTGACGTCAAACGCCTTTATTCCTTACTAACATTGCTATTCATGTTTGTCGTTTTTTGGGGTCTACTGTGTTCTGTGAAAGGTGCATTTCCTGCTCGTTTTTATATCATTTTTGAAAACATATTTCAATAGAAAGTGCTATATTATATAAAAACTAAACTGAAGGTTTTATGTCTTTTGTGGAGTATTTTAGCGTGTTGATTGAAACTTGAAGTAGATGGTATTACATGTTTACGACGTCTTATATTTAACTGTATAAGACAGGACGAGTTTGTGAAATGTAGACTATTGACATATCCCCTAGGACTGGCGAACACGCTGATATCTTAGACTGACACACGTTTAACACGCTGGAAATATTGAAAAGAACATAATATTAGAATACGTGCTAAAGTAACTTTTATCACGAACATGCCATTGTAGTTCGTTTTCACTGTATTCCGTACCTAAAATGGTCAAATACACAGCAGTTTGTCTCCGTAAACATGCGGTTATATGCTATACATATTAATATTATCGTTTTACTTAAGCTAATATTATAAGGGTCGCAATAGTATGAGGAAGTATTTTACTTTTTCACGTTTTCAAGTTGGTTTAACATACTTACACTAAAAGGAAAATGAAACGCAACTCGGGAATTCCCGCTATATATTTGTACACTGCACACTTAATTCTACGTACTATTCCAGAGAAATCCCAAGTTGTTTTGTAAAAAAAAAGTAGCGAAATGACATTTAGCTGCGCAGTAAACTTTATAACATGAAATTTATAAATGTTGAAGTTTCGCTTTGAAAATTTGAGCCAGTTAATTCAGTAAAGCATTAAATGTGAAGAAAAATAGCAACATTTTTCGTCCTATATTATCTCAGCTGCTTGAGCCAAATGCTTATTCTATCAATTATGAATTTCGAAGGGATAGCATTTTGTGTGTTATGCAATTATTGAAATAAAGTCCACTTGATATGAGTTATCGCTTTTCGTGACCAGGCTAGTGTATATATTGTTAAGTTGTGCTTGAAACTTAAACTACTGCTACATGTCCAAACGTTGGGGTTGTTATTATTGTTGTATGTTGTTGTGTGGCGGGGGAAGGGGCGGGTAATTGTTTCAAAGATAACACTTTTGACGAATAGTGTGTGTGTGTGTTGGTGGTGGTGGGGGCGGGGGGGTAATTGTTTGAAAGGTAACACTTTTGGCGAATAGTGTGTGTGTTGGGGGGAGGGGGGAGGGGGCGGTGAAGTGGTGGTGTGAGTGTGGTGGGGGTGGGGGGGGGGTGGTATTGTTTGCAAAGTTACGCTTTTGGAGAACATATGTAAAAAGGAGCTCAAAGGTATGCATCCGATGGCAATATTTTGTAATAATCCCGTGTTGGGCACAATGAAACCCACCAAAACAACGTTGATAGCTCACAGATTTAGAGAGGAAGAATTAAAACAATCAACTTGACTACATTACTGTTGCTCGTTATCAATGGCAATATTTAAATTCTTAAAATGTTTGAGTTCATGCAATTCAAAATGATATTTATAATTTCTCAACCTAGGTACAATATACGAAATTCATACAAACACTTCATATCACGTGACCAGCGTTTACATTTACATATAAAAACATTCCAGAAACAATATAAGAAAGAACTGTATAGTTATGTTGCGTTGTTTATAAATATAAATCAGGTTTCAAAATATCTGACGCATGCAACAGACAGAGGTAATTCCTATATTGTAACATTCTACACTGCTGGTTTGTTTGTTTGAATGGTGTTTTACGTCAGTTTTAGCATATCAGTCCATCTTAATAATGTACTAGAACACTCACCGTCCGAAACGTGATCCTAAAATGAATTGGATTATACGAATCTATTATGAAAATGAGCTGGACTGAAACCAGAGACGAGGCTCTGCCTCGAAGATTCAGATCCCGAGGGTGTGATTTCCCTATTTAACATGGATAAATCTAGTGATCATGTGTCTACCACAGTTATAAAACAATAAGAAACTTCCACTGCATTTGATTTGGCATCAAAATAGGGCGACGTCAACGTGACGTCAAGACTTCATATGTAAGATAGAGTTTTCTTCGATTTTAGTCACGTTTTCTTCATGTGAGATATGAGATGTACCCTTATTCTAGCGTAAATCAAATAGTTACTTATTGCTTTATACCTGTAGTAAGGGCACAACGGGAGAAAAATAAGCCATCATGAATTTATCCATATGAAATAGGAAAATCTAATCCGAGGGTTCAAAATTGAAAACAGGGACGAGGCTCTGCCCTGATTGCAATTCTGACACCGCGTTTCTCCATCTCATATGCTAGATTCGTTTAATCTCATACAAGGAAAACATCTAAGAATGTCAGAACAACTGCATTTCCACAGCAATAGACAAAAACCGATCTCGTTTTATAAACTTCAAATACAATTTTTAACTTTACCAACCTTTCTAATAAATATTCAGTCCAATTTCCTCCAAGGCGATGCTGATAACAATATCGATTGCAAGTACGGATAGGGTACTAGCTCACTCACCTCATATAGCGTAACAGATGCTGATGACACAAGTCAGAATGTCTAAACCGTAATCTTCTCATTTTTCAAAGCTTTACTTTACGTCTAGGATAGAGGCTAGGCTCCCACCCTTTCGGGTTCTTAAACCGTAAATACATAGAGTTTAATAACCAGTGATTTTGAGATACGGGAAATATCTCCATCGGAAAACTATATGTTACATAATTTCAAATGAAATTTTATTAATATTTCTAATGATTTACGCCTTTTTACACCAGTTTGGACGAGAACGCCAAGACGGCGGTACGTCATACAAACAAAACAAGTGGATCCGGAACTCTTCGTTAATTTCCGTAATCGGTATTTCCTAGTGCCGGAATCTTACGAAGACGTCCGCAAAACAATCGGAACGTCATTTGGCGTTCCCGCCACTGACGGAAAAGGCCGAGCAATGTTCAGTACTGTGAAATATCTCTCACTTCTCCCAGTGGGAGATATTTCACAGTAGAGCATAGCTTTTCTATTCCCAGTATTTCCTATACATATGTAATATTACCTTTTATACTGATTTTGTTTTTTGCATTAAAGACTACAAAATTGCTAGCTGTTATAATATGTTTATACTATAAAAAGTGGATATAGAGGATCTGACATGAGTTGTCATTTCATACAAATTTTTATTAAACGAGTTCATGAATGTTTTATTAAGCGAGCCTCCGGCGAGCTTAATAACACATTCCTGGACGAGTTTAATACAATTGTGTATGAAATGACAACGAGTGTCAGATCCTTTTTATCACATGGCTCAAAAACGACAAGAAACTACACATTATTGCTTGTGGTGAATCTACATACGGCGGACTGTTACCCTCACAACATCGCCGATTCAGTGCTATATCCACGGACTCCACGGACTAAACAGGTGTTCCGGGACATTGACTAGACGAACGTACTGACACTGCACTTGATTCGGTCGCCTTGTATTACACATGCGTAATGGGTATATTATACGGAATACAAGCAGTTCCATGTGATAAATGAAAGTAAAACAAAAAACGTTCCACAGTCAACCACATATATGTTTAACTGAATTATTATAATCACCACATTTTTACAATTTCGTACGTGTTATCATTTTTCTTAAAATCCATACATTCTGTAAAAAATGTTGTTTTTTTTTTATTATAACCGCTACATGCAGTAATGTTATTATAATAACCAACTCAGCGCCTTTATTATAATGTTCGCCACATTATTATACCCTCCCCAAAAATAAAGTCGAACATTATTATAATTATAATAATGTATGGATTTTGAGAATAATGATAACACGTACGAAATCGTAGAAATGTGGTGATTATAATAATTCAGTTAAACATATAGTAAAAAATAATTATAATCACTGGGTCACCCGCGGTTTTCCATAAGTTACAGAAATTCGATCATTAAGTGTGAGCCAGCGGCATCTAATGAACTACTAGAGATGTTTTATTAATCGATAATATCGCAATTAAGTAGAATCTCCCCCAAGCGGTAGTTGTAAATCCTTATATTTGATTTATTTAGGAAAAAGTTCACGTATTTATGAATACAAATGTATGTGTATGAATACACTTAATACACGTGAAAGAACTGTTGAGAAAAACAGAATTCTTTCTATATGAAAACTGTGTTCACAAGAAAACATGTGATTCTGCTAAAGAATTGAACTGTTTATGACCATAGTAAGTATAACCTATATAAAAACCTGACGACATACATGCTTTGTTAGACACTGAGTGATATATCATACATCTCTATAAAACGTATTTATGTTAAAGATGATCCGACAGAGTGTGTGGACCATATGATGATGTCTACCTAAAAACGAATCATTACGTGGTCCGAGTATTAACTTTCATGCCCCATCCAACCCCTTCTCCAAGAAGCGAAAACGGTGTTCGCTGGGGTATGAAATATTTTTTGGGGGACGTAAACAGTTTGCATATTGTAAAATTAAAACATTTAATAGGTACTTTTACCTTTTTTTTAGTGAAAACTGTGTTTAAACATGTTTTATTGTCGAAATAACCGTCATTAAATCCTGCTAATATAAGCTTTCCCATCGCTTAATGGAATTAAGGCGGGACCACGTAATGATAACGTATACTGTTGTCTTAAATATTGTCTTGTCATGCCATTTACGGTTACTTCTCATGTTTCTTTGACTTCTGCCAAGTCAGTGAATACGTACATTGTGCTTTTTCATTCATATGTAAATGATCATCTCTCTGTTTTACGCATATCGTCTAGTGCTGCGTATTATGATGCTTCTATATATCCACGTAATGTTGTTTTTTTAATATGTGTTTTTGGAAGTCCAGTGAGCGCTATATTTCCTGTTCTATTTCTACTTCTATCTACTGTTAAGATTCTTTGTATATCACTATTGTATATTTACCCTTTTGTATAAAAACAAACAAACATAGTTGTGCATTCATTGTGAAGTAGTTTATCAAAAATGTTCAAGGGGTATGCCAGGCCGTTTACTGGTCTTTATTTAGTGAGCATCTAGATATTTCAAATCCGGTTTGATTAGGAGATAATCGAGCAAGCAAAGGAAAGCTTCGAATATTGGTAGTTTATTTAAGATGTTATTACTTTTGTTCTAAGGAGTTTAAATTGATTTATTGATCAATAATTTCCTAGCATTTGGCTTGTTTCTTGCCGGATAATAAGGCCCTATAGACAACACTGCACTGTGACAAAAATTGTTTACTGACATTTACGTAGAAAATTGACGTCGTGGTTGACCACGTAATCCCTGATATGTGAGCCGCATTATCATTTGAAACTGTTACATCTGATAATGAATCAGTCATCAACGTAGAATAGAATAGAATATTAAAATTTAAATATAAATGAGGTTATAAAATAAAAAAGCCAAGCCCGGTTTTATGAAACAACTTGCGACACATTTTTTCGTAAGTTAATTTCTTAAATTCTTTACATTGATTTACAATTTACAAATGAACGCGATTTCATTTCATTTTCTTAGACATCTGATATTTTGCACGTGCGCACATATTCATCTGTATTGAATGCTTAGGTGAAACAAGTGAACGATTTGAAAATGTAAGACTTGTCGTAAGATGTTTAATAAAACAGAGCCCAGCTGAATGATACACGTTTTCTGATATGGAGAATTATCTGTCACAATCGGAGAACAATACACCGTCACGGTGTTTATATGTCTACATAGCATTCATGAGTGTCCTCGTGTTTAAAAATTGTACTGCTTAAATGCCATAAGCACGCAATTTTGAAACATTATCTAAGGTCTAAATTTACCAATAACGTTGTTGTTTTTCCTGTAAAAGTCGTCAAAAGCTTATACAAATACTATCAATCATATTTTGTCATATTATATATTCTGTGATGAATTATAGAAATTTCCCAGTTTGAGAAAATCTATAACATATCCCTCTACTGTGCTATCTCGCCTAGTGTGCAAGATAGCACAGTAAACAAATGTTATGAACTAAACGATAGACGTCACGATATTACGTCACGAATTGACGTCATGATATTACTCCGCGCTGTCGCCAAAGAAGTGACAGCAGAAGGAATACTTGTGTCAAAAGACGATTGGAAAGAAATTCATCACAGAATATATATTATATAGTTTAATTAACATTTTTGTCGTGATACGGAAAATAATTCACTCGTGAGAATATTCTTGCGATATAGAAACTCGTGCGAAAACGCACTCGTTTCTATATCGCAAGAATATTTCTTACTCGGGAATTATTTCCCGTATCACTTCAACAATGTTAATTAAACTCTATATCATACGCTTTGACTGCATTACAAGAAACGCGCACTTATATTAAGTCTTGTTCCATACATTGTTAATTGTAATATTATAAATAACCAAATGTATTAAATTATGACGTACATAATTGCATTAAAAAAGAAAGCCTGACATCTTTCAACTCTAATGAATGCGTTATATTATAATAAAAGCCCATACCGCCGATCAATTATCATTACAGTCAACACATAACAGGAATACACATTTAGTTTTGTCATTGTCATTTTCGCGTTCATCGAACCGCCATACTTCCCATTTGTCCGTTTAATGATGTCAGTGCAGTAACATATTTATGCCATTATAAATGACAGAAAGGAAATGAGCGGCCGATATTGGTCCATAACTATTCATATCTTATGTTTGTAGTTAACTATATGCCATACCGATTTTAAGTTAGTGTCCAAATTAAATTCCATTTTGTTTATTTCGTTCATTGTTTTCTCGTTTATGACAAATATTTTTTAGAAACTGGGACCATATGCCATTGGCCATACCGCATTGAAGGGTCCATGTTCACCGACATAGGCTTATGTGGAACCGCTAAAGACCACAACTCCGCTAAAGACCACAACTCCCCTGAAGTCCACATAAATCTCTGCTAAGTTATAAATTTCTCCTTTCATACTCAGTTTGTATCTTGTATCTTGATCAATCATTTGGGAAGTCATGATAGTTATGAGATCTCGCTATTATCCCTGTCTTCGGCGCTCAAACTGACAAGACAGTGTAAAGAAAGGTACATCACATCAACAGGTAATCTCTAACAATATAGTCCACACCCAGAGTCTTCACCATTCTTTATGTTGTGTATTGTATTTTTCATTGTATAGTTCATTTGCTCTTGTTGTGGTACAGTGCGGATCTATGTTGCCATTGCGTTTGGGTGCTGTGATATCTATAGGACCAATATACCGTGCTTGCAAGGATCATCCATTTTAATAGAATGTTCACGTTTCTTGTCTTATTTACATTAAGTAGTGCGATATGTTTATACAACAGTATGACGTTTCTGTGTTGCAGTCCTGTAAATATAACGTGGTACAACGATCTTGTTGCAACTGCTGTAGCTGTTCAGTACAATTATGGGTACATCCTGAGATGTTTCTAATTATATGTTGTTGTTTTTCTAATGTCTCTGGGTTAGAGATTACCTTTTGATGGGATGTACTTCTATTTACACTGTATTGTCAATTTGAGCGCTGAAGACAGAGATAATAGCGTGGATGTGTACACTTAAAATCGATTTACGCTAACCAGTGGGACATATTGCCTACTGACAGTTCCAAGTCGGTAACCCTGTCTTCACCACTCTTTATGTTGTGTATTGTCTTTTTCATTGTATAGTTAATTTGCTCCTTGTTTGTGGTACAGTGCGGATCTACGTTGCCTTTGCGCTTGGGTGCTGTGATATCTATAGGACCATTTTTCTAATTTTTTTTGTCAAGAGTTTATCTGGCTTACCATAACCATTATTATTACCACTGAGCTATCAAGGTACACGGTTCTATTGAGACTAGATTATGAACCATTACCTTTACCCGATTTCCCCTTTCTTATGTGTTGATTCTTACGGATAGCGGGGGTGTACAGTACTAGTTCCACCTAGGAAATGTGGGTGGTGTGCCTCCACCATGACAGCACTTTACTTTACAATGGTACTCAATATTACTATATGCGCATTTAGTTGAGCGCCAAATATAACAGGTGGTAGATGAATCATGCCTCAACTGGGACTCGTACACAGGGTATCTAACCAATCAGTTATTAAAATTAACAACGTATTAGGTTGCATCGATCCATAAATAGTATACCACAAATTCGTATCAGTTAGAAGTAATAATACATTTTATTTTATGATATGCAATGAAATACCGTATTTTATCAGTGAAATAAAAGTGTTATTCCACACTGTGGAATACAGAGTTTTATTTCACAGTAGCTGCCGGGACTACTTTTGTTGTTCTACCATAGTTTCCCTAAAAAAATAGTTGTAAAATCATAAAATAAAAAGGTTGTTTTGTCGTGAATAACATATTTTATTTCATCTCAAAGTGAGAAAACTTTTACTATTTTCACGAATGCGAAGCATGAGTGAAAATATAAAGTTTTCTCACTTCTCGATGAAATAAAATATGTCATTCACTCCAAAACAACAAATATCCTCTATATACTCTCCCCAATACCCACCGGTTATTAATTGCACGTCAACGTTGAGCAACATTTGCTGGATACATACAATCATACTTAATTGCAGTCATGAGTCTAGGTTCTTAGAGGAAAAGAAGTGACTAATTATCCCGATAAATACGGGTTGTTGACCGCATAAGACATTGTCTTAAACTCTTAGAGGAAAAGAAGTGACTAATTATCCCGATAAATACGGGTTGTTGACCGCATAAGACAATGTCTTAAAGGGGTTGATGCACTATTTTCAAACACACTTTATTTAAAAAGGCTCTGAAAAACTCGAAAAAAGCTGAAAGAAATATCAAAATGCCACCAAAATTAAAGAAGATATGACTGATTGAAAATGTGCAAAGAACATAAATGGAGGAGGCCATTTTGGAACGATGACGTCATCGCGCCTTTTCACTATAAATGGAATATAGACAAAACATTTTAAAGCAAAAAAATCACTGCAAATTGATTAAAAACTAAATATATAGATGTAAAATGTATAAATTGTACGCTTATTTTTCATTTGCAGGGATGTTATTTGCTTTAAAAGACATTTTGTGACTATTCCAAATACGATAAAAAGGCACGATGACATCATCGTTCAAAGTTGGCCGTCTCCATGCATGTTTCTTTGCAAATTTGCAATAGGTCATATCTCCTTTATTTTGCATGGCATTTTGATATTTCTTTCAGCTTTTTTCCCCTTTAAAATAAACTTGTTTGAAAATAGTGCATCAACCCCTTTAAACTTTCAGAGGAAAAGAAGTGACTAATTATCCCGATAAATACGGATTGTTGACAGCATAAGACAATGTCTTAAACTCTTAGAGGAAAAGAAGTGACTAATTATCCCGATAAATACGAGTTGTTGACCGCATAAGACAATGTCTTAAATTCTTAGAGGAAAAGAAGTGACTAATTATCCCGATAAATATGGGTTGTAGACCGCATAAGACAATGTCTTAAACTCTTAGAGTAAAAGAAGTGACTAATTATCCCGATAAATACGGGTTGTAGACCGCATAAAACAATGTCTTAAACGCAAGTGATTTTTCTTAAGATGCAATTGTATTAACTGTAAACGTACTTAAGTTATATTAAGCAGAGGTGAGGCTATTATTGTTATATAATTTATACCTGAGTTTTATAATCAAGTAACGTGTTTAGATCAGAATTTATTAGAATTTTTATTCTGTATCAGTACATAAAAACTGTTTGAAAAGGCTTTCCCCGGCTACCTTTAAGTTTCCAGCTACATTTGATTATCATAGTCCTATACAATTTTCCAGGAAAGTCAAAGACAAACTGTTGGTGTAGTCCATGTTAGATGATACTGTGTTCGAAACTTGTAGGTACATGGGTTAGGGGCTATAGAATCACTTGCCATGGGTAAAACGTCTAAACTTAAAATTAATTAAAGGAAAACTTCTCTTTAGTTGCTCGTTAATTGTATGATAGCAACATTTCTGAAATTATTGTCCTATAACTGAGGTTATTTTGCATCAATATTTACATGATTTCATTGTATTCCTAGAAGTGCCAAACTGTAACCAGTTCACTTATTTGACGACTACATCTCAGTTTATTGTGACAGTATGAATAGTGCTGGAACAAACTCACCAAATCATTTCACTGCAGCATAAATGTATGCTTATATAAAATATCTTCAAGCCGGGACATTTTTTAAATAATCTAAAATACATGAGCGGAGTAAATGTAGTTTAAATAAAAAATAATTCTTTACTACCCGTGGTTCTAGTGGTTCTTTACATATTAATGCACAGTGTCATTGTGGCCTTTTGAGGAGTGTTTCCTCAGTATGTACTGAGATGATTAGTACGAAGCAGTTGAGACTGATCTGGAAAAGAACAATATTAATGGAGATTTGTATATACATATAACTCCATTATTGTAAAAAACGAAATAATTAATAATAATATGTAAGTAAGTAAGTAATTGAACACATGCTTTTTTATAGTACATTTCCTTTTCTGATGAACATGAATATTACGTGCTAACCCTCGCTTCAGTTCTTTCAGCAATGGAATTTGGTAGACGTGATTTTGTCTAAGACCAGACTGTAATTACCGCAGCGTCTTAATCCCCGCAGCAGTGCATCATTGCTATGACATCAATATGCATGAAGTGGATACGACGAAATTGATTACGGTCAAAAGTGTTGGCCAAAAAAGCTTACGATTTTTATATGCTAATGCAATCTTGCAGACATAATATATCCATACAAAATATGCTAGGAAAATATTCTTGATAGTGCAATATATACTTAAGGAAAAAAGGAACGCAACTATTTTAAGATCAGTATTTATGTAATGTTATTTGTCAAATAATCTTTCGTTGATCTACCAGTGCACAGAAAATTACCACCAATACCTCCACCGTATTTTATTTTGAAAAGTATTCTTAAGTAAAACATGGAATACAAAAAAATAAAAGAAAACAGGAGATGCACGTGATGCAGTGATGCACAGGTCGAGGCATATGTACTCCGCAACACATACCACTTTCTGTTGCACGGCATAATTTATCAAGAATCCAGCGTTTGTAAATACCAAATTTAGAAAGGTTTTCTTTATGCCACGTTTACGTAAAGAAGAGAGTGAAGACGCCGTCAGAACGGAATTCCTCAGCGTATGGTGTCTGTCCATAGTGGCGTGCATAAATGCACTATAACAAGCTGACTATGTCAAGGTGTGAGACAACATCCGCGCAGTGATTTTGTAGACAATAATCCCTACCACCACACAAATCACTTGATGATAACTGAGGCCATGTAATTACAAAAAATGTCGATACACTAGGTAATGCTTGGTACAGCAAACTCTTGCAGTAACCAACAGGCAATTGGCAATAACATCATCACCTCCGAAATGTTGAGAACATTCTACATGTTTTGGCTTGGGTCATAGATTTAAATACGTATGTAGGTCTATGCTTGGGTGTAATCTCTTTATTAAATTTACGCATAGCTTCTGTCATATTCTCAACAAAATACATGTTTGTTTACAAGTAACCGGTGTTCATATTCGCTAAATTTGATTTATTTTTTAATGAATAAATTATTGTTTTAACCAGATACCGTTTTTCACACTATTTTCCTATATTATGAACAAATGAAGTTGAAATATTGACCTAACAATTATTTAACCAATATATTAAACTTGTGTGTGGTGGAAGTGGTTACTGTAACAGAAAGGGGAAGTAACCACTGCGGGGAGTTTGGGTCTGAGAGAGACTATATTGACCAACAACCATCCTAAACAAGGACGTCAAGGTGTAACGTCACGTCACAGCAAAAACCGCCGTGAGACCATCGTGAATATATTAAGGTGACTTTCTTAACAACCGAATACGTGCCAGGACCATTTCTAACCGAATATGTTTTTAGTATATGCTGTCCTCGATATATGACGTAACGCTAAACGTTTACCTGATACTCCGACTCACACAAAACTAGCGGAATATTAATATCAGACCGAAATACTGTGTACCGAAATAAAATTATAGTTAAATGCACGTCAACATATTTGATGCACGGCAAGATATTTGATTATTAATACAGAGTTGCGTTTATTTTTTCCTTTAGTATATATACGCCGTATGGTATTTTGATTAAAAAGCAAAACGAATTCATCATTGTCTCTCTATATTAGCTATGCGTAAATGAATAAAACACACATGAAAATTATTTAGCCGCGTTAGACATTATGGCTAACTGTGTTGTACACATTTACATAGTTGAATTATTCCGACTAAGAAATATATATACAAAGCTCAGCACATTCAGGTTCCGGAATATCTTCCCGAAAACACGATAATTTCCTCTTTAATTGTACGATGACCGGACAGGCTGTGGACCCTATGATGACGCCTACCTAAAGACCAATGAGACGGTACCGTTTGATGTTTGTCTATGATCTTTCTTGTCGTGCCCTTAATGGTTTATTCTCTGGTTGCTCTGGCTTCTGCCAAGTCATTGAGTACCTTCATTGTGGCTTTCTAGGCTATTGTTTTTTTGTATTATATATTACACGAGCATATTTGTGTTTTACTTATATTGCCTATTGATGCTGCCTTGTTCGTTAGAGATTAAATCATGGCTGGGATTTCTTTATTTACACTGTCCTGTTTTAATGGGATGAAAGTATGGTAAGTGTGAGGTTTGGTGCACCCTAGAACCGGTTTAAACCCCGAGTGGCCTTTGTTGCCACTGACCGTTCCAAGGCGGTAGCCCTATTGTCGGCCTTTTGTATTTGTAATGTCGTTTGCATTTTTATTACTTTTGCCTTCTCGTTTGTCTGTTTGCGTGTTTGTTTTGGTGTTTTGTGGACGTCTGTCGTCCTTGAATGCTGCTTTCCCTGTCCGATATTTGTATTTTTCTTTATACTGAAAGTCACTTTCATACTGATTCACCAAATGGTATAACTAACAAATAAATACATTTCTGAATAGTTGTAGCATGTACACTTGTTTACCAAAGCGAGAAATATTGAACTAAATAATCCAATGTTTTCTGATTTTGGGATCGTTATTCATTTTCCGTGGTTTAGAAGCTAAAGACGATGTGTTTGAAACCTTCACGCCTCTCACCGCTGCAAATATCACTGGGAGCTCGACTTGTAAGTGAAAACGTGGCTTACGGATGATGGGAGGTATACAGGACTTGTTCAAGACTGGTTCAACCCAGGAATAAGTGGGTCGTCTGATTCGACCGTCATACATAGCCTAACATGTATTAGAAAATGACGTTAAACACCAAACAACGAACAAATATATTTTTTCTTCAGTTTGAAATAAGGAGAAACTTCTTTTTCGAACATGTGCATCTGTGCACATTGAGTGTTAATAAGTTTCAGTGTACATATACCTGATTAAAACCGTTTGCATAATATCGTTATCTCAATACTTTCATGTATTGCCCTTGCTCAATCGCACTGATGTGTCGCCTTTGCTGGATTGCGTTTTTGCCACAGAACGTTCCCATTCTCTCAACTCGTTTGTGTTTGTGACGTCACATGCCTTGCTTCTTATTCGGCTGCCTTCGGCAGTCGTCCCTGTAAAGGTTTTCATAACGTCCCATGGACAAATGACCGTGTTTCATGTAGCAAAACATAAGTACAATATAATGATGACTTGGTTTTGACTTGTGTCTCTATAAATAACTATATGGACTCGTATGCTCTAATCTTGATCATCTTCGACCTTGATATTAATTCCAATGGTGTGTTTGTCATAAAAAAGCAAGAGTCGCAGATGATCTAGATTTACTACACGCATGATTTGGAAGAGCGACGTGACTGACTGACTAGTAGTAGTAGTGGTTGTAGTAGTAGTAGTAGTGGTAGTAGTTGTAGTAGTGGAAGTGGTAGTAGTAGTAGTAGTAGTAGTAGTAGTAGTAGTAGTAGTAGTTGTTGTAGTGGTAGTAGTAGTAATAGAAGTAGTAGTAGTAATGGTAGTGGTAGTGGTGATAGTGGTAGTGGTAGTGGTAGTAGTAGTAGTAGTAGTAGTAGTAGTAGTAGTAGTAGTGTAGTGGTAGTAGTAGTAGTAGTGGTAGTAATGGTAGTGGCAGTGGTAGTGGTAGTGGTAGTGGTAGTGGTGGTAGTGGTAGTGGTAGTGGTAGCGGTAGTGGTAGTAGTGGTAGTAGTAGTAGTAGTAGTAGTAGTAGTGATAGCAGTAGTAGTAGTCGTAGTGGTAGTAATGTAGTAATGGTAGTGGTGGTGGTAGTGGTGGTGGTAGTGGTAATGGTATTGGTGATAGTGGTAGTGGTAGTGGTAGTGGTAGTAGTAGTAGTAGTAGTAGTAGAAGTAGTAGTAGTAGTGGTAGTAGAGTAGTAGTAGTGGTAGTAGTAGTGGTAGTGGTAGTGGTAATAGTAGTAGTTGTGGTAGTAGTAGTGGTATTGGTAGTGGTAGAAGTAGTAGTAGTAGTAGTAGTAGTAGTAGTAGTATAAGTCGTAAAAGTCGGAGTAGTGGTAGTAGTAGTGGTAGTAGTAGTGGTGGTAGTAGTAGTAGTAGTAGTAGTAGAAGTAGTAGTAATAGTAGAGGTAGTAATTGTATTGGTAGTGGTGGTAGTGGTAGTGTTAGTAGATAAGTAGTAGTGGTAGTATTAGTGGTAGTGGTAGTGGTAGTGTTAGTGGTAGTGGTAGTGGTAGTGGTAATGGTAGAAGTAGTAGTCGTAGTAGTAGTAGTCGTAGTATATGTAGTAGTAGTGGTAGTGGTAGTGATACTGGTATTGATAGTGGTAGTGGTATAATTAGCAGTAGTAGTAGTGGTAGTAGTGGTAGTAGTGGTAGTAATAGTGGTAGTAGTAATGGTGGTAGTAGTAGTAGAAGTAGTAGCAGTAGTAGAGGTGGTGGTGGTAGTAGTGGTGGTGGGTGGTGGTGGTTGTGGTGGTGGTAATAGTATCGATTTAATATTACGTAATTACATTTTGGGAAAAGTATGACAATAAACTTAGAAATTGTTTCTGACATTAACCATATTGATGCATGCAATTTATTTTAGTCACAGATGTTCTGGCGTCGCTAAGGAATGAGTTGTAAGTTTGTGACCTTTTTTAATCAATTGTTTCTCTCATCTGTCTAGCCACTGTCACTTTCATATACTAGATAAATAACAACTATGTATATGTTTTGGACGGGCCTTAAACTAACGTTGTGAGAACTTGTTTCCCGACCCTATTGCTATTTTAATATTTACTGGCAAGACAATACGCTTAAATGTGCAATGAATGATGTAGTTATCGGTATACTATGTGTAAAAGTGAGTTAGCCGTATTTCGTATGTCAAAGTAAGTTAGCAGTACTCTACGTATGTCAAAGTGAGTTAACAGTATCCTATGTGTGTCAAAGTGAGATAGCTGTATCCCATGTGTCAAAATGAGTTAGCAGTATCCCATGTGTCAAAGAGAGTTAGCAGCATAGCAGCATCCCATGTGTCAAAGTGAGATAGCAGTATCCCATGTGTCAAAGTGAGTTAGTATTATCCCATGTGTCAAAGTCTGTTAGCAGCATAGCAGCATCCCATGTGTCAAAATGAGTTAGCAGTATCCCATGTGTCAAAGTGAGTTAGCAGCATAGCAGCATCCCATGTGTTAAAGTGAGGTAGCAGTATCCCATGTGTCAAAGTGAGTTAGTATTATCCCATGTGTCAAAGTGAGTTAGCAGCATAGCAGCATCCCATGTGTCAAAATGAGTTAGCAGTATCCCATGTGTCAAAGTGAGTTAGCAGTATCCCATGTGTCAAAGTGTGTTAGCAGCATAGCAGCATCCCATGTGTCAAAACGAGGTAGCAGTATCCCATGTGTAAAAGTCAGTAGGCAGTTTACCGTGTGTCAGAGAGGGGTTCAAATCATTCGCTGTTGTTGAAGCCCCTCCTGTCAATATTGTCCCGACGAAGCTCCAGCTGTCAATTATGCCCCTAAATGGCGTTTCACAACAAAAGGGACGCAACACGTATATACTGCGTTTCTATTGTGAAAACGCCATTTATAACAGATTAAGGGGAGGAAGTTTTGTATTGTAATCGTTTAGTTGAAGCACACGTCGATATTGAAAAAACACATGCTATTGTGTTAGAGTTATAAAATAGATTAGATGTATATGTTTCTTATATTTTGCCACTATCTACACGCAATTTCATTTATTATGTGCAATTCTGTTGACGAATAACCGATTACCACGTGTATAGCTCTCCCTACACACGGACCTATGACTTTACACACACCTCCTTCTGAGGATGGCATACTTTCATAGTATGCTTACCAGAGGAAATCGAACCTGTGACGTCTGGGACGAGAGGCAAGTATGACCAAGTATGCTAACCACTCATCCACCACAACAATATGACTGGAAGAAATTGTTATTTTCAATAGACAGGTTGAAGGAAATAAACATAAAGAAGACAACAAAAAAAGAAAAACAAATCAGAAAAAAAACTTTTTTTATTATATTATATTTCTGTATAGAATATACATGTATACACACATCAAAACATATTTAAAAAAAAATAAAAACCGTACACCAAAAACAATCCTACCCAAAATTCCTACCCCATAGTGGTCTCTTACATGGGGTATGATTGCTTTTGACTATGGTCTCTTACATGGTGTATGCTTGTTTTTGACTATGGTCTCTTACACGGCGTCGAATTGTTTTTCACTATGCTCTCTTACATGGGGTAGGATTGTTTCTGGTGTACAGTTTTTCATTTATTGATATGCTCTGATGTTGTGCTCTGCTGTTGTACATGTCTACTACAGTCTCTTACATGGGGTAGGAATTTTGGTGTACAGTTTTGAAATTATTTGATATGTTTTGATATTTGTATACAAGTCTAGACAAAAACAAACAATCAGATTTTTTGATTTTTTTAAGATCTTTTTGTTTTTAAAGATTTTTTTAGGTCCAAACGCGTTCCTTCAACCTTTGTTTCAATACCGTTCTTCTAGTTACAATTGATTGCAAAGCGGGTCCTGATATGGTCTGGGATGTCGTGTTCTAAGGTGGATATAATATATCGGCATGGAATGTCTTCGATTCCTAGCACACATTCTCTAATTCACAAAAAGCGGAGTATACATCTGTCATGATGCTATGCATAACGTTCACGCACTAACTTTCACGCACAGTGCCGTAACCAGACATAAACTGACACCGAGGCAAATAAATATATTGGGTGAGAAGTGGGTCGTGGGTCGGGGAGGGCAAGGGCGGATCCGGTGGGTATGGGTGCACCAGGCTAAAATCTGAAAAGTAATAATTATATGCATATAGTAAGCTTTTGTTGGTCGGGGTGTACATGTGGTAGTGGGATGGGTCTAGGGGCGGGTCCAGTGCGGGCACCGGGAGCACCCCTACCTAAAATCTGAAACGTATGTACTTTGATTGTTCTTTGGTTGTTAGTTAGGCAGTGGGGTGGGGGCATGGGCGGATCCAGTTTGCATAAATCCATAAAATAAAGTCTTCTTACTTTAGAAAACATCTGGGGAGCATGCACCCTCCTCAGGGGCGGATAAAGGATTTGACATTGGGGGTGGAGCGCAAGTTAAAAAAAAAAACAAGTTATAACCAAAACACACGCACTCACGCACGCACTCAAGTTAAGGGGTGATGCGCAACTTTAAAAAACACTATTTACAGCCAACCCACAACCACTGCCCCCTCCCCCCAAAAAAACACAAACAACACTCAACAGCAACAACAACAAAAAGCACAAAGCACAAAACAACAACTATTTTTGTCACATAATGCGTACAAGTCACATATTGCATATTAAGTTTTGACGCATTATATGAATAATCACATTCGCCTCCTATTTATAAAATAATTAGGAAGTAGTAACGGCTTAGGAAATAAACAGTAGGCGAATGTGAGAATACATACAGGGGAGAAGCCATATAAATCAAATATATTAAGCCATTCTGTTATATTTCGTTAAATGATAGCAAGTGATAATGTCTAGGTGATGTGAGAGATATCCTGATAAGAAAAATGCGATGTCTCTGTCATCTGTTAACTTTCATTTTGTTCCCCTTGAGGTTCCTATTTATAAAATAATTAGGAAGTAGTAACGGCTTAGGAAATAAACAGTAGGCGAATGTGAGAATACATACAGGGGAGAAGCCATATAAATCAAATATATTAAGCCATTCTGTTATATTTCGTTAAATGATAGCAAGTGATAATGTCTAGGTGATGTGAGAGATATCCTGATAAGAAAAATGCGATGTCTCTGTCATCTGTTAACTTTCATTTTTGTTCCCCGTGAGGTTGCGGGGTAGACCCCCACCCCCACCCCCACACACACATTCATATTCATTTTGTCATTTTTTATCATGCCCATCATGACACCGCGTATGCAAACGTGGAAACGTGGCTCCATCGTAAATGGAGTGTCTATTATAGAATTTGCAGCAATTCTGCAGTTTTGCAGGTAAGAAGGTTCTAGGCCCAGTCATCATATTTAATCTTCATGTAAATGGAGGATGAGCCTGGCGCGTTCGTTCCTGTTAGGCATCATATAAACGTTCATGTGTTGTTGCTCCTTAAAACACAAATCAATTCAATTAACTTTTTTAAACAGTAGTCGAATGTGAGTATGCATACAGGAGAGAAGCCATATAAGCTACATACATTAAGATATTAGGCGATGTGAGAGATGTTTCTATTGTCCTTTAATTTTCCGAATATGCCTAGTTACTCATTTTAGCAAAGTAGAAGTTACTAGTGCTAATTAACTGCTATACCAGCCGCAATTACGCATTAATCGTGGATATGAATGTGTATGCTCTTTTTTAATTCAAATTTCCTAAGCAGTTACTACTTTCTAATTAGAAGTAGAAGTTACTAGTGCCTAGGAATTAACTGAACTATTAGCCGATACATTGAGTATACAGGAGAAATTATACCATATTATACCATTTAACGAAATAAAAACTTAATATATGTGACTTGTTTGGATTTTATCCTGCATGAATACACACATTCGCCTACTGTTTAAAATAATTACACTTAAAGGGTGTTAGAGACATCTCTCACATCGCCTAGACATTACCACTTACTATTTTTAAAAAAACAAAACTGTCTTTTAGCTTAATTATCACCTCTTCCTTCTATAATGTACCAGTCGGTTTATTTGCAAGAACACGATTTATTAATTACCTGTGAATTGATGAATACTTTTGGTATATTATTTGTTACCTTATCAAACCATATACAAATGCATAGGGAATCTGCATATTATATAAGAACAATGTTCGTGTGGGGTGTGTGTTGTGGGGGTTGCGGGGAGGGACATACTCTACCCACCCCTTTCAGATTAGGGGAGAGGTGCTGTCCCCGCTGTTCCTAATTATAGATACTACACACGGTCTAGTCTAATTATCATGGCAGCATCGTTTCCGAGGAAAGCTCCACGGCATTTTGCCTCATTAACACAGAAATTCAAAGAGATATGTCATGAGCATATATAAGGCATGACTCTTCCTACATGGGACTCGTCTACGTCTTAACATTTCCTTAGAAGGATGGCATAAGATTCACAGTACCTTGCCCGAATAATGAAAGGTCATTTGCCCAAAACCCTCACTCGGAAAAAAACATTGCTTGCAATTGTTAGAGTAAGCGAAATGACAAGTGTACGTACTCACTGGTGAGAAACCGTTTAAGGTACCATATCAGAGTTTATGAATATATCGTCCCTTTCGCGTATCAATCAATTCACCTAATCAGTTTATTATGTCCCTCAGAACTGTACTGGCGCTATCTGTATTGATATTGTCCTTGAGGACAGTACTGAACCCAGAGAAGCTGGCAGGTGATATTTTCACAAAGATTAGTATTGACTGTATACGTTTATTGTTTCGATGAGGACTGTACTGACACACGATTTAAAAGAGCCTTATTACATTGAAGCAGACCATTTCTAAAAATAAAAACATCCTTTAGTTTAAATACCACACATTTTTTCTGTCATTATAAAGTACCAGTAGCTTTATATGCAAGAACATGATGTCTTAGTACAATGTGACATGATTAATACTTTTAGTATATTCTAGCAGCGAGAATAGTAGCTCTTATGGTGCATACGTACAACAGAGTTACTGTGATGCCCTTTTAGAATAAGTAGGTATCAGGGTCGACTATATCAAGACAGGTTCATGAAGAGATCAAGCAATGCATGCATAAACACCCGCCATACAGCAATAGATTAAACGTTAACAACCAAGCGTACATGCATAAAACTCACCAACGAGAAGAATACCTCCTCGATCTAGACATTTTCGTACGACTAGTTAATGTTTTTCAGGTGAATATCTCTGGAATTTTTACATTTCGACATATCTCGCGCTGACACGTATTCTGTGTTTTGAAACTTAAACCCGAACACAGCTAACACAAATCGACAACATTAACAGGCAAACGTCAGATATGTGAGTAGGTTGAGTTTCCAAGTACGAAACAAGACGAGGTGCGGGGAATATACTCTGTCAACCCGTCTCAGGTTATGGGGAGAGGTGCTAGCCACTGTTCTTTTTTTACACTACACACATTCATTTCTGATTATCATGACAGCCGCTTTTGATGAATGACCGTTCACTATTCGGGCAAGGTACATGTACTGTGAAACTGCCATCCTTCGAAGGGGATGTTAAGCCGCTGACCAGGCCTATGTACAGGAAGGGCCACACCCTATATAAGTATGCTCCTTACACATTTTGATGTAATTTTCTGTGTTAATCAGTGACAACATGCCAGCAAAGCCTTCCTCGGAAACGAACTCACTTGGGGAAAAAACATTGCTTGCAAACAGGTAGGGTAAACGAAAAGACAAGTATGCATACACACTGGTAAGAAACCGTTTAAGGATATGACTATATTGTCCCTTTGGTCTTTCAAGGAAGTGACCTAAGCAATTTATTTTGTCCTTCAAGACTTTAGTGACGCTAATTCTTGAAATTGTCCTTGAGGAAAGTACAAAAGCCATGGAAGCCAGTAGGTGATATTTTCGTAGAGTTTAGTAGTACTGACTGTATTCGTTTTAGATATTGCCTCTGAGGACGGTACTTACGGTAGCAGTTGATATTGCCTCTGGAAAGCGGTACTAACGCTATATGCTGAAATTGGCCAAGAAGACAGTATAAACGCTACCTGTTGATATTTCCCTTTAGGGCAGTAATATAAGTGGCTATTGATATTGCCAATGAGGACAGTGTTAAAGCTAGCTGTTGATATTTTCCATGAGGACAAAATTAACGCTAGCTGTTGATATTGACCCTGGGGACAGTACTAACGCTATCTGTGGATATAGCCCATTATGACAGTCTTAACGCTACCTGTTGATATTGCTCATGAGCACATTACTCTGGCTATTGATTTTGACACTGAGGACAATACTAACGCGGGCTGTTGATATTGTCCCTGAGGACATTACTTACGCTTACGCTGGATGTTGATATTGCCCATTAAGGACAGTACTAACGCTGGCTGTTGATGTTGCCCCTTTGGACAGTACTAACGTCAGCTGTTGATATTGCCCCTGAGAACAGTACTAACGATAGCTGTTGATTTTGACCCTGTGGACATTACTCACACTGGATATTGATGTTGCCCCTTAGGACAGTACTAACGGTGGCTGTTGATATTGCCCCTAAGAACAATACTAACGCTGGCTGTTTATACTTCCCCTGAGGACATTAATAACGCTGGCTGTTAATAGTGTCCATGAGGACAGTACTTACTCTGGCTGTTGATATTGTCAATGAGGCAAATACTAACGCTAGATGTCTATATTCCCCTTAGGACACTACTAACGCTCACTGTACTGATATTGCCCCTGGGGCGAGTATTAACGCTGGCTGTTGATATTGCCAATGACGGCAGTACTAACGCTGGATGTGAGGACAGTACTAATGTTACCCATTGATGTTGCCTAACGCTGGCTGTTGATAGTATCTCTATGGTGGTTAAAACAAAGGCTGATGATAGTGCACATGTGGATGTTAAAAACACTAGCTGTTTTTTTCGATATGGACAGTACATATGCTAGCTGTTGATACCTGTGCATGTTACTGACTAGCTGTTGACACTGCTCCTAAGGATAGTTCGAACGCTAGCGTTTGATAGTGCCCCTGAGGACATTATTAACGCTGGCTGTTGATATTGACACTGAGCACCATACGAACGCAGGCTGTTGATAATGCACATTAGGACAGTACTAACGCTAACTGTTGATATTGCCACTGAGGACAGTACTTACGTTAGTTGTTGGTATTGCACTTCAGGACAGTACTAACGGTTGCTGTTGATATTGCAACTGAGGACCATACTAACGCAGGCTGTTGATCTTGAGGACAGTAATAATCATAGCTGTTGATATGGCCCCTTAGGACAGTGATTTCGATAGCTGTTAATATAGCCCATGAGGACAGTGTTATCGATAGCTGTTGATATTGCCCCTGAGGACAGTGTTATCGATAGCTGTTGATATAGCCCCTGAGGACAGTGGTATCGATAGCTGTTGATATTGACCCCGAGGACAGTGTTATCGATAGCTGTTGATATAGCCCCTGAGGACAGTGTTATCGATAGCTGTTGATATTGACCCTGAGGACAGTGTTCTCGATAGCTGTTGATATGGCCCCTGAGGACAGTGTTATCGATAGCTGTTGATATAACCCCTGAGGACAGTGTTATCGATAGCTGTTGATATTGCCCCTTAGGACAGTGTTATCGATAGCTGTTGATATTGCACCTGATGACAGTGTTATCGATAGCTGTTGATATTGACCCTGAGGACAGTGTTATCAATAGCTGTTGATATGGCCCCTGAGGACAGTGTTATCGATAGCTGTTGATATTTCCCCTTAGGACAGTGTTATCGATGGCTGTTGATATGGCCCCTGAGGACAGTTTTATCGATAGCTGTTGATATTGCCCCTTAGGACAGTGTTATCGATAGCTGTTGATATTGCCCCTTAGGACAGTGTTATCGATGGCTGTTGATATTTCCCCTTAGGACAGTGTTATCGATAGCTGTTGATATGGCCCCTGAGGACAGTGTTATCGATAGCTGTTGATATTGCCCCTGAGGACAGTGTTATCGATAGCTGTTGATATTGCCCCTTAGGACAGTGATATCGATAGCTGTTGATATTGCCCCTTAGGACAGTGTTATCGATAGCTGTTGATATTGACCCTGACGACAGTGTTATCGATAGCTGTTGATATGGCCCCTGAAGACAGTGTTATCGATAGCTGTTGATATGGCCCCTGAGGACAGTGTTATCGATAGCTGTTGATATTGCCCCTGAGGACAGTGTTATCGATAGCTGTTAATATGGCCCCTGAGGACAGTGTTATCGATAGCTGTTGATATTGACCCTGAGGACAGTGTTATCGCTAGCTGTTGATATGGCCCCTTAGGACAGTGTTATCAATAGCTGTTGTTATGGCTCCTTAGGACAGTGTTATCGATAGCTGTTGATATAGCCCCTGAGGATAGTGTTATCGATAGCTGTTGATATGGCCCCTCAGTACAGTGTTATCGATAGCTGTTGAAATAGCCCCTGAGGACAGTGTTATCGATAGCTGTTGATATTGCCCCTGAGGACAGTGTTATCGATAGCTGTTGATATTGACCCTGAGGAGAGTGTTATCGATAGCTGTTGATATGGCCCCTGAGAACAGTGTTATCGATAGCTGTTGATATAGCCCCTGAGGACAGTGTTTTCGATAGCTGTTGATATTTGCCCTTAGGACAGTGTTATCGATGGCTGTTGATATGGCCCCTGAGGACAGTATTATCGATAGCTATTGATATTGACCCTGACGACAGTGTTATCGATAGCTGTTGATATTGCCCCTGAGGACAGTGTTATCGATAGCTGTTGATATTGCCCCTTAGGACAGTGATATCGATAGCTGTTGATATTGCCCCTTAGGACAGTGTTATCGATAGCTGTTGATATTGACCCTTACGACAGTGTTATCGATAGCTGTTGATATGGCCCCTGAGGACAGTGCTATCGATAGCTGTTGATATGGCCCCTAAGGACAGTGTTATCGATAGCTGTTGATATGGCCCCTGAGGACAGTGTTATCGATAGCTGTTGATATGGCCCCTGAGGACAGTGTTATCGATAGCTGTTGATATAGCCCCTTAGGACAGTGTTATCGCTAGCTGTTGATATGGCCCATTAGGACAGTGTTATCGATAGCTGTTGATATGTCCCCTTAGGACAGTGTTATCGATGGCTGTTGATATGGCCCCTGAGGACAGTATTATCGATAGCTATTGATATTGACCCTGACGACAGTGTTATCGATAGCTGTTGATATTGCCCCTGAGGACAGTGTTATCGATAGCTGTTGATATTGCCCCTTAGGACAGTGATATCGATAGCTGTTGATATTGCCCCTTAGGACAGTGTTATCGATAGCTGTTGATATTGCCCCTTAGGACAGTGTTATCGATAGCTGTTGATATTGCCCCTGAGGACAGTGTTATCGATAGCTGTTGATATTGCCCCTGAGGACAGTGTTATCGATAGCTGTTGATATTGCCTCTGAGGACAGTGCTATCGATAGCTGTTGATATGGCCCCTAAGGACAGTGTTATCGATAGCTGTTGATATGGCCCCTGAGGACAGTGTTATCGATAGCTGTTGATATGGCCCCTGAGGACAGTGTTATCGATAGCTGTTGATATAGCCCCTTAGGACAGTGTTATCGCTAGCTGTTGATATGGCCCCTTAGGACAGTGTTATCGATGGCTGTTGATATGGCCCCTGAGGACAGTATTATCGATAGCTATTGATATTGACCCTGACGACAGTGTTATCGATAGCTGTTGATATTGCCCCTGAGGACAGTGTTATCGATAGCTGTTGATATTGCCCCTTAGGACAGTGATATCGATAGCTGTTGATATTGCCCCTTAGGACAGTGTTATCGATAGCTGTTGATATTGCCCCTTAGGACAGTGTTATCGATAGCTGTTGATATTGCCCCTGAGGACAGTGTTATCGATAGCTGTTGATATTGCCCCTGAGGACAGTGTTATCGATAGCTGTTGATATTGCCCCTTAGGACAGTGATATCGATAGCTGTTGATATTGCCCCTTAGGACAGTGTTATCGATAGCTGTTGATATTGACCCTGACGACAGTGTTATCGATAGCTGTTGATATGGCCCCTGAGGACAGTGTTATCGATAGCTGTTGATATGGCCCCTGAGGACAGTGTTATCGATAGCTGTTGATATGGCCCCTGAGGACAGTGTTATCGATAGCTGTTGATATGGCCCCTGAGGACAGTGTTATCGATAGCTGTTGATATTGACGCTGAGGACAGTGTTATCGATAGCTGTTGATATAGCCCCTTAGGACAGTGTTATCGCTAGCTGATGATATGGCCCCTTAGGACAGTGTTATCAATAGCTGTTGATATGGCCCCTTAGGACAGTGTTATCGATAGCTGTTGATATTGACCCTGAGGACAGTGTTATCGATAGCTGTTGATATGGCCCCTGAGGACATTGTTATCGATAGCTGTTGATATAGCCCCTGAGGACAGTGTTATCGATAGCTGTTGATATGGCCCCTTAGGACAGTGTTATCGATAGCTGTTGATATTGCCCCTGAGGACAGTGTTATCGATAGCTGTTGATATGACCCTTAAGGACAGTGTTATCGATAGCTGTTGATATAGCCCCTGAGGATAGTGTTATCGATAGCTGTTGATACGGCCCCTCAGGACAGTGTTATCGATAGCTGTTGAAATAGCCCCTGAGGACAGTGTTATCGATAGCTGTTGATATTGCCCCTGAGGACAGTGTTATCGATAGCTGTTGATATTGACCCTGAGGAGAGTGTTATCGATAGCTGTTGATATGGCCCCTGAGAACAGTGTTATCGATAGCTGTTCATATAGCCCCTGAGGACAGTGTTATCGATAGCTGTTGATATTGCCCCTTAGGACAGTGATATCGATAGCTGTTGATATGGCCCCTCAGTACAGTGTTATCGATAGCTGTTGAAATAGCCCCTGAGGACAGTGTTATCGATAGCTGTTGATATTGCCCCTGAGGACAGTGTTATCGATAGCTGTTGATATTGACCCTGAGGAGAGTGTTATCGATAGCTATTGATATGGCCCCTGAGAACAGTGTTATCGATAGCTGTTGATATAGCCCCTGAGGACAGTGTTATCGATAGCTGTTGATATTGCCCCTTAGGACTGTGTTATCGATAGCTGTTGATATTGCACCTGATGACAGTGTTATCGATAGCTGTTGAAATAGCCCCTGAGGACAGTGTTATCGATAGCTGTTGATATTGCCCCTGAGGACAGTGTTATCGATAGCTGTTGATATGGCCCCTGAGGACAGTATTATCGATAGCTATTGATATTGACCCTGACGACAGTGTTATCGATAGCTGTTGATATTGCCCCTGAGGACAGTGTTATCGATAGCTGTTGATATTGCCCCTTAGGACAGTGTTATCGATAGCTGTTGATATTGACCCTTACGACAGTGTTATCGATAGCTGTTGATATGGCCCCTGAGGACAGTGCTATCGATAGCTGTTGATATGGCCCCTAAGGACAGTGTTATCGATAGCTGTTGATATTGACCCTGAGGACAGTGTTCTCGATAGCTGTTGATATAGCCCCTGAGGACAGTGTTATCGATAGCTGTTGATATTGACCCTGAGGACGTGTTCTCGATAGCTGTTGATATGGCCCCTGAGGACAGTGTTATCGATAGCTGTTGATATGGCCCCTGAGGACAGTGTTATCGATAGCTGTTGATATTGACGCTGAGGACAGTGTTATCGATAGCTGTTGATATAGCCCCTTAGAACAGTAATAACGCTAACTGTTAATATGGCCCCAGAGGATAGTACTAATTCTAGGTGTTGATATTGCCCCTTAGGATATTATTAAGCTGTTAATATTCGCCCTGAGGAGAATACTAAACATAACTATTATTGATACTGTCCCTAAGAACAGTAATAACCCTAGCTGTTGATATGGCCCCTGAGGACTTTAATATCGATAGCTGCTGATATGCCCCTAGGGACAGTACTAAAGCTAACTGTTGATATGGCCCCAGAGGACAGTACTAACGTCAGCTGTTGATATTGTCCCTTAAGATAGAACTTACCCTAGCTGTTGATATTGCCCCTGAGGACAGTAATACACCTAGCTGTTGATATAGCCCCTGAGGACAGTACTAACACCAGCTGTTGATATTGGCCCTAAGGACAGTACTATCGCTAGCTGTTGATACTGCCCCTAGGGACGGTACTAAAACTAGATGTTGATATGGCCCCAGAGGACAGTACTAACGCCAGCTGATATTGCCCTGTAGGATAGTATTAAAAGTAAATATAACCTTAGCTGTTGATAATGCCCTTTAGAACAAAATTAACGCTAGATGTTGATATGGCCCTTAGAACAGTAATAACGGTAGCTGTTGATATGGCCTCTGAGGACAGTACTAATTCTAGCTGTTTATATTGCCCCTTAGGAGATTACTCAGCTGTTGATATTGCCCCTGAGGACCGTAATAACGCCAGCTGTTGATATTGCACCTTAAGATAGTACGCTAGCTGTTGATATTGACCCTAAGAACAGTACTAATTCCAGATGTTGATATTTCCCCTTAGGATAGTCCTAAACCTAGCCGTTGATATTGCCCCTTAGAACAATAATAACGCTAGCTGTTGATATGGCCCCTGAGGAAAGTACTAATTCTAGGTATTGATATTGTCCCTTAGGACATTATTAAGCTGTTGAGATTGCCCCTGAAGAGAGTACTAAACGTAGCTGTTGATATTGCCCCTAAGGACAGTAATAACGCCAGCTGTTAACATGGCCCCTGAGGACAGTAATAAACCTAGCTTTTGATATAGACCGAGGACAGTACTATCGCTAGCTGTTGATACAGTCCCTAGGGACGGTACTAAATCTAGCTGTTGATATGGCCTCAGAGGACAGTAATAAACCTAGCTGTTGATATAGCCCCTGAGCTACTAACGCCAGGTGTTGCTATTGGCCCTTAGGACAGTGCTATCACTAGCTGTTGATACTGCCCCTAGGGACGGTACTAGAACTAGCTGTTGATATGGCCCCAGAGGACAGTACTAAACCTAGCTGTTTTTATGGCCTCTGAGTACAGTACTAACGCCAACTGCTGATATTGCCCCTAAGGACAGTGCTAACGCCAGCTGTTGATATTGACCAATAGGACAGTACTATCGCTAGCTGATGATACTGCCCCTTAGGAGAGTACTAAATCTAGCAGTTGATATGGCCACAGAGGACAGTACTAAGGCTAGCTGTTGATATTGCCCCTTAGGATAGTACTATCGCTAGACTTAGATAATATCCCTATGGATGTTTAAACGCTGGCTGTTGATATTCCCATGAGGTCAGTTCTTACGCTAGCTGTTGATATTGCCCATGAGGACAGTACTATTGCTAGCTGATGATATTGGCCCTGAGGACACTACTTACGCCAGCTGTTGATATTGTCTATGAGGACAGTACTAACGACAGCTGTTGATATTGGCCCCGAGGACACTACTTACGCCAGCTGATTATATTGCCCCTAAGGGCAGTACTAACGTTGGCTGTTGATATGGCCCCTGAGGACAGTGTTATCGCTGGCTGTTGATAGGGTCCCCTGAGGACAGTACTATCGCTAGCTGTTGATATTGGCCCTTAGGGCAGTACTAAAACTAGCAGTTGATATGGCTCCAGAGGACAGTGCTAACGCCAGCTGTTGATATTGCCCCTTAGGAAGTACTATCGCTAGCTGCTGATATTGCCTCTAAGGACGGTACTAAACCTAGCTGTTGATATGGCCCCTGAGGACAGTACTAACGCCAGCTGTTGATATTGCCCCTTAATATGGTACTAACGCTAGATTTTGATATTGCCCCTAAGGACAGTACTAACGCCAGCTGTTGATATTGCCCCTTAGGATAGTCCTAAACCTAGCCTCTGATATTGCCTCTTAGAACAGTAATAACGCTAACTGTTAATATGGCCCCAGAGGATAGTACTAATTCTAGGTGTTGATATTGCCCCTTAGGATATTATTAAGCTGTTAATATTCGCCCTGAGGAGAATACTAAACATAACTATTGATACTGTCCCTAAGAACAGTAATAACCCTAGCTGTTGATATGGCCCCTGAGGACTTTACTATCGATAGCTGCTGATATGCCCCTAGGGACAGTACTAAAGCTAACTGTTGATATGACCCCAGAGGACAGTACTAACGTCAGCTGTTAATATTGTCCCTTAAGATAGAACTTACCCTAGCTGTTGATATTGACCCTGAGGACAGTAATACACCTAGCTGTTGATATAGCCCCTGAGGACAGTACTAACACCAGCTGTTGATATTGGCCCTAAGGACAGTACTATCGCTAGCTGTTGATACTGCCCCTAGGGACGGTACTAAAACTAGATGTTGATATGGCCCCAGAGGACAGTACTAACGCCAGCTGATATTGCCCTGTAGGATAGTATTAAAAGTAAATATAACTTTAGCTGTTGATAATGCCCTTTAGAACAAAATTAACGCTAGATGTTGATATGGCCCTTAGAACAGTAATAACGGTAGCTGTTGATATGGCCTCTGAGGACAGTACTAATTCTAGCTGTTTATATTGCCCCTTAGGAGATTACTCAGCTGTTGATATTGCCCCTGAGGACCGTAATAACGCCAGCTGTTGATATTGCACCTTAAGATAGTACGCTAGCTGTTGATATTGACCCTAAGAACAGTACTAATGCCAGATGTTGATATTTCCCCTTAGGATAGTCCTAAACCTAGCCGTTGATATTGCCCCTTAGAACAATAATAACGCTAGCTGTTGATATGGCCCCTGAGGATAGTACTAATTCTAGGTATTGATATTGTCCCTTAGGACATTATTAAGCTGTTGAGATTGCCCCTGAAGAGAGTACTAAACGTAGCTGTTGATATTGCCCCTAAGGACAGTAATAACGCCAGCTGTTAACATGGCCCCTGAGGACAGTAATAAACCTAGCTGTTGATATAGACCGAGGACAGTACTATCGCTAGCTGTTGATACAGTCCCTAGGGACGGTACTAAATCTAGCTGTTGATATGGCCTCAGAGGACAGTAATAAACCTAGCTGTTGATATAGCCCCTGAGCTACTAACGCCAGGTGTTGCTATTGGCCCTTAGGACAGTGCTATCACTAGCTGTTGATACTGCCCCTAGGGACGGTACTAGAACTAGCTGTTGATATGGCCCCAGAGGACAGTACTAAACCTAGCTGTTTTTATGGCCTCTGAGTACAGTACTAACGCCAACTGCTGATATTGCCCCTAAGGACAGTGCAAACGCCAGCTGTTGATATTGACCAATAGGACAGTACTATCGCTAGCTGATGATACTGCCCCTTAGGAGAGTACTAAATCTAGCAGTTGATATGGCCACATAGGACAGTACTAAGGCTAGCTGTTGATATTGCCCCTTAGGATAGTACTATCGCTAGACTTAGATAATATCCCTATGGATGTTTAAACGCTGGCTGTTGATATTCCCATGAGGTCAGTTCTTACGCTAGCTGTTGATATTGCCCATGAGGACAGTACTATTGCTAGCTGATGATATTGGCCCTGAGGACACTACTTACGCCAGCTGTTGATATTGTCTATGAGGACAGTACTAACGACAGCTGTTGATATTGGCCCCGAGGACACTACTTACGCCAGCTGATTATATTGCCCCTAAGGGCAGTACTAACGTTGGCTGTTGATATGGCCCCTGAGGACAGTGTTATCGCTGGCTGTTGATAGGGCCCCCTGAGGACAGTACTATCGCTAGCTGTTGATATTGGCCCTTAGGGCAGTACTAAAACTAGCAGTTGATATGGCTCCAGAGGACAGTGCTAACGCCAGCTGTTGATATTGCCCCTTAGGATAGTACTATCGCTAGATGTTGATAATATCCCTATGGATGATTAAAAGCTGACTGTTGATATTTTCCCTGAGGTCAGTTCTTACGCTAGCTGTTGATATTGCCCCTGAGGACAGTACTAACCCAAGCTGTTGATATGGCCCCTGATAGACATAGATATTTTGCAGTTATCTAGATAAAACGTTAAAATATCTAGATAGTTAGGTAGCTACCTAGTGACAAAAATAGAATACCACCATTCTGGTGATACTTAAATAACTCGTGTATTTATAAAGTACAAATACAAATTATTCACTTGTGTACGTAATATGGTCGGTGAGTACATGCATTGACCTGGACCACATGTGTCCCTATTATGCTTTTTCCAACGAATTATACACGTGTCCTTAATTCGACTGAATTACATTATGCGGTCCGAGTATTAACTTTCATACCCATCTAACCCCGTCTCCAAGAAGTGAAAGCGGGGTTGGTTGGGGTATGACATAAAACCTTAATGTTGGCTTTAAAGGGACACTGTCCGTAACTTTTAGCTTATAAAACACACAATAATTATGTTCGCAAACATTACACACTAAACATTATTGAAAATTTACTAATTAAAAGCAAGATTGTTAAACGGAATTCAATCGCGGTACAAAAAAAAGTAAATCCGCTATGTGCGTTTGAACTCGCAGCCCAAACTAAAATTACACTCGCCGTAATAATATTGTGCGTGAGCGTAAAGTGGTCGACAACGCTCCTGACTGAGCTAAGCGGGCTATACATATTTCGCAATACATACTGTGGTGAAAACCTAATGCGCTAAAGGAAGTCACGTGATCGCAGAAAAGGTAAATATTGTGGGTCCCACTTTATTTACATATAATAATTAAAACTTTTTTTTTTCAAACTCACGAATGTATTCCTACATACTTCTTAGGGTCTATCCTCATGTTTTCATGTATACATTTCACTGAATAAAAGTCAGCCAGTTATTTTGTTATGCTCAATATCTGCTTACTTACGGACAGTGTCCCTTTAAAAAGGTGATTATTGTAAAATTAAAACATTTAATAGGTAATTGTAAACAGGTTATCGCGTTATTTTAGTAAAACATGTTTTAAACGTGTTTTATTGCCAAAAATATCCGTTATAAAATCCTGCTAATATAAGCTTTCCCATCGCTTAATGGTATTAAGGCGGGACCACGTAATGAGTGGCACGTGTGCGTAATTCTGTCTGGCTCAAATACGGTTCCACATACCACTTTGTATTGCACTGATCATGAGAGGTATATTACCTTTGATTTTTAATATATGTTTGCATATACTAATATCATTAAATGAACTAGTTTTCACTATCGGTTAAGAATGTCTTCAAGTGTGTACATGATTTCCTTATTTTGATATCATTGGTATGTCTGATGCTTGGTGGTATTATATATGTCCTATTACAGTTATATGTTGCATTTCACTTATAGAGATATAATTAATTAATTGTCAATTAGAAGCCATATCTCATTACTTTCCCGATTACAGAAAAAGTAGTCTCTGGTTCAAGAATCAATAACATTGTGATTAAACATGATTGTTGCGTTTAATAATTTATCTTCATGTATGTATATATGAAAGTATGTATGTGTGAAAGTATGTATGTGTGTGTGTATGTGTGTGTGTGTGTGTGCGTGCGTGCGTGCGTGCGTCGTGCGTGCGTGCGTAAGTGCGTTCGTGCGTGCTTCTATGTCTCAGCGTAGTTACGGGTCTGACGCAATGCTATTTATTTGATCTTTGGAGATTGGAGCCCGATATTTATATTTAGATTTCGGTGGTACATTTTCAATTGCTTTTATTTTCTACACTTAATTTTCGATTCGGTGGTTCCACTACTCCGGCCGATAAAAGGCTATGGGTATTGTTTAACCACTCATCATGCTCATAGGATATGTTGTCTGCTTTTTAATTGAGTCTTTCGGCTGTTACTTTTGATACGCAGGCTTCATAACCGCTGGAGCAACTAAATTCCATTTTGTTTATTTTGCTCTTCGGGGCATACACTTTTGTTAGTTACTGGGACGGTTAAACGTATATACTATTGTTTTATGAATACTGAGTTCTGCTATACCCGACACTTGGGTGAGTGAGCGGTAGCTAGCATATTTCACTACCTTCATGAACAGTCAAATGCATATGTATCGTGTTCTGTCGTTTCCAAAGGTCTACTCTCATACTCTTTTAAGTTACATAACGCGGCAGTCGCATACATGCGTCGACCATGACATTGCATTGTGTGATGGTATTATCACATAATGCGTACACGTCACATATTGCGTATTGAATTTGACGCATTATATGAATAATCATATTCACCGTCGTTTCCAAGGAAAGCTCTACGTGTATTTTGCGTCACTGATTAATACATAATTTCATCAAGATCTATAATGAGCAAATGTGACTGTTCAACGGCTTAAAATCTCCATCGAAGGAGGGCGCACGTGACACAGAACCTTGCCCTAATAATTAACGGTCAATTAAAGCTCTCATTTAGAAAAAAACATAAAGGTAGGGTAAACGAAAAGACCACTATGCATACACATACACACTGGTGATAAACCGTTTAATATTAAATATCACAAGTTATGAATATATTGTCCCTTTCGCGTATCAAGGAAGTGACCTAATTAATTTAATTAACCGTTCATGAGTTTACTGACGTTAGCTGTTGATATTGTCTTTAAGTATAGTACTGAAACAATGGAAGCTAGTAGGTGATATTTTCGCAGAGTTTAGTATTAACCGTATCCGGGTTTTTTTTGACTGAGGACAGTATTGACACATGATTTAAAAGAAAACAATTATCATATTAAAGCAGATCATTAAAAACAAACTGTCGCTTATTTGCCCTACTTTCTTCTGGCTTTATAAACTACCAGCAGGTTTATGTTTGTACAAGCATTTTATTTCTTACTTAAATATTGTGACTTGCGGAATACTCTTGTTATATTCTTAGTGATATTATCCAAGAATGTTCACATGTACAGGTGATCAACACATAAAGTAAGCAAACCTATCGGGAAGGGCGGATGGAGATGGGGTGCGGTGAGGTGGGGTTGGGGGGGGGGGGGGTTGGGGCGGGAAATACTCTGCCCATCACTCTCGGATTTCATGTGCTGCATACACACTGGTGAGAAACCGTTTAAGATTAAATATCGCAGGTTATGAATATATCGTCACTTTCGCGTATCAAGGAAGTGACCGAAGTAATCTAGTTTGTCATTAAGAACTTTACTGACGCTATCTGTTATTGTCCTAGAGCACAGTACTGAAGCGATGGAAGCTAGCAGGTGATATTATTGCAGAGTTCAGTGCTGATTGTATCCTTTTTTTGCCCTGAGGACAGTATTGTCACATGATTTAAAACAATATAATTATTATATTAAAGCTGATCATTATTATATTAAAGCTAATCATATAAAAAAGCCTATTGCTTAATAGCATACCTTTCTTCTGGCTGTATAAGTTACCAGTAGGTTTTTATGCAAGCATTTGATCTCTTAAGTAAAGTGTGACTTGGTGAAAATTATTGTTATATTCTTAGTTCTTATTATTGTTAACCCTTTTGTGTTAGTGATGTTGTTTGCATTTATTATTACTTTTGCCTTCTTGTTTGTCTGTTTGCGTGTTTTGGGGTTTACTTTGTTCTGTGAAAGCTGCAATTCCTATTCGATTTCTATACCTATTTCTATTATTTCAAGCATGTTCACATGTATAGGTGATTCACACATAAAGTAAGCAAAATATCCGGGTGTGTTGTGGTAGGGTGGGGGAATATACTCTGCCCACTATTCTCAGATTAGGGAATAGAGGCAGCATACTCGTACACACTGGTGAGAAACCGTTTAAGATTAAATATCACAGGTTTTGAATATATCACTTTCGCTCATCAAGGAAGTGACCAAAGCCGATAATTTTGCCCTCAGGACTATACCGACACTAGCTGTTCACATTGCCCCTGAGGACAGTACTAACGGTAACTGGCTGTAGATATTGCACCTGAGGAAAGTAGTAAGATTATCTGTCGATATTGCCCCTGAGGACAGTATAAACAACATATGTCAATAAGGTCCTTAGTGAGGTCCTTAGTGACAAAACAAACATTGTCTGTCATTTAAGTCCCAAGCAACAATTCCGGCGCCATCTGTCAATAAGGTCCATATACACAATACTGACGTCATCTGTCAATAAGATCCCTTTCAACAATACTGACGCCGTCTGTAAATTAGGTCCCTATAGACAATATGAACGCCATCTGTCAATAAGGTCTCTATGGACAATACCCACACCATCTGTCACTAAGGTACCTGTACTCAATACACACTTCATTTATCAACAAGGTCCCTATGGACAATCATGACGCCATCTACCAATACGGTCCGTTTCAACAATACTTACACCATGTGTCAATAAGGTCCATAAAGACAACACAGACTACGTCCATTCAGATCATATTGACGCCGTCTGTCAATAAAGTCCCTATTGACAAAACAAACACCATCTGTCAATAAGGTCCATTAAGACAATACTGACTCTATCTGCCAATAAGGTCACAATCAACAATACTGACACCATCTCTCAATAAGGTCTCTATAGACAATAATGACACAATCTTTCAATAAGGTCCCAAGATAAAAAAACTGATGCCACATGTCACTATTGTCCCTATTTGCTATACATCTGTCAATAAGGTCCCTATGCACAATACAGACTCGATCCGTATAGACCACACTAACTCCATGTATCAATAACGTCGTTATTGACCAAACAAGCACACTGTCTTAATAAGTTTCTGATAGGAAATACTGAGGCTATCTGTCAATAAGGTCCCAATCAACAATGATGGCAAAATCTGTGAATAAGGTTCATATATACAATACTGACGGGATCTATCAACAATATTGACGCCATCTGTCGATAAGATACCCTATCAACAGTAATGACGCCACCTGTAAATATGGTCCGTATAGACCATACTGACGTCATCTGGGGATAATGTCACTATTGAAAATACTGAAACAATCTGTCAAAAAGGTCCCTATAGACACTGTGTACGTAATCTGTCAATACGGTCCTTATAGTCAATATAGGCACAATGCATCAATTGGGAACCTATATACAATATGAACTCCATCTGTCAATAAGGTTTCTTTGGACAATACCAACATCATCTGTCACTAAGGTACCTGTATCCAATACAAACTTCATTTGTCAACAATGTACCTGAGTACAATAATGACGCCATCTATCAATAGGATCCCTTTCAACAATATTTACGCCATGCGTCAATATGCTCTCTATAGACAACACAGACTATGTCTGTCAATAACGGACCATACTGACGCCATCTGTCAATTTGTCAATAAGGTCCATGTTGACAATACTTACGCCATCTATCAATAAGGTTCCTATAGACAGTGCATACGGCATCTGTCAATAAGGTCCTTACAGACAATACAGTCGGCATCTGTCATTAGGTCCCTATAAACAGTACAGACGGCATCTGTCAATAATGCACCTTTAGACAATACTGACGCATTGTGTCAATAAGGTCCCTATAGACAATACTTACGCCATCTATCAATAAGGTTCCTACAGATTGTACATACGGCATCTGTCAATAAGGTCCTTACAGACAATACAGTCGGCATCTGTCATTAGGTCCCTATAAACAATACAGACGGCATCTGTCAATAATGCACCTATAGACTATACTGACGCATTCTAATAAGGTCCCTATAGACAATACTTACGCCATCTGTCAATAAGGTCCCTATAGACAATACAGACGGCATCTGTCAATAAGGTCCCTATACATAATACAGACGGCATCTGTCAATAAGGTCCCTATAGACAATACTTACGCCATCTGCCAATAAGGTTCCTATAGACAATACAGACGGCATCTGTCAATAAGGTCCCTATACATAATACAGACGGCATCTGTCAATAAGGTCCCTATAGACAATACAGACGGCATCTGTCAATAAAGTCCCTATACATAATACAGACGACTTTTGTCAATAAGGTACCTATAGACAATACAGGCGGCATCTGTCAATTAGGTCCCTATACATAATACAGACGCCATCTGTCAATAAGGTCCCTATAGACAGTACAGACGGCATCTGTCAATATGGTCCCTATAAACGGTACATACGGCATCTGTCATTAATGCCCCTATCGAAAATACAGACGCCATCAGTCACTAATGCCCCTACAGACAATACATACGGCATCTGTCAATAAGGTCCCTATAGACAATACAGACGGCATCTGACATTAAGGTCCCTATAGACAATACTTACGCCATCTGTCAATAAGGTCCATATAGACAGTACAGACGGCATCTGTCAATTAGGTCCCTATAGACAATACAGGCGGCATCTGTCAATAAGGTCCCTATACATAAAACAGACGCCATCTGTCAATAAGGTCCCTATAGACAGTACAGACGGCATCTGTCAATAAGGTCCCTATAAACGGGACATACGGCATCTGTCATTAATGCCCCTATCGAAAATACAGACGCCATCTGTCACTAATGCCTCTACAGACAATACAGACGGCATCTGTCAATAAGGTCCCTATAGACAATACAGACGGCACCTGACAATAAGGTCCCTACAGACAATACAGACGGCATGTGCCAATAAGGTCCCTATAGACAATACAGACGGCATCTGTCAATGAGGTCATTATAAACAGTACAGACGGCACTTGTCAATATTACCCCTATAGACAATACTGACGCCATCTGCCAATAAGGTCGCAATATACAATACAGACGGCATCTGTCAATAATGTCCCTATAGACAATACTGACGGCATCTGACATTAAAGTCCTTACAGACAATACAGACGGCATGTGCCAATAAGGTCCCTATAGACAATACAAACGGCATCCGTCAATACAATAAGGTCATTATAAACAGTACAGACGGCACTTGTCAATATTACCCCTATATACAATACTGACGCCATCTGCCAATAAGGTCGCAATATACAATACAGATGGAATCTGTCAATAAGGTCTCTATAGACAATACAGGCGTCATCTGTCAATAAGACCCCTATAGACAATACAGCCAGCATCTGTCGATAATGTCCCTATGGACAACAGAGACGGCATCTGTCAATAATGCCCTTATGGACAATACAGACGGCATCTTTCAATAAGGTCTTTATAGAAAATACAGACGGCACCTGTCAATAAGGTTCCTATAGACAATACAGACGACATCTATCAATAAGGTCCCTACAGACAATACAGTCGACGTTTGTCAATAAGGTCCATATAAACAGTACAGACGGCATCTGTCAGTATTGCACCTTTAGACAATACTGACGTATTCAGTCAATAAGGTCCCTATAGACAAAACTTACGTCATTTATCAATAAGGTTCCTATGGACAATACACACGGCATCTGTCAATAAGGTCCCTACAGACAATACATAAGGCTTCTGTCAATAAGGTCCCTACAGACAATACAGTCGATATCTGTCAATAATGCCCCTACAGACAATAAAGACGGCATCTGTCAATAAGGTCCTTATAAACAATATAGACGGCACCTGTCAATAACGTCCCTATAGACAATACAGACGGCATCTGCCAATAAGGTCCTATAGACAATACTTCCGCCATTTGTCAATAAGGTCACTATAAACAGTATAAACTTATTGGCAGATGCCGTCTGTATTGTCTATAGGGAGCTTATTGAAAGATGTCGTATGTATTATCTGTAGCGGCATTATTGACAGATGCCGTCTGTACTGTTTATATGGACCTTATTAATAGATGCCGTCTGTATTGTCTATAGGGTCGTTATAGACATAAGCCGTTTGTATTGTCCATAGGGACATTTTTGACAGATGTCGTCTGTGTTGTCCATAGAGGCCTTATTGACAGATGCCGCCTATATTGTCTATAGGGACCTTATTGACAGAGGCAGTCTGTATTGTCTATAGGTAGCTTATTAAAGATGCCGTATGTATTGTCTGTAGGCACCTTAATGTCAGATGTCGTCTGTATGGTCTATAGGGACCTTCTTGACAGAATGCGTCTGTATTGTCTGTAGGGACATTATAGACATATGCCGTCTATATTATCTTTAGGGACCTTATTGACAAATGCCGTGTGTATTGTTTATAGGGACCTTATTGACAAATGACGTATGTTTGTCAATAGAAAAAATATTGACAGATGCTGTATGTACTGTCTATAGGGACCTTATTGACAGATGAAGCCTGTATTGTCTGTAGGGACCTTATTGACATATGCCGCCTATACTGTCTATAGGGACCTTATTGACAGATGCCGTCTGTATTGTTATAGGGAACTTATTAACATATGCCGTCTGTATTGTCTATAGGGACGTTATTGACAGATGCCATATGTATTGTCTATAGGGACCTTATTGACAGATGTCGCCTGTGTTGTCCATAGGGGCCTTATTGACAGATGCCGCCTATATTGCCGATAGGGGCATTAATGACAGATGCCGTATGTTTTGTCTATAAGGACCTTATTGACAGATACCGTCTGTACTGTCTATAGGGACCTTATTGACAGATTCCGTCTGTACTGTATATAGAGACTTTATTGACAGATGGCGTAAGTATAATCTATAGATGCATTAGTGACAGATGCCGTCTGTATTGTTCATAGGGATCTTATTGACAGATGTCGTCTGTGTTGTCCATAGGGGCCTTATTGACAGATGCCGCCTATATTGTCTATAGGGAGCTAATTGAAAGATGCCGTATGTATTATGTGTAGCGGCATTATTGACAGATGCCGTCTGTACTGTTTATAGGGACCTTATTGACAGACGGCGTAAGTTTTGTCTATAGGGACCTTATTGACAGATGCCGTCTGTATTGTCAATAGGGACCTTAATGACAGATGTCGTATGTGTTGTCCATAGGGCCCTGATTGACAGATGCCGCCTATATTGTCTATAGGGACCTTATTGACAGATGCCGTCTGTATTGTTTATAAGGACCTTATTGACAGATACCGTCTGTATTGTCTGTAGGGGCATTATTGACAGATGCTGTCTGTATTGTCCATAGGAACCTTATTGGCAGATGTCGTATGTGTTGTCCATAGGGCCCTTATTGACAGATGCCGCCTATTTTCTATAGGGACCTTATTGACAGATGCCGTCTGTATTGTTTAAAAGGACCTTATTGACAGATGCCGTCTGTATTGTCTGTAGGGGCATTATTGACAGATGCTGTTTTTTTTGGCTATACGGACCTTATCGACAGATGGCCTCTATATGTCTATAGGGACCTTTTTGACAGAATGCGTCAGTATTGTCTGTAGGTGCATTGTCGACAGATGCCGTCTGTACTGTTTATAGGGACCTTATTGATAGAAATCAACTGTTTTGTCTGTAGGGACCTTATTGACAGAAGCCTTCTGTACTGTCTTTAGGGACCTTATTGACAGATGCCGTGTGTATTGTCTATAGGAACCTTATTGATAGATGGCGTAAGTATTTTCTATAGGGACCTTATTGACAGAATGCGTCAGTATTGTCTGAAGGTGAATTATTGACGGATGCCGTCTGTACTGTTTATAGGGATCTTATTGACAGACGCCGACTGTATTGTCTATAGGGACCTTATTGACAGATGTCGTCTGTATTGTCTATAGGAAGCTTATTGACAGATGTCATCTGTATTGTCTATAAAGACCTTATTGAAAGATGCCGTCTGTATTGTCCATATGTGTATTATTGACAGATGCCGTCTATGTTGTCAATAGGGACCTTATTGACAGATGCTGTCTGTATTGTCTATAGGGGTCTTATTGGCAGATGACGCCTGTATTGTCTATAGGGACATTATTGACAGATGTCGTCTGTGTTGTCTATTGCGACTTTATTGGCAGATGGCGTCAGTATTGTCTATAGGGGCATTAGTGTCAGATGGCGTCTGTATTGTCGATAGGGGCATTAATGACAGATGCCGTATGTATTGTCTATAGGGACCTTCTTGACAGATGGCGTCTATATTGTCTATTGCGACCTTATTGTCAGATGGCGTCAGTGTTGTCTATAGGGGCATTAGTGACAGATGGCGTCTGTATTGTCGATAGGGGCATTAATGACAGATGCCGTATGTATTGTCTATAGGGACCTTCTTGACAGATGGCGTCTATATTGTCTATTGCGACCTTATCGTCAGATGGCGTCAGTATTGTCTATAGGGGCATTAGTGACAGATGGCGTCTGTATTGTCGATAGGGGCATTAATGACAGATGCCGTATGTTTTGTCAACATCAACCTTATTGACAGATTGACAGATGGCGCCAGTATGGTCTGTAGGTTCGTTATTGACAGACATAGTCTGTGCTGTTTATAGAGAGCATATTGACGCATGGCGTAAATATTGTTGAAAGGAAACTTATTGATGGATGACGTCATTATTGTACATAGGTACATTGTTGACAAATGAAGTTTGTATTGGATACAGGTACCTTAGTGACAGATGATGTTGGTAGTGTCCAAAGAAACCTTATTGACATATGGAGTTCTTATTGTATATAGGGTACCAATTGATGGATTGTGCCTATATTGACTATCAGGACCGTATTGACAGATAACGTACACACTGTCTATAGGGACTTTTTTGACAGATGGTGTCGGTATTTTCAATAGGGACGTTATCGCCAGATGACGTCAGTATGGTCTATACGGACCATATTTACAGGTGGCGTCATTACTGTTGATAGGGTATCTTATCGGCAGATGGCGTCAATATTGTTGATAGATACCTTATTGACAGATCGCTTCAGTGTTGTATATATGGACCTTATTGACAGATTTTGCCATCATTGTTGATTGGGACCTTATTGACAGATAGCCTCAGTATTTCTATCAGGAACTTATTGAGAGAGTGTGCTTGTTTGGTCAATAACGACGTTATCGATACATGGAGTTAGTGTGGTCTATACGGATCGAGTCTGTATTGTGCATAGGCACCTTATTGACAGATGTATAGCAAATAGGGACCATAGTGACATGTGGCATCAGTTTTTTTTATTTTGGGACCTTATTGAAAGATTGTGTCATTATTGTCTATAGGGACCTTATTAAGAGATGGTGTCAGTAGTGTTGATTGGGACCTTATTGGCCGATAGAGTCAGTATTGTCTTAATGGACCTTATTGACAGATGGTGTTTATTTTGTCAATAAGGAATGTATTGACAGACGGCGTCAGTATGATCTGAAAGGACGTTACTGTTGACAGACGTAGTCCGTGTTGTCTTTATTGACACATGGCATAAGTATTGTTGAAACGGACCGTATTGGTAGATGACGTCATAATAGTCCATAGGGACCTTGTTGATAAATGAAGTGTGAATTGCGAATAGGTACCTTAGTGACAGATGGTGTGGGTATTGTCCATAGAGACCTTATTGACAGATGGAGTTCATATTGTCTATAGGGACCTAATTGACAGACGGCGTCAGTATTGTTGAAAGGGACCTTATTGACAGATGATGTCAGTATTGTTTATATGGACCTTATTGACAGATGGCGCCGGAATTGTTGCTTGGGACTTAATTGACAGATAATGTTTGTTTTGTCACTAAGGACCTCACTAAGGAATTGACAGATGTCGTTTATACTGTCCTCAGGGGCAATATCGACAGATAATAGTACTACTTTCCTCAGGTGCAATATCTACAGCCATTTACCGTGAGTACTGTCCTCAGGGGCAATGTGAACAGCTAGTGTGGGTATAGTCCTGAGGGCAACATTTTCGGCTTTGGTCACTTCCTTGATGAGCGAAAGTGATATATTCAAAACCTGTGATATTTAATCTTTAAATGGTTTCTCACCAGTGTGTACGAGTATGCTGCCTCTATTGCCTAATCTGAGAATAGTGGGCAGAGTATATTCCCTCACCCTCCCATAACACACCCGAATATTTTGCTTACGTCATACTTGTCGCTACGTCATAGTCGTTACGTCATAGCGACTAGCGTGTCACTTGAAGAAAATCATCTACGGTGTGTTCATGGGGTCATTGCATTTTTGTATTAAAATTGATGAATTTAAGATCAAATATCATAAAATGCACCTATGCGATTTTTCCGGACTTTTTTTCTGTGAATGTGTAACATATGACCTTTCGGTTAAAAAAATAATAATTTCTGTTGGAATTTGTTTGACCTTAAAATCTATAATAACTAGAGTAATACAGTCAGTACTTAACTCTGAAATAATATCACCTGCTAGCTTCCATCGCTCAGTACTGTGCTCTAGGACAATATCAACAGATAGCATCAGTAAAGTTCTTAATGACAAACTAAATTACTTCGGTCACTTCCTTGATACGCGAAAGTGACGATATATTCATAACCTGTAATATTTAATCTTAAACGGTTTCTCACCAGTGTGTATGCCGCACATGAAATCCGAGAGTGATGGGCAGAGTATTCCACCCCATACACCCGACCCGACCCCACCCGCATTCACCCACCCTTTCCGAATAGTTTGCTTAATTTATGTGTTGATGACCTGTACATGTGAACATGCTTGGATAATATCACTAAGAATATAACAAGAGTATTCCGCAAGTCACAATATTTAAGTAAGAAAAAAAATGCTTGTATACAAATATAAACCTGCTGGTAGTTTATAAAGCCAGAAGAAAGTAGGGCAATTAAGCGACAGTTTGTTTTTAATGATCTGCTTTAATATAATAATTGTATTCTTTTAAATCATGTGTCAGTACTGTCCTCAGTGAAAAAAACCCGGATACGATTAATACTAAACTCTGCGAAAATATCACCTACTAGCTTCCATTGCTTCAGTATTATACTTAAAGACAATATCAACAGCTAGCGTCAGTAAACTCCTGAACGGTTAATTAAATTAATTAGGTCACTTTCTTGATACGCGAAAGGGACAATATATTCATCAATTGTGATATTTAATATTAAACGGTTTCTCACCAGTGTGTATTTGTACGCATAGTTGTCTTTTCGTTTACCCTACCTTTATGCTTTTTTCTAAATGAGAGCTTTAGTTGACCGTTAATTATTAGGGCAAGGTACTGTGAAACGTGTGCCCTCCTTCGATGGAGATTTTAAGCCGTTGAACAGTCCCATGTACAGGATGTATTTGCTCATTATAGATCTTGATGAAATTATGTGTTACTCAGTGACGCAAAATACACGTAGAGCTTTCCTTGGAAACGACATTGTCATGATAATTGGATTTGAGTACGTGCAGTATCAAAAATTAGGAACTGACTGGGTCAGCACCTCTCCCCCTAATCTGAAAATGATGGGCAGATAATGTCCCTCTCCATCCTCATACATAAGATGGTACTAACGCTAGTTGTTGATATTGCCCCTAAAGACAGTACTAACGCCAGCTGTTGATATTACCCCTTAGGATAGTCCTAAACCTAGCTGCTGATATTGCCCCTTAGAACAGTAATAACGCTAACTGTTGATATGGCCCCTGAGGATAGTACTAATTCTAGGTGTTGATATTGCCCCTTATGATATTATTAAGCCATTGATATTGCCCCTGAGGACAGTACTAAACGTAGCTATGATGTTGTCTCTAAGAACAGTAATAACGCTAGCTGTTGATATGGCCCCTGAGGACTTTACTATCGATAGCTGCTGATATTGCTCTAGGGCCAGTACTAAAACTAGCTGTTCATATGGCCCCAGCGGACAGTACTAACGTCAGCTGTTGATATTGCCCCTTAAGATAGAACTAACCCTAGCTGTTGATATTGCCCCTGAGGACAGTAATAAACCTAGCTGTTGATATAGCCCCTGAGGACAGTACTAACACCAGCTGTTGATATTGGCCCTTAGGACAGTACTATCGCTAGCTGTTGATATTGCCCCTAAGGACAGTACTAACGCCAGCTGTTGATATTGACCGGTAGGACAGTACTATCGCTAGCTGCTGATATTGCCCCTTAGGACAGTACTAAAACTGCAGTTGATATGGACCAAGAGGACAGTACTAATGCTGGCTGTTGATATTGCCACTGAGGACAATACCAACGCAGACAGTTGATATTGCCATTGAAGACAGTACTAACGCCAACTGCTGATATTGCCCCTAAGGACGGTACAGACGCCAGCTATTGATATTGACCGATAGGACAGTACTATCGCTAGCTGTTGATACTGCCCCTATGGACGGTACTAAAACTAGCTGTTGATATGGCCACAGAGGACAGTACTAACGTCAGCTGTTGATATTGTCCCTTAAGATAGAACTAACCCTAGCTGTTGATATTGCCCCTTGGGACAGTAATAAACCTAGCTGTTGATATAGCACCTGAGGACACTACTAACGCCAGCTGTTGATATTGGCCCTTAGGACAGTACTATCGCTAGCTGTTGATACTGCCCCTAGAAACGGTACTAAAATAAGCTGTTGATATTGACCCAGAGGGCAATACTAAACCTAGCTGTGTATATGGCCTCTGAGGACAGTACTAACGCCAACTGCTGATATTGCCCCTAAGGACGGTACAAACGCCAGCTGTTGATATTGACCGATAGCTGTTGATACTGCCCCTATGGACGCTACTAAAACTAGCTGTTGATATGGCCACAGAGGACAGTACTAACGCTAGCTATTGATATTGCCCCTTAGGATAGTACTATCGCTAGATTTAGATAATATCCCTATGGATGTTTAAACGCTGGCTGTTGATATTCCCATCAGGTCAGTTCTTACGTCAGCTGTTGATATTGCCCATGAGGACAGTACTAATGCTAGCTGATGATATTGGCCCTGAGGACACTATTTACGCCAGCTGTTGATATTGCCCATTAGGATAGTACTAACGACAGCTGTTGATATGGCCCCTTAGGACAGTGTTATCAATAGCTGTTGATATGGCCCCTTAGGACAGTACTAACGTTGGCTGTTGATATGGCCCCTTATGACAGTGTTATCGCTGGCTGTTGGTATGGCCCCTGAGGACTGTACTATCGCTAGCTGTTGATATTGCCCCTTAGGACAGTATTAAAACTAGCAGTTGATATGGCTCGGCTCCAGAGGACAGTACTAACGCCAGCTGTTGATATTGCCCCTTAGCATAGTACTATCGCTAGATGTCGATAACATCCCTATGGATGTTCAAACGCTGGCTGTTGATATTTCCCCAGAGGTCAGTTCTTATGCTAGCTGTTGATATGGCCCCTGATAGACATCTAGATATTTTGTAGTTATCTAGATAAACCGTTAAAAATATCTAGATAGTTATGTAGCTACCTAGTGACAAAAATAGAATACCACCATTCTGGTGATACTTAAATAACTCGTGTATTTATAAAGCACAAATACAATTATTCACTTGTGTACGTAATACGGTTGATGAGTACATGCACCGCACTTGGACCACATGTGTCCCTAATATGTTTTTTCCAATGAATTAGACATGTGTCCTTAATTCGACCGAATTACATTACGCGGTCCGAGTATCAACTTTCATACCCATCTTACCCGTCTTCAAGAAGTGAAAACGGGGTTGGCTGGGGTATGGAATAAAACTTTAATTTTGGCTTTAAAAAAGTGTATATTGTAAATTTGAAACATTTAATAGGTAATTGTTAACAGGTTATTGCGTTATTTCAGTAAAACATGTTTTTAAACGTGTTTTATTGTCAAAAATATCCGTTATAAAACCCTGCTAATATAAGCTTTCCCATCGCTTAATGGTATTAAGGCGGGACCACGTAATGAGGGACACGTGGTCGTAATTCGGTCTGGCTCAAATAAGGTTCCACAGACCACTTTGTATAGCACTGATAATGGGAGGTATATTACCTTTGATTTTCAATATATGTTTGCATATATAGGCCTTGAGCCAGGACCCAAAATTTTCGATATTGTTACCAACTCAAGGGACAAATTCTACCATCACTTTTTGAAAAGAGCAATGTATATAGATTACATTTTTCCATGATAGTAATCTGGAACAGGTAGCTTATATAAAAAAAAAATCGAACATTAATAGGTTATCATTGTAGCACTTTCATATAAGTTTTTGATGTTCATTTTTGAATGTCATGCTTGTGTGAATAATTATTGATGTACTTTTTAAAGATGTGCTTAAGTTTACAATTCATTGAGTTACATAAAGCGTGAATAAGCTCTTTTTTAGCACTGAAATCAGTTTAAAATCTCTATTTTGCTTCAAATTAGAAGTCAATTTACCCCACCCACTATAGACACATTTTTATGCATTTAGTTTAGTTAATATTTTTTACAATATATGTGTAAACTTGTAAGAATCAGTAATTTACAACCTTTCTACATGATTTAAATAATATAATATGAATAAAGGATTGTTATGATATATTGATGAAATGAAGTACTAAGCAATGTTCATGGCATTGCACATATGTGTTCAGTAAGCCTGATAAGTTGAGACATATGCCAAACTGGAAGTATAAGTAACTGCAACATAAATAGTATTAGCATGTTCTGATACACACATATATTGCACAGACGACACATAGTCCAAAGAATTCTAGATAAAGAAAATGTGCGGTTTAATGTGTTTTTTTTAACAAAAGTCTTTTTTAGGTGTATGCGTCATGGCAATACTTATTATGATTACACATTTGGATTATGTATTACACATAAATACATGAACTAAACATTGCATATTGCAACGCAAAATCTTAAAAGTTATTTTAATACTTTTTAATTACAATTTATGCATATTTTAAGGATTTTTACACCTGAATTACCCCACCCATATACAACACAATGAAGAATTCTGCATATGACACGTAAAAATAGTAATATATGCATTTGCACGAACCATTTTTGTGTTACTGAAAAAAGAATAGACGAAGATGAATTGATTTGAATTGGGGTTTTACGGCGAACCAACACAAACATGTTATATGGCGCCAACAGGAATGAACATTCGACCCGGCTCACTCTTCATTAACATCTAGATAAAAATTTGCACAATGTGCCCAGAACCTTCTTGCCTGCAGAACTTCAGAGTTGCTGGAAATTCTCTAGTAAACACTCTTTTTTTCGCTGGAGCCACGATCAATGCCACCACTGAAGTAGCACCTGAAACAATATATTCTTGCCCGGGAACCACATGGCGTCGACGAAGAAATACCTTTCTTCAGGCCAGAAAAAAGGTATGCTATAAAGCAATAGGCTATTTTATATGATCAGCTTTAATATAATAATGATCAGCTTTAATATAATAATTATATTGTTTTAAATCATATGACAATACTGTCCTCAGGGCAAAAAAAAAGGATACAGTCAGTACTAAACTCTGCAATACTATCACCTGCTAGCTTCCATCGCTCATTACTGTGCTCTAGGACAATATCAACAGATAGCGTCAGTAAAGTTCTTAATGACAAACTAAATTACTTCGGTCACTTCCTTGATACTCGAAAGTGACGATATATTCATAACCTGTGATATTTAATCTTAAACAGTTTCTCACAAGTGTGTATGCCGCAAATGAAATCCGAGAGTGATGGGCAGAGTATTCCACCCCCGATCCTTACTCCCCCCCACCCCACCCCCACCCGCATTCACCCACCCTTCCCGAAAAGATTGCTCAATTTATGTGTTGAACACCTGTACATGTGAACATGCTTGGATAATATCACTAAGAATATAACAAGAGTATTCCGCAAGTCACAATATTTAAGTAAGAAATAAAATGCTTGTATGCAAACATAAACCTGCTGGTAGTTTATAAAGCCAGAAGAAGGTAGGGCAATTAAGCGGCAGTTTGTTTTAATGATCTGTTTTAATATAATAATTATATTCTTTTAACTCATGTGTCAGTACTGTCCTCAGTGAAAAAAAATCGGATACGGTTAATACTAAACTCTGCGAAAATATCACCTACTAGTTTCCATTGTTTCAGTACTGTACTTAAAGACAATATCAACAGCTAGCGTCAGTAAACTCCTGAACGGTTAATTAAACTAATTAGGTCACTTCCTTGATACGCGAAAGGGACAATATATTCATAAATTGTGATATTTAATATTAAACGGTTTCTCACCAGTATGTATGTGTATGCATAGCTGTCTTTTCGTTTATCCTACCTTTATGTTTTTTTCTAAATGAGAGCTTTAGTTGACCGTTAATTATTAGGGCAAGGTACTGTGAAACTTGTTCCCTCATTCGATGGAGATTTTAAGCCGTTGAACAGTCCCATGAGCTCATTATAGATCTTGATGAAATTATGTATTACTCAGTGACGCAAAATACACGTAGAGATTTCCTTGGAAACGACGTTGTCATGATAATTGGATTTGAGTACCTGCAGTATCAAAAATTAGGAACTGACTGGGTCAGCACCTCTCCCCCTAATCTGAAAAGGATGGGCAGAGTATGCCCCTCTCCATCCTCATATACCCAGCATGAATATTTTGCTTATATTACGTGTTGATTTCCAATGCACGTGTACGTGGTTTGATAAGGTAACATATTATTCGTGAATTCACATGTACTTAAGAAATCATGTTCTTCCAAATAAACCTATATTATAGAAGAAAGAGGTTATAATTAAGCTAAATGACTCTTTTATTTTTAAAAACAGTAAGTGATATTGTCTAGGCGATGTGAGAGTTGTCTCTAGCATCCGTTACGTATAATTATGTTAAACAGTAGGCGATTGTGTCTATTCATGCAGGAGAAAAGCCAACTATGTCACATGTATTACGTTTTTCTTTCGTTAAATGATAGAATATATTATTTCTCCTTTATATTCATATTTATCGGCTTATATAGCAGTTGATTCCAATGCACTAGTATCTTCTAACTAGCTTATACGGCTTCTCCTCTGTATGTATACTCAAATTTGACTACTGTTTTAAAAAGAAATTAACGGATGACAGAGCCATCCTATTTCTTTTGTAAACTGATATGCATCGTCTGGTACAGGAGGGAATTATGCACTAATACCTTCTACTGAACTAAATTCGGTATTTTATTTTTAAACAGTAGGTGAATATGATTATTCATATAATGCGTCAAATTTAATACGCAATGTGTGACCTGTACGCATTATGTGATAATACCATCACACAATGCATTGTCATGGTCGACGCATGTATGCGACTGCTGCGTTATGTAACTTAAAATAGTATGAGAGTAGACTTTCGAAACGAGAGAACACGATACATATGCAATATTGCTGTCTCAGTTTGATTGTTCATGGACAGTAGTGAAATATGCTAGCTACCGCTCACTCACCCTAGTGCCGGGTATAGCAGAACTTAATATTCATAAAACAATAGTATATACCGTCCCAGTATCTAACACAACTGTATGCCCCGAAGAGCAAAATAAACAAGATGGAATTTAGTTGCTCCAGAGGTTATGAAGCCTGCGTATCAAAAGTAACAGCCGAAAGACTCAATTAAAAAGCAGACAACATATCCTATGAGTGGTTAAACAGTACCCATAGCCTTTTATCGACCGGAGTATATATAAAGAAAATTAAGTATAGAAAACAAAAGCAATTGAAAATGTACCAGCGATATCTAAATATAAATATCGGGCTCCAATCTCCAAAGATCAAACAAATAACATTGTGTCAGACCCGTAACTACGCTGAGACATAGAAGCACGCACGCACGCACTTACGCACGGACGCACTTACGCACGCACTCACGCACGCACGTACGCAAACACACACACACACACACACACGCGCGCGCGCACATACACACATACACACACACATACATACTTTCACACATACATACTTTCATATATACATATATAAAGATAAATAAAACTAAATAAATAATTAAATACAACATTCATGTTTAATCACAATGTTATTGATTCTTGAACCAGAGACTACTTTTTCTGTAATTGGGAAAGTAATGAGACGTTGCTTCTAATAAACAATTAATGAATTATATCTCTATAAGTGAAAGGCAACATATAACTGTAGTAGGACATATATAATAGCACCAAGCATCACACATACCAATGATACCAACATAAGGAAATGAAGACATTCTTAACCGATAGTTTAAACTAGTTCATTTAATGATACTAGTATTAGACCGTGAGCCATACACTTTTTTGTTACCATCTCAAGGGACAAATTCTTACTAGTACCACCATGTTATTGAGTACCTTGTAGATAAACAAAAAATCCATGGTAGCAGTGTGAACATTGTAACTGATTCCTGTTATTACAGTTATCTCCCCCTTTTAAGCAAAACTCTTGTTTCTTTTAAAATATCGTTTCGCTGAAACTAGAAGAGCTACAGGTCTAATATTTTGCATGTATTATACATTTAGGGTCCTCCACGAAGTATTTATAAAATAGCGACCCCAGGGTCAAATATGGCCCAGCCCCGGGGGTAACATTTTTTCATACAGTTATATAGGAAATCTTTAAAAAATAAATGATTTACTCTAAAACTGTAAGAGCTAGAGGTCCCATATTATGCATGAAGCATAAGCTTATGATCCACTAGCAAGTTTGTTAAAATGTTGACCCTGGGGTCATATCTGGCTCCGCCCCATGGGTCACTTTTGTTCAAATCGTGACTCTGTGTCCAACTGTGGCCCAGTTCTGGGGTTAAAGTTTTACAAAGAGTTATACAGGAAAGTCCATAAAAATATTCTTTTTTTCTGATGCTACAAGAGCTAGAGGTCTAATACGATGAATGTAGCATAAGAGTATCGATATCTACTAATTTATTTTGTTAAAATGGTGATCTTATGGTCTAATTTCGCCCGGTCCCGGGGGTCACATATTTACATAGAGTTATGTAGGAACGTCTATAAACGTCTTCTCTGAAACTACAAGAGCTAGAGGTGTAATAAGCTACATGTAGCTTAATATTATTGTCCTGTACCAAATGATTTAAATGGTGTCCCTTGAATCAAGCCTGGAATCAAATTTTGCCCTGTCCCGGGGTTCACACTATAACATTGAATTATATAGGAAAACATATTCAAACAGCTTCTCTGATACTTCAAAAGCTAAATAATAGTTCGCATGCACCATAAGCTTATAATCCTCTACCTAGTTTGTTCAAATGGCGACAATGGGGTCAAATATGGCCTCTACGGGGGTCACAGTTTCACAGATTTATATAAAGAAATTGTTGTTGTTTCTTAAAACATGAGAGCACTTTGAGACAAGGCGAGTGGGTCTCTTATTTATGGTTTGAAGTTGTACACTTTTCATAAAATCATTTGAAGCGAACTGAAATATACAGAGAATGTGACTTTTGATAAGGTATTCCATTATGAAGACTTAACCTTGTTTACAAATCGCATATTGAATAAATCCACGAACTAAAATCACAAAGTAGACTACTGCATTTTCAACAAATTGCAAAAAAAAAAACAGAAAGAAAAAGAAAAGGCATTTTACGGTTTAACTGTCGATTTTTAGGTGTTTCTTAATTGTCCTGTTTTATCCCAAGGCATTAATTGCCAAGTTTATCAAAACAGCAATGAGCTGGGCATATATAAGGCTTGCAGGCATATTGCAACTCGACATACATGAACTTGGTGCTAACTTGCTAGATAAGAGAGACCGTTGTGAACCCAGCTTCTTGGATATAACCTTTATGAAGGATTAACATGTTAGTTGTATGTACTTTAATGCAGTCATACTGCTTGATCGCATACAGCCTGTTGATGCAGTGGATAGCACGGGGGGCTTTAAATTCAGAGGACCCTGGTTCAAGCCTCACCGGAGCTAGTAAATTTTGTCGGTGTGTTCTCGGATTGGGACGTAAACCAGGCGATTCCGTGTATCGCTTGTTTTTTTCTCTCATCATGTTAAAGAAACATAGGTGTCTATTCGTCAGTAGGGCAGGTTCCTAAATGCCTATATAATAAATCCACCTCCCCCCCCCCACTCCCCGCCACCACACACACTCCCTCTCTCTCTTCATTGGCAATACACCTTCTTCTTTAGGTAATAAACATTCCACTTGCACTTGCATGCGCAAAAGTAGGATTAATGCTTACTATCCTAGGTTAATTCCATACTCTAAATCAAGTACGGAGAACATCATAACGTATGTTTAGATACATATCCTAAGCAGGTGATTTTGTAACAACTGCACCATTACTAACAAATAGCAGGTGCTACTTCAGCGGCGGCATTGATCGTGGCTCCAGCGAAAAACGGAGTGTTTACTAGAGAATTTGCAGCAACTCTGAAGTTCTGCAGGCAAGAAGGTTCTGGGCACATTGTGCAAATTTTTATCTAGATGTTAAGGAAGAGTGAGCCGGGTCGAATGTTCATTCCTGTTGGCGCCATATAACATGTTTGTGTTGGTTCGCCGTAAAACCCCAATTCAAATCAATTCATCTTCGTCTATTCTTTTTTCAGTAACACAAAAATGGTTCGTGCAAATGCATATATTACTATTTTTACGTGTCATATGCAGAATTCTTCTTTGTGTTGTATATGGGTGGGGTAATTCAGGTGTAAAAATCCTTAAAATATGCATAAATTGTAATTAAAAAGTATTAAAATAACTTTTAAGATTTTGCGTTGCAATATGCAATGTTTAATTCATGTATTTATGTGTAATACATAATCCAAATGTGTAATCATAATAAGTGTTGCCATGACGCATACACCTAATAAAGACTTTTGTTAAAAAAACACGTTAAACCGCACATTTCCTTTATCTAGAATTCTTTGGACTATGTGTCGTCTGTGCAATATATGTGTGTATCAGAACATGTTAATACTATTTATGTTGCAGTTACTTATACTTCCAGTTTGGCATATGTCTCAACTTATCAGGCTTACTGAACACATATGTACAATGCCATGAACATTGCTTAGTACTTCATTTCATCAATATATCATAACAATCCCTTATTCATATTATATTATTTAAATCATGTAGAAAGGTTGTAAATTACTGATTCTTACAAGTTTACACATATATTGTAAAAAATATTAACTAATCTAAATGCATAAAAATGTGTCAATAGTGGGTGGGGTAAATTGACTTCTAATTTGAAGCAAAATAGAGATTTTAAACTGAATTCAGTGCTAAAAAAGAGCTTATTTACGCTTTATGTAACTCAATGAATTGTAAACTTAAGCACATCTTTAAAAAGTACATCAATAATTATTCACACAAGCATGACATTCAAAAATGAACATCAAAAACTTATATGAAAGTGATACAATGATAACCTATTAATGTTTGATTTTTTTTTATATAAGCTACCTGTTCCAGATTGCTATCATGGAAAAATGTAATCTATATACATTGCTCTTTTCAAAAAGTGATGGTAGAATTTGTCCCTTGAGTTGGTAACAATATCGAACATTTTGGGTCCTGGCTCAAGGCCTATATATGCAAACATATATTGAAAATCAAAGGTAATATACCTCCCATGATCAGTGCTATACAAAGTGGTCTGTGGAACCGTATTTGAGCCAGACCGAATTACGCACACGTGTCCCTCATTACGTGGTCCCGCCTTAATACCATTAAGCGATGGGAAAGCTTATATTAGCAGGATTTTATAACGGATATTTTTGACAATAAAACACGTTTAAAAACATGTTTTACTGAAATAACGCAATAACCTGTTTACAATTACCTATTAAATGTTTTAATTTTACAATATACACTTTTTTAAAGCCAAAATTAAGGTTTTATTCCATACCCCAGCCAACCCCGTTTTCACTTCTTGGAGACGGGGTTAGATGGGTATAAAAGTTAATACTCGGACCGCGTAATGTAATTCGGTCGAATTAAGGACACGTGTCTAATTCATTGGAAAAAACATATTAGGGACACTTGTGGTGGTGTCCTCATGGGCAATATCAACAGCTGACGTAAGAACTGACCTCACGGGAATATCAACAGCCAGCGTTTAAACATCCATAGGGATATTATCTAAATCTAGCGATAGTACTGTCCTAAGGGGCAATATCAACAGCTAGCGTTAGTACTGTCCTCTGTGGCCATATCAACAGCTAGTTTTAGTACCGTCCATAGGGGCAGTATCAACAGCTAGCGATAGTACTGTCCTAAGGGCCAATATCAACAGCTGGCGTTAGTACTGTCCTCAGGCGCTATATCAACAGCTAGGTTTATTACTGTCCCCAGGGGCAATATCAACAGCTAGGGTTAGTTCTATCTTAAGGGACAATATCAACAGCTGACGTTAGTACTGTCCTCTGTGGCCATATCAACAGCTAGTTTTAGTACCGTCCATAGGGGCAGTATCAACAGCCATCGGTCAATATCAACAGCTGGCGTTTGTACCGTCCTTAGGGGCAATATCAGCAGTTGGTGTTAGTACTGTCCTCAGAGGCCATAAACACAGCTAGGTTTAGTATTGTCCTCTGGGGCCATATCAACAGCTAATTTTAGTACCGTTCCTAGGGGCAGTATCAACAGCTAGCGATAGTACTGTCCTAAGGGCCAATATCAACAGCTGGCGTTAGTACTGTCCTCAGGTGCTATATCAACAGCTAGGTTTATTACTGTCCCCAGGGGCAATATCAACAGCTAGGGTTAGTTCTATCTTAAGGGACAATATCAACAGCTGACGTTAGTACTGTCCTCTGTGGCCATATCAACAGCTAGTTTTAGTACCGTCCATAGGGGCAGTATCAACAGCTATCGATATCACTGTCCTCAGGGGCCATATCATTAGCTATCGATAACACTGTCCTCAGGGGCCATATCAACAGCTATCGAAAACACTGTCCTCAGGGGCCATATCAACAGCTATCGATAACACTGTCGTCAGGGTCAATATCAACAGATATCGATAACACTCTCCTAAGGGGCAATATCAACAGCTATCGATAACACTGTCCTCAGGGTCAATATCAACAGCTATCGATAACACTGTCCTCAGGGGCTATATCAACAGCTATCGATAACACTGTCCTCAGGGGCCATATCAACAGCTATCGATAACACTGTCCTCAGGGTCAATATCAACAGCTATCGACAACACTGTCCTAAGGGGCCATATCAACAGCTATTGATAACACTGTCCTAAGGGGCCATATCATCAGCTAGCGATAACACTGTCCTAAGGGGCTATATCAACAGCTATCGATAACACTGTCCTCAGCGTCAATATCAACAGCTATCGATAACACTGTCCTCAGGGGCCATATCAACAGCTATCGATAACACTGTCCTCAGGGGCCATATCAACAGCTATCGATAACACTGTCCTCAGGGGCCATATCAACAGCTATCGATAACACTGTCCTCAGGGGCCATATCAACAGCTATCGATAACACTGTCGTCAGGGTCAATATCAACAGCTATCGATAACACTGTCCTAAGGGGCAATATCAACAGCTATCGATATCACTGTCCTAAGGGGCAATATCAACAGCTATCGATAACACTGTCCTCAGGGGCAATATCAACAGCTATCGATAACACTGTCCTCAGGGGCAATATCAACAGCTATCGATAACACTGTCCTAAGGGGCAATATCAACAGCTATCGATAACACTGTCCTAAGGGGCAATATCAACAGCTATCGATATCACTGTCCTAAGGGGCAATATCAACAGCTATCGATAACACTGTCCTCAGGGGCAATATCAACAGCTATCGATAACACTGTCGTCAGGGTCAATATCAATAGCTATCGATAATACTGTCCTCAGGGGCCATATCAACAGCCATCGATAACACTGTCCTAAGGGGCCATATCAACAGCTAGCGATAACACTGTCCTAAGGGGCTATATCAACAGCTATCGATAACACTGTCCTCAGGGGCCATATCAACAGCTATCGATAACACTGTCCTCAGGGGCCATATCAACAGCTATCAATAACACTGTCCTTAGGGGCCATATCAACAGCTATCGATAGCACTGTCCTCAGGGGCAATATCAACAGCTATCGATAACACTGTCCTCAGGGGCAATATCAACAGCTATCGATAACACTGTCCTCAGGGGCAATATCAACAGCTATCGATAACACTGTCCTAAGGGGCAATATCAACAGCTATCGATAACACTGTCCTAAGGGGCAATATCAACAGCTATCGATATCACTGTCCTAAGGGGCAATATCAACAGCTATCGATAACACTGTCCTCAGGGGCAATATCAACAGCTATCGATAACACTGTCGTCAGGGTCAATATCAAATAGCTATCGATAATACTGTCCTCAGGGGCCATATCAACAGCCATCGATAACACTGTCCTAAGGGGACATATCAACAGCTATCGATAACACTGTCCTAATGGGCCATATCAACAGCTAGCGATAACACTGTCCTAAGGGGCTATATCAACAGCTATCGATAACACTGTCCTCAGGGGCCATATCAACAGCTATCGATAACACTGTCCTCAGGGGCCAATCAACAGCTATCGATAACACTGTCCTTAGGGGCCATATCAACAGCTATCGATAGCACTGTCCTCAGGGGCCATATCAACAGCTATCGATAACACTGTCGTAAGGGTCAATATCAACAGCTATCGATAACACTGTCCTAAGGGGCAATATCAACAGCTATCGATATCACTGTCCTAAGGGGCAATATCAACAGCTATCGATAACACTGTCCTCAGGGGCAATATCAACAGCTATCGATAACACTGTCGTCAGGGTCAATATCAATAGCTATCGATAATACTGTCCTCAGGGGCCATATCAACAGCCATCGATAACACTGTCCTAAGGGCAAATATCAACAGCTATCGAAAACACTGTCCTCAGGGGCTATATCAACAGCTATCGATAACACTGTTCTCAGGGGCCATATCAACAGCTATCGATAACACTCTCCTCAGGGTCAATATCAACAGCTATCGATAACACTGTCCTCAGGGGCAATATCAACAGCTATCGATAACACTGTCCTCAGGGGCTATTTCAACAGCTATCGATAACACTGTACTGAGGGGCCATATCAACAGCTATCGATAACACTATCCTCAGGGGCTATATCAACAGCTATCGATAACACTGTCCTAAGGAGCCATAACAACAGCTATTGATAACACTGTCCTAAGGGGCCATATCAACAGCTAGCGATAACACTGTCCTCAGGGTCAATATCAACAGCTATCGATAACACTGTCCTCAGGGGCCATATTAACAGCTATCGATAACACTGTCCTCAGGGGCAATATCAACAGCTATCGATAACACTGTCCTCAGGGGCCATATCAACAGCTATCGATAACACTGTCTTCAGGGGCCATATCAACAGCTATCGATAACACTGTCGTCAGGGTCAATATCAACAGCTATCGATAACACTGTCCTAAGGGGCAATATCAACAGCTATCGATATCACTGTCCTAAGGGGCAATATCAACAGCTATCGATAACACTGTCCTCAGGGGCAATATCAACAGCTATCGATAACACTGTCCTCAGGGGCAATATCAACAGCTATCGATAACACTGTCCTAAGGGGAAATATCAACAGCCATCGATAACACTGTCCTAAGGGGCAATATCAACAGCTATCGATAACACTGTCCTAAGGGGCAATATCAACAGCTATCGATAAAACTGTCCTCAGGGGCCATATCAACAGCCATCGATAACACTGTCCTAAGGGGAAATATCAACAGCTATCGATAACACTGTCCTCAGGGGCCATATCAACAGCTATTGATAACACTGTCCTCAGGGTCAATATCAACAGCTATCGATAACACTGTCATCAGGTGCAATATCAACAGCTATCGATAACACTGTCCTAAGGGGCAATATCAACAGCTATCGATAACACTGTCCTCAGGGGTTATATCAACAGCTATCGATAACACTGTCCTCAGGGGCCATATCAACAGCTATCGAGAACACTGTCCTCAGGGTCAATATCAACAGCTATCGATAACACTGTCCTCAGGGGCTATATCAACAGCTATCGATAACACTGTCCTCGGGGTCAATATCAACAGCTATCGATACCACTGTCCTCAGGGGCTATATCAACAGCTATCGATAACACTGTCCTCAGGGGCAATATCAACAGCTATCGATAACACTGTCCTCATGGGCTATATTAACAGCTATCGAAATCACTGTCCTAAGGGGCCATATCAACAGCTATGATTATTACTGTCCTCAAGATCAACAGCCTGCGTTAGTATGGTCCTCAGTTGCAATATCAACAGCAACCGTTAGTACTGTCCTGAAGTGCAATACCAACAACTAACGTAAGTACTGTCCTCAGTGGCAATATCAACAGTTAGCGTTAGTACTGTCCTAATGTGCATTATCAACAGCCTGCGTTCGTATGGTGCTCAGTGTCAATATCAACAGCCAGCGTTAATAATGTCCTCAGGGGCACTATCAAACGCTAGCGTTCGAACTATCCTTAGGAGCAGTGTCAACAGCTAGTCAGTAACATGCACAGGTATCAACAGCTAGCATATGTACTGTCCATATCGAAAAAAACAGCTAGTGTTTTTAACATCCACATGTGCACTATCATCAGCCTTTGTTTTAACCACCATAGAGATACTATCAACAGCCAGCGTTAGGCAACATCAATGGGTAACATTAGTACTGTCCTCACATCCAGCGTTAGTACTGCCGTCATTGGCAATATCAACAGCCAGCGTTAATACTCGCCCCAGGGGCAATATCAGTACAGTGAGCGTTAGTAGTGTCCTAAGGGGAATATAGACATCTAGCGTTAGTATTTGCCTCATTGACAATATCAACAGCCAGAGTAAGTACTGTCCTCATGGACACTATTAACAGCCAGCGTTATTAATGTCCTCAGGGGAAGTATAAACAGCCAGCGTTAGTATTGTTCTTAGGGGCAATATCAACAGCCACCGTTAGTACTGTCCTAAGGGGCAACATCAATATCCAGTGTGAGTAATGTCCACAGGGTCAAAATCAACAGCTATCGTTAGTACTGTTCTCAGGGGCAATATCAACAGCTGACGTTAGTACTGTCCAAAGGGGCAACATCAACAGCCAGCGTTAGTACTGTCCTTAATGGGCAATATCAACATCCAGCGTAAGCGTAAGTAATGTCCTCAGGGACAATATCAACAGCCCGCGTTAGTATTGTCCTCAGTGTCAAAATCAATAGCCAGAGTAATGTGCTCATGAGCAATATCAACAGGTAGCGTTAAGACTGTCATAATGGGCTATATCCACAGATAGCGTTAGTACTGTCCCCAGGGTCAATATCAACAGCTAGCGTTAATTTTGTCCTCATGGAAAATATCAACAGCTAGCTTTAACACTGTCCTCATTGGCAATATCAATAGCCACTTATATTACTGCCCTAAAGGGAAATATCAACAGGTAGCGTTTATACTGTCTTCTTGGCCAATTTCAGCATATAGCGTTAGTACCGCTTTCCAGAGGCAATATCAACTGCTACCGTAAGTACCGTCCTCAGAGGCAATATCTAAAACGAATACAGTCAGTACTACTAAACTCTACGAAAATATCACCTACTGGCTTCCATGGCTTTTGTACTTTCCTCAAGGACAATTTCAAGAATTAGCGTCACTAAAGTCTTGAAGGACAAAATAAATTGCTTAGGTCACTTCCTTGAAAGACCAAAGGGACAATATAGTCATATCCTTAAACGGTTTCTTACCAGTGTGTATGCATACTTGTCTTTTCGTTTACCCTACCTGTTTGCAAGCAATGTTTTTTCCCCAAGTGAGTTCGTTTCCGAGGAAGGCTTTGCTGGCATGTTGTCACTGATTAACACAGAAAATTACATCAAAATGTGTAAGGAGCATACTTATATAGGGTGTGGCCCTTCCTGTACATAGGCCTGGTCAGCGGCTTAACATCCCCTTCGAAGGATGGCAGTTTCACAGTACATGTACCTTGCCCGAATAGTGAACGGTCATTCATCAAAAGCGGCTGTCATGATAATCAGAAATGAATGTGTGTAGTGTAAAAAAAGAACAGTGGCTAGCACCTCTCCCCATAACCTGAGACGGGTTGACAGAGTATATTCCCCGCACCTCGTCTTGTTTCGTACTTGGAAACTCAACCTACTCACATATCTGACGTTTGCCTGTTAATGTTGTCGATTTGTGTTAGCTGTGTTCGGGTTTAAGTTTCAAAACACAGAATACGTGTCAGCGCGAGATATGTCGAAATGTAAAAATTCCAGAGATATTCACCTGAAAAACATTAACTAGTCGTACGAAAATGTCTAGATCGAGGAGGTATTCTTCTCGTTGGTGAGTTTTATGCATGTACGCTTGGTTGTTAACGTTTAATCTATTGCTGTATGGCGGGTGTTTATGCATGCATTGCTTGATCTCTTCATGAACCTGTCTTGATATAGTCGACCCTGATACCTACTTATTCTAAAAGGGCATCACAGTAACTCTGTTGTACGTATGCACCATAAGAGCTACTATTCTCGCTGCTAGAATATACTAAAAGTATTAATCATGTCACATTGTACTAAGACATCATGTTCTTGCATATAAAGCTACTGGTACTTTATAATGACAGAAAAAATGTGTGGTATTTAAACTAAAGGATGTTTTTATTTTTAGAAATGGTCTGCTTCAATGTAATAAGGCTCTTTTAAATCGTGTGTCAGTACAGTCCTCATCGAAACAATAAACGTATACAGTCAATACTAATCTTTGTGAAAATATCACCTGCCAGCTTCTCTGGGTTCAGTACTGTCCTCAAGGACAATATCAATACAGATAGCGCCAGTACAGTTCTGAGGGACATAATAAACTGATTAGGTGAATTGATTGATACGCGAAAGGGACGATATATTCATAAACTCTGATATGGTACCTTAAACGGTTTCTCACCAGTGAGTACGTACACTTGTCATTTCGCTTACTCTAACAATTGCAAGCAATGTTTTTTTCCGAGTGAGGGTTTTGGGCAAATGACCTTTCATTATTCGGGCAAGGTACTGTGAATCTTATGCCATCCTTCTAAGGAAATGTTAAGACGTAGACGAGTCCCATGTAGGAAGAGTCATGCCTTATATATGCTCATGACATATCTCTTTGAATTTCTGTGTTAATGAGGCAAAATGCCGTGGAGCTTTCCTCGGAAACGATGCTGCCATGATAATTAGACTAGACCGTGTGTAGTATCTATAATTAGGAACAGCGGGGACAGCACCTCTCCCCTAATCTGAAAGGGGTGGGTAGAGTATGTCCCTCCCCGCAACCCCCACAACACACACCCCACACGAACATTGTTCTTATATAATATGCAGATTCCCTATGCATTTGTATATGGTTTGATAAGGTAACAAATAATATACCAAAAGTATTCATCAATTCACAGGTAATTAATAAATCGTGTTCTTGCAAATAAACCGACTGGTACATTATAGAAGGAAGAGGTGATAATTAAGCTAAAAGACAGTTTTGTTTTTTTAAAAATAGTAAGTGGTAATGTCTAGGCGATGTGAGAGATGTCTCTAACACCCTTTAAGTGTAATTATTTTAAACAGTAGGCGAATGTGTGTATTCATGCAGGATAAAATCCAAACAAGTCACATATATTAAGTTTTTATTTCGTTAAATGGTATAATATGGTATAATTTCTCCTGTATACTCAATGTATCGGCTAATAGTTCAGTTAATTCCTAGGCACTAGTAACTTCTACTTCTAATTAGAAAGTAGTAACTGCTTAGGAAATTTGAATTAAAAAAGAGCATACACATTCATATCCACGATTAATGCGTAATTGCGGCTGGTATAGCAGTTAATTAGCACTAGTAACTTCTACTTTGCTAAAATGAGTAACTAGGCATATTCGGAAAATTAAAGGACAATAGAAACATCTCTCACATCGCCTAATATCTTAATGTATGTAGCTTATATGGCTTCTCTCCTGTATGCATACTCACATTCGACTACTGTTTAAAAAAGTTAATTGAATTGATTTGTGTTTTAAGGAGCAACAACACATGAACGTTTATATGATGCCTAACAGGAACGAACGCGCCAGGCTCATCCTCCATTTACATGAAGATTAAATATGATGACTGGGCCTAGAACCTTCTTACCTGCAAAACTGCAGAATTGCTGCAAATTCTATAATAGACACTCCATTTACGATGGAGCCACGTTTCCACGTTTGCATACGCGGTGTCATGATGGGCATGATAAAAAATGACAAAATGAATATGAATGTGTGTGTGGGGGTGGGGGTGGGGGTCTACCCCGCAACCTCACGGGGAACAAAAATGAAAGTTAACAGATGACAGAGACATCGCATTTTTCTTATCAGGATATCTCTCACATCACCTAGACATTATCACTTGCTATCATTTAACGAAATATAACAGAATGGCTTAATATATTTGATTTATATGGCTTCTCCCCTGTATGTATTCTCACATTCGCCTACTGTTTATTTCCTAAGCCGTTACTACTTCCTAATTATTTTATAAATAGGAACCTCAAGGGGAACAAAATGAAAGTTAACAGATGACAGAGACATCGCATTTTTCTTATCAGGATATCTCTCACATCACCTAGACATTATCACTTGCTATCATTTAACGAAATATAACAGAATGGCTTAATATATTTGATTTATATGGCTTCTCCCCTGTATGTATTCTCACATTCGCCTACTGTTTATTTCCTAAGCCGTTACTACTTCCTAATTATTTTATAAATAGGAGGCGAATGTGATTATTCATATAATGCGTCAAAACTTAATATGCAATATGTGACTTGTACGCATTATGTGACAAAAATAGTTGTTGTTTTGTGCTTTGTGCTTTTTGTTGTTGTTGCTGTTGAGTGTTGTTTGTGTTTTTTTGGGGGGAGGGGGCAGTGGTTGTGGGTTGGCTGTAAATAGTGTTTTTTAAAGTTGCGCATCACCCCTTAACTTGAGTGCGTGCGTGAGTGCGTGTGTTTTGGTTATAACTTGTTTTTTTTTTTAACTTGCGCTCCACCCCCAATGTCAAATCCTTTATCCGCCCCTGAGGAGGGTGCATGCTCCCCAGATGTTTTCTAAAGTAAGAAGACTTTATTTTATGGATTTATGCAAACTGGATCCGCCCATGCCCCCACCCCACTGCCTAACTAACAACCAAAGAACAATCAAAGTACATACGTTTCAGATTTTAGGTAGGGGTGCTCCCGGTGCCCGCACTGGACCCGCCCCTAGACCCATCCCACTACCACATGTACACCCCGACCAACAAAAGCTTACTATATGCATATAATTATTACTTTTCAGATTTAAGCCTGGTGCACCCATACCCACCGGATCCGCCCTTGCCCTCCCCGACCCACGACCCACTTCTCACCCAATATATTTATTTGCCTCGGTGTCAGTTTATGTCTGGTTACGGCACTGTGCGTGAAAGTTAGTGCGTGAACGTTATGCATAGCATCATGACAGATGTATACTCCGCTTTTTCTGAATTAGAGAATGTGTGCTAGGAATCGAAGACATTCCATGCCGATATATTATATCCACCTTAGAACACGACATCCCAGACCATATCAGGACCCGCTTTGCAATCAATTGTAACTAGAAGAACGGTATTGAAACAAAGGTTGAAGGAACGCGTTTGGACCTAAAAAAATCTTTAAAAACAAAAAGATCTTAAAAAAATCAAAAAATCTGATTGTTTGTTTTTGTCTAGACTTGTATACAAATATCAAAACATATCAAATAATTTCAAAACTGTACACCAAAATTCCTACCCCATGTAAGAGACTGTAGTAGACATGTACAACAGCAGAGCACAACATCAGAGCATATCAATAAATGAAAAACTGTACACCAGAAACAATCCTACCCCATGTAAGAGAGCATAGTGAAAAACAATTCGACGCCGTGTAAGAGACCATAGTCAAAAACAAGCATACACCATGTAAGAGACCATAGTCAAAAGCAATCATACCCCATGTAAGAGACCACTATGGGGTAGGAATTTTGGGTAGGATTGTTTTTGGTGTACGGTTTTTATTTTTTTTTAAATATGTTTTGATGTGTGTATACATGTATATTCTATACAGAAATATAATATAATAAAAAAAGTTTTTTTTCTGATTTGTTTTTCTTTTTTTGTTGTCTTCTTTATGTTTATTTCCTTCAACCTGTCTATTGAAAATAACAATTTCTTCCAGTCATATTGTTGTGGTGGATGAGTGGTTAGCATACTTGGTCATACTTGCCTCTCGTCCCAGACGTCACAGGTTCGATTTCCTCTGGTAAGCATACTATGAAAGTATGCCATCCTCAGAAGGAGGTGTGTGTAAAGTCATAGGTCCGTGTGTAGGGAGAGCTATACACGTGGTAATCGGTTATTCGTCAACAGAATTGCACATAATAAATGAAATTGCGTGTAGATAGTGGCAAAATATAAGAAACATATACATCTAATCTATTTTATAACTCTAACACAATAGCATGTGTTTTTTCAATATCGACGTGTGCTTCAACTAAACGATTACAATACAAAACTTCCTCCCCTTAATCTGTTATAAATGGCGTTTTCACAATAGAAACGCAGTATATACGTGTTGCGTCCCTTTTGTTGTGAAACGCCATTTAGGGGCATAATTGACAGCTGGAGCTTCGTCGGGACAATATTGACAGGAGGGGCTTCAACAACAGCGAATGATTTGAACCCCTCCCTTATGATAAAGGAGGTGACTGTTAATTCTGTTCATCTGGTAATTTAGTAAACCAAAAATTATCCCCAACTGAAAACACAAAACTTGAAATTGTTTGTCTCAAACAAGCGTCCTTAACAGCAGGTAGGAAAAGTAATACATAGGTGGCAATGTAAACTTATGTTCTTGAATTTTTAAATGCCCGGCCATCGTTAAATTATCCACCTTTCGTTAAGTTGTGTTAACACTACTGTATGTTCGCCTTGCGACAAGGGACAACTAGTGTCGCTTCACTGTAAGCCGGAAGTCAGGTGGGCAATTTGGAAAAGGACAACAGTCACCAGGCATTTGTTCTAATGTACATTGTTCTGGCAGCGTCCAAGCTGGGCATCTGAAAAATTAATACATTGTGTATTAGGACCGTTATCAAAGGTTATTAATACAACAGCATATTACTTATGTTATACTTTTCTCTCTCTTTCTATTCAAATGTAATCAATTGTTTCATCTCAATTTTCTTTCTCTAGTTTTGTTCATTCAAATAGTATTGCCACTTCCAAGAGTTTCGTCATCAGAAGTAACTTTAGTGTTGACATATTGAATATCTCCTTCTTCCTTTTTGCTAATGGTTGACATTTTCTAATTTTTCAGACATTTCTCTATTTGTCTTTGTTAGCTTTTATCTAAACCTTTATATATTGTATTTTGTATTGTTCAATGCTATTAAATGGAAATACAATGTGTATAGCTGTTTTCAAGTTCACATTTGACTTGTTAAAGGTGCTACATGTAATATGAGATGGGATGGCGATGTATATATACATATGCATATGAACACATTATTAGAGTAAGAAAGCAAGTACGTCCTGTGAACAATATAGAAAGCAAGCACGTACACTTGATAATATGACATATGTTCTGACAATATGTTGCTAGATACACAACTCGTGGGGGTTACGTCGGGTTTTTGACGGTCAAGTAAATGCTATGTCAATAATATTGGTAGAAACACATTGGTGGGAGTGAGGGGTACGTGAGAATGGGGTATGAGAGGAAGGGAATGAGCAAGTAAATATTACTTACATGATAATATGGACACATGTTCTGATAAAAACGTTGCTAGCTGCCAGCTACACAACAAAGAGGACTAGTACTGGAAGAGAGTAGGTAAATATGGACATATATTCTATGTCAACACTAGTCTAGTCATAAAACACACTGTTGTGGGGTGTTGGTGATGTGTGGGAATGGACAGAGACAAGTACATGCTACTTACTTGATATTATTGACAATTGTACTAGGGACATAGTTGGTGGTAAAGCAGAATCCACAATATTTGGGACAGTTGGTTTTAGCCCAACCTCGGGTACTTCCAGTACAGACTGCTTGTACACCTCCGTACTCATCACAGTTGCCTATCGCATCCCGACACGTTGATTCTGGAGAACAGAATACATGCATCTTGTACAATTCATACTCACATTACACAGGATAAAGTAAAATAGAGCATATTAAAGGCTCTTGATGTTACGTTAGTTTTTACATACGCTCCGTATTCGAACAAGAAAAACAATATTATTTTAAGGTATTTTTAATTTGGATTCAACTAGTTTCTGTACTATAAGCGCATACGATTACCTGTTGTTACTATGGTAACGGTTGTAGTTACTGGTGTCGTCTGTACCAGGTCGGTCTTGTTTCCTGCAAACATAAAAAATACCAGACTTTTAGTATTATTAAACATTCCTAATCTGCCTCAGCGGGGATTCAAATTCGGAACCTCTGACCCACGAAACAAGCACACTTCCATAACATCCTACATACATTTGCCGAAACAGCGCCTTATAATCTTCACCTCCAAATTTCTCAACGAAATGCTGGACAAACAGTAGAAGACACAGTTGGTCACTTAATAATGTTACTGTGTCATACATTGACGTCATGTAGCAAGCCAGATCCTTTCTCATAATATTCACCCGTCTCGGCGAGTGAATGAAACATGTTTCACACGGGAAGCGAGCACACTACCACATCACTTTAAAAGCAATGAACATCTCCTACACCGTCACATATACAGATGTTGTTGTCATGAAAGTCAAAGTAGATATAAACGCCGAACCGTCAAATATACAGGTGTTGTTGTCATGGAAGTCAAAGCAGATATAAACGCCGAACCGTCAAATATACAGGTGTTGTTGTCATGAAGTCAAAGTAGATATAAACGCCGAACCGTCAAATATACAGGTGTTGTTGTCATGAAAGTCAAAGTAGATATAAACGCCGAACCGTCAAATATACAGATGTTGTTGTCATGAAGTCAAAGTAGATATAAACGCCGAACCGTCACATATACAGGTGTTGTTGTCATGGAAGTCAAAGTAGATATAAACGCCGAACCGTCACATATACAGGTGTTGTTGTCATGAAGTCAAAGTAGATATAAACGCCGAACCGTCAAATATACAGGTGTTGTTGTCATGAAGTCAAAGTAGATATAAACGCCGAACCGTCACATATACAGGTGTTGTTGTCATGAAGTCAAAGTAGATATAAACGCCGAACCGTCAAATATACAGGTGTTGTTGTCATGAAGTCAAAGTAGATATAAACGCCGAACCGTCAAATATACAGGTGTTGTTGTCATGAAGTCAAAGTAGATATAAACGCCGAACCGTCAAATATACAGGTGTTGTTGTCATGAAGTCAAAGTAGATATAAACGCCGAACCGTCAAATATACAGGTGTTGTTGTCATGAAGTCAAAGTAGATATAAAAGCCGAACCGTCACATATACAGGTGTTGTTGTCATGAAGTCAAAGTAGATATAAACGCCGAACCGTCACATATACAGGTGTTGTTGTCATGGAAGTCAAAGTAGATATAAACGCCGAACCGTCACATATACAGGTGTTGTTGTCATGGAAGTCAAAGTAGATATAAACGCCGAACCGTCACATATACAGGTGTTGTTGTCATGAAGTCAAAGTAGATATAAACGCAGAACCGTCAAATATACAGGTGTTGTTGTCATGAAGTCAAAGTAGATATAAACGCCGAACCGTCAAATATACAGGTGTTGTTGTCATGAAGTCAAAGTAGATATAAACGCCGAACCGTCAAATATACAGGTGTTGTTGTCATGAAGTCAAAGTAGATATAAAAGCCGAACCGTCACATATACAGGTGTTGTTGTCATGAAGTCAAAGTAGATATAAACGCCGAACCGTCAAATATACAGGTGTTGTTGTCATGAAGTCAAAGTAGATTTAAACGCCGAACCGTCAAATATACAGGTGTTGTTGTCATGAAGTCAAAGTAGATATAAACGCCGAACCGTCACATATACAGGTGTTGTTGTCATGAAGTCAAAGTAGATATAAACGCCGAACCGTCACATATACAGGTGTTGTTGTCATGAAGTCAAAGTAGATATAAACGCCGAACCGTCACATATACAGGTGTTGTTGTCATGAAGTCAAAGTAGATATAAACGCCGAACCGTCACATATACAGGTGTTGTTGTCATGAAGTCAAAGTAGATATAAACGCCGAACCGTCACATATACAGGTGTTGTTGTCATGAAGTCAAAGTAGATATAAACGCCGAACCGTCACATATACAGGTGTTGTTGTCATGAAGTCAAAGTAGATATAAACGCCGAACTGTCAAATATACAGGTGTTGTTGTCATGAAGTCAAAGTAGATATAAACGCCGAACAGTAAATATAGCATTCAAGGAACACAGTTAAAACAATACGCGCATAGAAACAAGAGGAATGTTAAAGGGACACTGTCCGTAAGTAAGCAGATATTGAGCATAACCAAATAACCGTCTGACTTTTATTCGGTGAAATGTATACATGAAAACATGAGCATAGACCCTTAGAAGTCAGTAGTAATACATTCGTGAGATTGAAAAAAAAAAAAGCTTTAATTATTATTTGTAAATAAAGTGGGACCCACCATATTTACCTTTCCCGCCATCACTTAACTTCCATTAGAGCATTAGGTTTTGACCATAGTATGTATTGCGCAATAAGTATAGCCCGGTTAGCTCAGATTACCGCGAGTGTAATTTTAGTTTGGGCTGCGAGTTCAAACGCCCGATACGGTTTCTCTTTTTTTGCACCGCAATTGAATTCCGTCAAACAATCCTGCTTTTAATTAGTAAATATTCAATACTGTTTAGTGTGTAATGTTTGCGAACAAAATTAGTGTGTGTTTTATAAGCTAAAAGTTACGGACATTGTCCCTTTAAGGAAAACCCTAATAAAATGGGCCAAAATGTCGATGAGCACAACACCTTCAATATGGTATAAGAAAGACATGTGCTTAAGGATAAAACTGGATCTATGAATGTCATGCAATCTCTACAGGATGAAAAGATCACACTATAGTTAAATATTAACGCAGCGTTTATTTTAAGATTATAACAATAAGATATTGTCAAAATCAAATCGCTATACTGTTTCAAAACTTTCTCTAGCTGTACAACTTTTGATATAATACAGACATAAACGGATTTGCGTTCTGTTAACTGTTAAATATATTTACAAAGGTTTGAAAAAATTGCTATATCGAAATAACATTTCTTCTTAACGTTCATGGCATCAGCACAATCATAGTATACTTGATGTGTTGTAATAGCAATACATCCTGCTAGTTGGTCCATACCTAAGAAGCCAAACCAACGTCTGCATTGTTCCTTTACTGGTATGACCTAAATAATTTGTCAAGCTGTTACCTACCACAGAATCCACAAAACTTCCTACAGTGATCTTCCACCCACATGTATTGCGACGACAAAGAACACATGTCGGTACCATACTGGGCACAGTTCTTCAGGGTGTCCTCACACGTCGTCTCTGTCGCATTTGCGTCTGGTAAATTAGATAGCGATAAGACAATTTACTTATTCAAACTAGTTACACTATATATCAGATTTAAATATGATTTGAAGTGTCTTCTGACATGCTTTATTTCTGACTAAAATTATTTTGCGGCTGATCATTTGCTTGTTTGTCAGTTTAGCTTAAAGGGTCAATGGTTGAAGTTATCCAACATTCAAATCAACACCTCGATTTATTAATCCAGTATCATTTTGACTTAAATCTGCTCGCATATAGTTAAATGAAAGGTAATACAATTTAAAGATTTCATTTTATCTTCGTTCTTCTACCTTACCTATATTACTATTTTCGGTGCAGTGCTATCGATAATTACTAATATAAACAATTTGCCTTGAATTAGTCTAATTATGATAAATTATGTGTGTCAAATATGCAAGTTACATAGAACATCGTGTGGGACGCCGCGAGTTTTATAGAAAAATCAAGATTGCTGTGTCCCTTTTAACGATGACTGACACGTTTAAATGTAATTGGAACAGATTTCAAAACAAGCTTGAAGCTAAAATCAGTGTGACAACTATCTTATTATTTATTTTGACAGGCAATACGTTTAAAAACCAACCTTGACAATATCCACATTTCTTAGCACAGTTTTTCCTGGCGAAGGGTTCATAATCTGTGCACGAATCTCGTGGGTATGAAGCACAATCCGGATCGAGGTCGACACATCCCATAGAGGAACTCGTGAACGGCATGGCAGTACTACGGGTCACGTACGTCTCAGGAAGTATAACTGGAAAACAGAATTGTTATACTGGACTTTCATTGAACTGGTCTTGTGTTGTATTGGACTTGTGTTGTACTGGACTTGTGTTTTTATAAACATTCAATACAGTGATAGCACTAATTCCTAACTGTACATCTATGTTTTTTTGCGATATATTGTATATGAACCCCGTCATTTTTTAAACCGATGACAAATGTGGTTCTATAGAAACCACAGCACCCACACGTAATGGCACTGTAGTTCATCACTGAACCACACACTGTAGTTCATCACTGAACCACCACTGTAGCTTATCACTGAACCTCGCACTGTAGTTCATCACTGAACCACACACTGTAGTTTATCACTGAACCACGCACTGTAAATCATCACTGAACCACGCACTGTAATTCATCACTGAACCACGCACTGTAGTTCATCACTGACACACACACTGTAGTTCATCACTGAACCACGCACTGTAGTTCATCACTGACACACACACTGTAGTTCATCACTAAATCACACACACACACATACACACACACACACACACACACACACACACACACACACTGTAGTTCATCACTAAACCACACACTGTAGTTCATCACTGAACCACGCACTGTAAATCATCACTGAACCACGCACTGTAATTCATCACTGAACTACGCACTGTAGTTCATCACTGACACACACACTGTAGTTCATCACTGAACCACGCACTGTAGTTCATCACTGACACACACACTGTAGTTCATCACTGAACCACGTACTGTAGTTCATCACTGACACACGCACTGTAGTTCATCATTGAACCAAACACTGTAGTTCATCACTGACACACACACTGTAGTTCATCACTGAACCACGCACTGTAGTTCATCACTGAACTACGCAGTGTAGTTCATCACTGACACACGCATTATAGTTCATCACTGAACCACGCACTGTAGTTCATCACTGACACACACACACACACACACTAGTTCATCACTGAACCACGCACTGTAGTTCATCACTGAACCACACACTGTAGTTCATCACTGAACCACGCACTGTAGTTCATCACTGAACCACGCACTGTAGTTCATCACTGAACCACGCACTGTAGTTCATCACTGAACCACGCACTGTAGTTCATCACTGAACCACGCACTGTAGTTCATCACTGAACCACGCACTGTAGTTCATCACTGAACTACGCAGTGTAGTTCATCACTGACACACGCATTATAGTTCATCACTGAACCACGCACTGTAGTTTATCACTGAACCACGCACTGTAGTTCATCACTGAACCACGCACTGTAGTTCATCACTGAACCACGTACTGTAGTTCATCACTGAACCACGCACTGTAGTTCATCACTGAACCACACACTAAATCAAATCAGAAATTGTCAGTAGACAATACAACATAGTGATTAGCTTAAATCTATTTTAGCATCTCCGTGGCCGAATGGTTAACGACGTTGCGTTGCAAATTTTCGCCTCTCACCGCTGCGAGTTCGAATCCATCCCACTGGGAGCTCAACTTTACTGTAAGTGAGAGGAAGTGTCGATTCTTACGGATGGCGGGAGGTGTACAGTACTGGTTCTACCCAGGAAATGTAGGTGGTCTGCCTCCACCACAAAAAAAAACGACCGTCATATATAACCGTACATGTGTAATGACGTAAAACACCATACAAATAAACAATCAATCACATCTATTTTATGTTGTTACTTTAAATATGGTTGATGTATACACAACCTCGCTATTTTCTTGGCATCAGCGCTCTTGCATTTTTGAAGGATATTTAGTTACCTAAACAAATAATATGAACGAACATCAGCGATTATTCAGATTTACAGCGCATTTAATAATAGATATATAACATGTTTAAATAGTATTATTTTTTATCACATGACTATGACACATGACTATGACAAATAACTTGAACAGCCAGACATACATAATACCACCAATTGATATATGACCTTGTTTATTGTTTCTGTTTTATTGAAACATGCGTTTTTATTTATATATATTATCTTTTTCTTTGTCCTAATCTGTATGTTATGTAATATACAGAGTATGGTCACAGCGAGTTGGCTTATTTAAACACCGAGATGGGCATAGCCCATCGAGGTGTTTAAATAACCAACGAGCTGAGACAGACTCTATCTTTATTTTGTAGCATGGTGTACTTAGTAACACTGTGACGTCATAATGACCGCCTATAACTTCCTCCATCTAGTAGTTGTAGTATGGTATAGCCATGCCCCTTTAGTTACCGTAAGTTAATGCTTTGCATTCATCAAAGAAAATGTTTACCGAACATGCTACAAATCCACATACAGTATGAAGCTGACTATTGCGTATTTGAAAACAATTATTTCAACTTCTATAAGTTATTTATTATTTACCTCCACATGCGGTATGCGCTACCACACCGTCCAGTGAAAACAGGGTGTCATAGTCGCCCACTTCAAACACGAACCTACTATCACTGGCTATTGCCTGTAGTTCACTTTTCTCGGTGTCGTTGCCTATACCAATGGAGAAGATGGTAATGCCATCCTTCTTTGCCAGATCTGCTTTTACCTTAGTCAGCGGTGGGAATTTGGACAAACCATCCGTAATAACAACTGCTACGTCTGGAGCAAGCGGGCGTTCTCTGTTAAGAGTAAATGTACATTAATTATTTGCAATTGTGCTAGTTTTTTTTTTATTGCTTGTGTAAAGTAAACACCATTTATTACATTGTTATCGGTGAAAGATTGAGATTTCTCAGTGAAAGAATAGTCATAATCGCTAAACATTAATAACTAACTCCTAACACAAAAATAACTAATTCTGACGTTGAGTTATGGCGTCAATAAAGTGTTGCTGACGTCGACGTCATCCGCCGATAACGTTCAATAAAGCGAAAACTTTCGGTTAAAATCATGCATAAACTGATTTAAAATGTAATTAACAGATTATTTAACTCCAGTGTTCGATTATAGGGAAGTCCTTCACTCGCGTGTTTTGTTTTTTCACTCATTCGCATACGCTCGTTAGTGAAAAGAACCACACGTCTACCATCTCATTAACGATTTTTCTGGAATTGATCCCAGCAGTTAAATAACCTCTATTTCACTGAAAATAAATGTCTAACACCAAACATAAGTTTTACAACCGTTCCGCTGCTTTTGTTTGTTTTTATATTATTACAGATAGTGGGAGGTATAAAGTACTGGTTCTTCCAATGAAAATGGGACATGTATGGCCTAACATGTGACGTAAAACACCATTCAAAGAAACAACGATTTTGAACCTTATCAACGACCTCTATAGCTTATTTATGCTTCCGGACTTCAAACGTACTCGTAGAGTATATGTTTATTTCGTGACTATAAGGAATGCTTAGTCTGGTTCATTTTCTCCTCTATATAGGTCTGTCTTTAATAAACAATCGTCCATACCTCTAAAAGAATGTAGTTGGATTTTCATTTAATCTTACCTGTCGTAAGTGTCACCTATTTATCTTTACTATCTCTACAACAAAGGAAATCCATATTATACCTATATTAGAATATCGTGATATGCATGAACGTGTTAACCATATTTAATCATCATAAAGTTAAAATCACCTGTCATAGCCCTCAACTCTCAATAGCTCTAATGCGTCAGACGTACTAGTACCTCCCCCAGAATACGTCACATTATCGACTGCTTCTAGGAGGTCAGTGAGGTTTGTCTTTTCGTGCAGTTTAAACTCTATATGTGCGGACGTGCTGTACTCGATCAAGGCAACGCGCGTATAGCGCGAATCTATGTCAAACGTCATAATAACTTCCTTGATGAACTCCTTGATCTTCTCAAAGTTTTCAATTCCAATACTTCCAGATGTGTCCACAACAAATACAATGTCAGCAATCTTAGCAATACATGCTGAAATAGAAAATAAATTATTTATATAAGATCAGGGGTTTGGAGGACTAAAATTGAACCTATACAGCAATACTCGAACGTTTGATTTATATTTATAAAATAAATAATTATTCAACCTATGCCGGTAATAATACACAACTAGATTTACATTCATGTGACTGCATTGTCCATGCGTTAACTTTTAACAAAATATCCATCCCACCCTCACCAACACGAACATGTCCTCATTTTGAGAAGTATGTCATTACTACTTGGCTTTAAAAAAAAAGGTATTCGCGCATGAGGAAAATTATAAAAAGTTTGAACGCTATAAACTGCAGATGGCAAGATATTACAGAGTCTAGTTTGTATGCATGCTCACATTACTTGCAGAGTTCACTGGTTTAACTTACCATTCATAGACTTGGTCAAACTAAAAGCAGGAGTTTTTACTCTGTCGTCCAGGTGCGGTTTTTACAGAATAAAAAAGGTAGAAATGTAGATATATAGGTAACTAGACTTTACATATCACATTTTCATTGATTCGACTCAAGGGATAACATACTTACATGCTGTAGTAGTCCCCATATCAGCCGTTGAGGTTGTTTCAACAGACGTAGTTGTCGTTTCTTCTGGTCCCACCGTGGATGCATCTGTAGTAGTTGTTTCAGGCTCTAGTGGATTGGTTGGCGCTTCTGTTTGAGTTGATTGCGACATTGGCGTTGGTGTTTCTTGCATTGAAGTTGTTGTTACCTGTGGTAATGAGGATGTTTCAGGAATATCGGTAACAGTGGTTGATTCTTTTGGTGTTACCGTTATTTCATTTGGTCTCGGTGTTTCATGTGGATCAGTAGGTGGTATGTCAGTAATTGTATGAGTATGGTCTGTGGCTGCACCGGGGGTTGCGGTGGGTGTTTCACCAGTCTGTTGAGGAGGTACTGCAGTTGGCGTTTCTCCGGTGACTACACCGGGAGGTCCTGCCGTTGGCGTTTCACCCGTCTGTTGAGCAGGTACTGCAGTTGGCGTTTCTCCGGAGACTCCACCGGGGATTGCGGTTGGTGTTTCACCCGTCTGTTGAGCAGGTCCTGCAGTTGGCGTTTCTCCGGTGACTACACCGGGGATTGCGGTTGGTGTTTCACCCGTCTGTTGAGCAGGTACTGCAGTTGGCGTTTCTCCGGTGACTAAACCGGGGATTGCGGTTGGTGTTTCACCCGTCTGTTGAGCAGGTCCTGCAGTTGGCGTTTCTCCGGGGACTACACCGGGGATTGCGGTTGGTGTTTCACCCGTCTGTTGAGCAGGTCCTGCAGTTGGCGTTTCTCCGGAGACTTCAACGGGGATTGCGGTTGGTGTTTCACCCGTCTGTTGAGCAGGTCCTGCAGTTGGCGTTTCTCCGGTGACTACACCGGGGATTGCGGTTGGTGTTTCACCCGTCTGTTGAGCGGGTCCTGCAGTTGGCGTTTCTCCGGGGACTACACCGGGGATTGCGGTTGGTGTTTCACCCGTCTGTTGAGCAGGTACTGCAGTTGGCGTTTCTCCGGTGACTAAACCGGGGATTGCGGTTGGTGTTTCACCCGTCTGTTGAGCAGGTCCTGCAGTTGGCGTTTCTCCGGGGACTACACCGGGGATTGCGGTTGGTGTTTCACCCGTCTGTTGAGCAGGTCCTGCAGTTGGCGTTTCTCCGGAGACTTCAACGGGGATTGCGGTTGGTGTTTCACCCGTCTGTTGAGCAGGTCCTGCAGTTGGCGTTTCTCCGGTGACTACACCGGGGATTGCGGTTGGTGTTTCACCCGTCTGTTGAGCGGGTCCTGCAGTTGGCGTTTCTCCGGGGACTACACCGGGGATTGCGGTTGGTGTTTCACCCGTCTGTTGAGCAGGTCCTGCAGTTGGCGTTTCTCCGGAGACTCCAACGGGGATTGCGGTTGGTGTTTCACCCGTCTGTTGAGCAGGTCCTGCAGTTGGCGTTTCTCCGGTGACTACACCGGGGATTGCGGTTGGTGTTTCACCCGTCTGTTGAGCAGGTCCTGCAGTTGGCGTTTCTCCGGTGACTAAACCGGGGATTGCGGTTGATGTTTCACCCGTCTGTTGAGCAGGTCCAGCAGTTGGCGTTTCTCCGGGGACTACACCGGGGATTGCGGTTGGTGTTTCACCCGTCTGTTGAGCAGGTCCTGCAGTTGGCGTTTCTCCGGAGACTCCAACGGGGATTGCGGTTGGTGTTTCACCCGTCTGTTGAGCAGGTCCTGCAGTTGGCGTTTCTCCGGTGACTACACCGGGGATTGCGGTTGGTGTTTCACCCGTCTGTTGAGCGGGTCTTGCAGTTGGCGTTTCTCCGGGGACTATACCGGGGATTGCGGTTGGTGTTTCACCAGTCTGTTGAGCAGGTCTTGCAGTTGGCGTTTCTCCGGAGACTCCAACGGGAATTGCGGTTGGTGTTTCACCCGTCTGTTGAGCGGGTCCTGCAGTTGGCGTTTCTCCGGAGACTCCACCGGGGATTGCGGTTGGTGTTTCACCCGTCTGTTGAGCAGGTCCTGCAGTTGGCGTTTCTCCGGTGAGTAAACCGGGTATTGAGGTTGGTGTTTCACCCGTCTGTTGAGCTGGTCCAGCAGTTGGCGTTTCTCCGGGGACTACACCGGGGATTGCGGTTGGTGTTTCACCCGTCTGTTGAGCAGGTCCTGCAGTTGGCGTTTCTCCGGAGACTCCAACGGGGATTGCGGTTGGTGTTTCACCCGTCTGTTCAGCAGGTCCTGCAGTTGGCGTTTCTCCGTTGACTACACCGGGGATTGCGGTTGGTGTTTCACCCGTCTGTTGAGCGGGTCCTGCAGTTGGCGTTTCTCCGGGGACTACACCGGGGATTGCGGTTGGTGTTTCACCCGTCTGTTGAGCAGGTCCTGCAGTTGGCGTTTCTCCGGAGACTCCAACGGGGATTGCGGTTGGTGTTTCACCCGTCTGTTGAGCAGGTCCTGCAGTTGGCGTTTCTCCGGTGACTACACCGGGGATTGCGGTTGGTGTTTCACCCGTCTGTTGAGCAGGTCCTGCAGTTGGCGTTTCTCCGGTGACTAAACCGGGGATTGCGGTTGGTGTTTCACCCGTCTGTTGAGCAGGTCCTGCAGTTGGCGTTTCTCCGGGGACTACACCGGGGATTGCGGTTGGTGTTTCACCCGTCTGTTGAGCAGGTCCTGCAGTTGGCGTTTCTCCGGAGACTCCAACGGGGATTGCGGTTGGTGTTTCACCCGTCTGTTGAGCAGGTCCTGCAGTTGGCGTTTCTCCGGTGACTACACCGGGGATTGCGGTTGGTGTTTCACCCGTCTGTTGAGCGGGTCTTGCAGTTGGCGTTTCTCCGGGGACTATACCGGGGATTGCGGTTGGTGTTTCACCCGTCTGTTGAGCAGGTCTTGCAGTTGGCGTTTCTCCGGTGACTACACCGGGGATTGCGGTGGGTGTTTCACCAGTCTGTTGAGCAGGTACTGCAGTTGGCGTTTCTCCGGAGACTACACCGGGGATTGCGGTGGGTGTTTCACCAGTCTGTTGAGCAGGTACTGCAGTTGGCGTTTCTCCGGTGACTAAACCGGGGATTGCGGTTGGTGTTTCACCCGTCTGTTGAGCAGGTACTGCAGTTGGCGTTTCTCCGGTGACTACACCGGGGATTGCGGTTGGTGTTTCACCCGTCTGTTGAACAGGTACTGCAGTTGGCGTTTCTCCGGTGACTACACCGGGGATTGCGGTTGGTGTTTCACCCGTCTGTTGAGCAGGTACTGCAGTTGGCGTTTCTCCGGTGACTAGACCGGGGATTGCGGTGGGTGTTTCACCAGTCTGTTGAGCAGGTTCTGCCGTTGGTGTTTCTCCGGTGACTACACCGTGGCTTGCGGTGGGTGTTTCACCCGTCTGTTGAGCAGGTCCTGCAGTTGGCGTTTCTCCGGAGACTCCAACGGGGATTGCGGTTGGTGTTTCACCCGTCTGTTGAGCAGGTACTGCAGTTGGCGTTTCTCCGGTGACTACACCGGGGATTGCGGTTGGTGTTTCACCCGTCTGTTGAGCAGGTCCTGCAGTTGGAGTTTCTCCGGTGACTACACCGGGGCTTGCGGTGGGTGTTTTACCAGTCTGTTGAGCAGGTACTGCAGTTGGCGTTTCTCCGGTGACTACACCGGGGATTGCGGTTGGTGTTTCACCCGTCTGTTGAGCAGGTCCTGCAGTTGGCGTTTCTCCGGTGACTACACCGGGGATTGCGGTTGATGTTTCACCCGTCTGTTGAGCGGGTCCTGCAGTTGGCGTTTCTCCGGTGACTACACCAGGGATTGCGGTTGGTGTTTCACCAGTCAGTTGAGCAGGTACTGCAGTTGGCGTTTCTCCGGTGACTACACCGGGGATTGCGGTGGGTGTTTCACCAGTCTGTTGAGCAGGTACTGCAGTTGGCGTTTCTCCGGTGACTACACCGGGGATTGCGGTTGGTGTTTCACCCGTCTGTTGAGCAGGTCCTGCAGTTGGAGTTTCTCCGGTGACTACACCGGGGCTTGCGGTGGGTGTTTTACCAGTCTGTTGAGCAGGTACTGCAGTTGGCGTTTCTCCGGTGACTACACCGGGGATTGCGGTTGGTGTTTCACCCGTCTGTTGAGCAGGTCCTGCAGTTGGCGTTTCTCCGGTGACTACACCGGGGATTGCGGTTGATGTTTCACCCGTCTGTTGAGCGGGTCCTGCAGTTGGCGTTTCTCCGGTGACTACACCAGGGATTGCGGTTGGTGTTTCACCAGTCAGTTGAGCAGGTACTGCAGTTGGCGTTTCTCCGGTGACTACACCGGGGATTGCGGTGGGTGTTTCACCAGTCTGTTGAGCAGGTACTGCAGTTGGCGTTTCTCCGGTGACTACACCGGGGATTGCGGTGGGTGTTTCACCAGTCAGTTGAGCAGGTACTGCAGTTGGCGTTTCTCCGGTGACTACACCGGGGATTGCGGTGGGTGTTTCACCCGTCTGTTGAGCAGGTACTGCAGTTGGCGTTTCTCCGGTCACTACACCGGGGATTGCGGTTGGTGTTTCACCTGTGAGTTGAGGCGGTATTGCAGTTGGAGTTTCTCCGCTGACTTCAATTGGTTTTGCGGTCGGTGTTTGCCCTGTAACAATAGGTACAGCTGTGGTCTCTCTGGTTGTTCTATCTGGATCTGAAAGATAAGCAACACTTTTTTGTTTCTCAATCCTCAGTTTTGCCTTATATATTCATTGTTGCTGACATGCAATTTTAGTCTAGCTATGTAACCGTTTACCTGTCTAACGGTGTATATGCAGTTAGTGAATTAATCAACAAAGTACCACTCCTAGTTTATCTTAATCTCTATATTTCATATTTATCGTGTTCGGGCGTTTTCAAAGGTCCCCTTCATACTCCTTTTTAAACATGTTTCAAGTTGTATTTAAACAAATAGAATACAATCATACCTTTACAGTTTACAAAATCTTGCTGGTGAAACTCGTCAACTATGGACTGTAGCCCATCAAAATGACTTAGTTGATACAAATATCGCTCATCCGGATCACTACTAATATCCTTAGTCTCGTGAGTATTGACGTCATCACCAATTGCAATCACAAATATAACGACGCCTTTATCCTTTGCTAATTGTGCCGCATCACGCGTTAACTGTGGTTCGAAGGATGCTCCGTCGGTGATAACAATAGCTATTTTTGGACTGATGACGTCATGGTGGAAGGATTGGTACATGAGATTGAGGGCTTTGTGGGTCTCCGTTCCCCCGTGCGTGTACGTAATATTACCCTCTGCCGCTAACACAACCGATACATCCGCAAAGTGGTCTAAGGTTAGATTAAGCTGAAGCTGTAATAGGTAGATACAATTGTATAGTCGTTAATTATAATATAACATATTATATATTATTTTGAAGAATACAAGTATATATATGTTTGATGTGTCAGAATTAAGTTTTAATTAATTTTCATTTTAAAATCTGCAGAAATATGAATAGCCTTGGACGTGAATTTACCATTTTGGAGGTAGTTTCCCAACTGCAGTATATAATTTGGTGATATTTTTAAATAATTTCTTAAAGTTGAATGTCATACTAATCAACATGTATAACTGAAGCAAACACAAATCGTGATGACATTATTTGTTTATATATCTTGCTTTACTGTATTTTCTGTATTTTTCTGGGCAACGTTTTCTATATGCATATAAGTATCAGTTTGTAAGGGAAATATTTACCAATTTGAGGGTAAGTTTAAATATCAATTATAAACTAAACTTACAAAATGCAGTCTCTAAGAACGCTATTAGGTAAAGGTAGATAGTATGCGATATGATTAGAGGTAAGTTTAGTCGTTACCTGTGCCTCGTTACTGAATGTTATCACTGTAGCGTTTAGCGTTTCAAACTCAATTTTCAGTCTCTGTGTAACATTCTGTGTGAATTCTCGAACTTTCTGGAAGTTAGCTTCACCTACACTGCTAGACGCGTCCAGAACGAAAACTACTTCTGCAGACGTGTTGCATAGAGGAAGACCATTGACTGTGTTCAACAAAAAAGAGTACCTATTAACACTCTGAATTATTCAGCCTTTGTAGTTTAGAAACGTAAAGGTGATACAAATAACAACATCATTTACTTGTCCTGTCGTGAATTAGGCACAAAGTGTTGATTAAACGCTACTATGTTATCGTAGTTTTCATATAAACGGAGCTAACACAAATAAAGTATACGTGCAAAAGAACATGTCCAAAATAAACAAAAGAAAATATTAATCATTTGAAATTGTTACATAAAACATGTTGCAGTATTATATATATATATATATTATTTTTCTTTTTTCAAAATTATTAAACATTTTGTTTTAAACATTCATATTGGAAGTGTTTTTATATTTATTTAAGAATGAATGCATTTGCTTTTTGGTGTCAAAGAGTCACATACCTATATTATCGACAGTAGAGATAGTTGCAGGTTCTGTGGGTGTAACCTCAGTGGATGTTTCCGCTGAAAAGAGTCATCAAGATTGATTGAACAGAATGAAAGCAATTTTGTGTGGTTCCTCTCCTGAACCTGTTATTGCAACTTCAACTGATGTTTCCACTGAAATTAGTCAAGAACATCTACCTAGACGATGGTAATGTTCTCCATTAAATTAGACATAACCACTGTTCTTGACAGGTGCGTGCATGCACTATTGGCATGTCATATGAACTTATTAAACCCTGATGTATGCACATATGTATGTTTTGGACGTGACGGTTTGTATGGCAATATGCAATATGAGCAGCCATACAAACACATATAACAAAATATAAAAAGATCGGACAGGGAAAGTAGCATTCAAGGAGGACAGTCAACCACAAAACACAAAAACAAACACGCAAACAGACAAACAAGAAGGCAAAAGTAGTAATAAATGCAAACGACATCACAAACACAAAAGGGTTGACAATAAAAGTCGAACTACTTCATTGTTCATTTGATCTTATCCATAACATGTAGGTATAAAATATGTATAACAGTCGAACAGGAAATGTAGATTTACAGAACTCACTCAACCAAAACACTCATTTTCAAATCAAACAAAAATAACATGGATAAAAACAAGCAAAATATCCAACAACACAAACAAAAACGGTTGCCAACAGGGAATCCACTTGGAATGGTCAATGGCAAACATTACTCAGAGTGGTGGGGTGGGGGTGGAGGGGGATGAGGTGGGGGCGGGGCGGGTGGGTGTGTGTGTTAAATCATGTTATCGGGTCTATCAAACCTCACTCTTACCCTACTGTCATCCCAATCAAACGAGACGGTGCTTAACTAAGGAATTAGTTAAATGGGGTTTAACGTCCCTTTAACACATTATTTAAGGTAATACTGGGACAGCAACCCAGGAGGAGATGATATGAATGATGAGGTTACCCATGAAACATACCTCCACCAGGGAGCGAACCCACGCTGGGCAGAGGTCTGTAGCTTTGAAGTCAACGCCTTATCCACTTAGTTACTGAAACCGCTGATTGAATAAAGAAATACCAACAGGATCTACCCTCTTATCAGCTAGGCAGCATTCACCGTTCATGTAGGTAAAAGACAAAGATGATCATGTATATTTGAATTAAAAAAACAAAAGACACAAGGAAAGTACCCAATGGCTTGCTAGAAGCCAGTGTCACAAGAGAATAAACCGTTAAGGGCACGACAAGACAATTTCGAAGACAAACAATACATACAACTTTCCTTTCCAGGATTTAAGTAGACGTCATCATAGGGTCTACTATATGTCGGGTCATCGCAAAATAGAATATGAAACCACAGTGGCGAATTGTTAATGGGTCAACTACTAAAAAAGCAATGCGTTGCAATGTGATTGGAACATAACCCCTGTGGATATATTTTCTTTTACACGCCGAGACGATAATCCAGGACATGATAAATAAGATAAATACGACCATTCGAAAAAAGCAAGTTGGTGCATGTTTAAGCCAAAGGTTTTCAGCATTTCCATGAACAGTTTTGACAATGCTATCATAAATTATTTATTATTGGAACTGGAATATTTAGTGGTAAATAAAAACACTTATTTTTGAAAATCAGTTGAGAAATGAATAATTTACTGCCAAAATACAAATGATGCTGTGGTAGTAGGAAATAAGAAAATCTCAAATAACTTTATGCAGCTCTAATAGTGAGCAATAACACTTTCAATGTGCCTTAATTTTGATTAATCAACGCATTCAATCTCTTATTATTTTTTTCACGAAGAACAATTTGGGATTTCAAATGCCCTCTCAAAGATTTATCACAAAACATGACTGATTCATTGATATATATGTTATTTATGTACTCTTTAAATATTGCCTGGAAAGTCAAAAGCGTCTCCGTGGCCGAATGGTTAACGACGTTGCGTTGTAATTCTTCTCGTCTCACCGCTGCAGGTTCGAATCCCACTGGGAGCTCGACTTGTATGTGAGGAAGTGTCGATTCTTACGGATTGCGGGAGGTGTACAGTACTGGTTCTACCCAGGAAAAATTGGTGGTCTGCCTCCACCACAAAATAATCGACCGTCATATATAACCTTCCATCAGTTGAAAATGACGTAAAACACCATACAAACAAATAAAACTGGAAAGTCAAACAAACTTTGACAGAAACAACGCACCAAACATTAGTATTTATCAACCAACCTAGAGGCGTCGTAATTGTGGTTTCCTGGATCATTGGCGTGCTTCCGTCTATAATTGCCATGCTGACTTCAACTGCATCGACCACAGTCGTCGTTTCAGCTGGGGCAATCATGTTTCCGTCAATTCCATCACACAGATTACAGAACGCCTTACACATGATCATCGCTTCTTCTAGCTGTTGACAGAAGTCATCGCCACGTTGTTCGCAATCTGGAGCTTCGTCGGTGCATGGCTCGCTTTCGCTAGATACTAAAGAATGAAATAGGAAAGAAAATACCCCTTAACAGAGTTTAATCGATTAAATTGAACTAATCATATGACTAACCCATAAACCAAAGCTCCGAAACAGAAAACAACAATAATGGCATATCAACATTTAAGTTCTTTTCTGCATACAGTTACACGTTACTGTTTATACATGTCTGTATTAATTTTGATTAAAATCGGTTGAAAAAGCTTGAATTGTGTGCCGTTTATATTTTCAAATGAAATAACTGCATGCAGTATATGATGCATTGTTTGACAATTAATTGATGGGGTGGGACGGACACTTCTTAAACTACTAATCATTCTTGATAAACCTGTTTAGGGTTGGGTTGGATTGGGGTGGGGTTGGGTGAGCGTTGCAGTGACGTAGGGGTTGGGTAGGTGGAGTGGGGTGGGGTGTTGGATGTGTGACGCATTACAGTCAGTAATATGAAATTCATATACAATTCAAATAAACTAATGTATTATACTCTATCGACAGATATAAATAAATTAAGCGTTTACCTGCATTTAACAGTCCAAGCGAAAGCATAAGCAATATCCAGACAGACATTGCCGTTCTTCTCTGCAAAGAAAATAAGTTGACAAATAACCAGTTGGTGCTTAGATGATACCATTTTTGTTTTATACGATATGTCTTACATTTTAAATTTTAATGGTGTGAACATTTAAATGTGCATGCAAATATGAACCTGACTTTATCGGATTGGTACATTTAACTTATTATGCATTTTAAAATACCTGACCAATTACATAAACTAGGATTAATGTTTCTCAAATTAAAAAGAGTAATTAAGGCATCCTTCTGTGAAATATGTTTTAGTTTTGGAAATCACTTTTAGTAGTTCATCGCTTAAATCCACCATTTCATTGCAAAACATACAACGAATGTAAAAACACGCATGCCATCATTAGTGTGCTCGTTAATGTCTATGCGATTAAACAATATCATATGATTTACTTTTACTTTTTTTTCAGAATATACTTACTTGATATATAATATGTTAAACCAGTACAGAAAATGTGTACAAATTCAATAAATATATTCAGAAAAACATGCGGTATGAAAATAAAATAAATCTACCAGAGAACTTGGATTGAAATTAAGAAAAGTTAAAGTTATATAGCAAAGAAATGAACGAAACACTTACCTATCAATAGTTATAGAGGAATGAAATCAAGACGTCAGCCAAAACATTTAAAACTGCAACATAGACAAACACATCTGCAATAAGCTACGAAAGCACACTCTGAACTACTTTCAGATTATTTGAACAGTATAGTAACCACGCAAAACACTGAGACGCGAAGTTTAATTAATTTCAGGGGGTTATTTATTTGTTTGCATATCACTATCTTGCGTTGTCAGGTGATGTTTGTCTCATATTCTAGATAAAACCTATCACTGAAATATGCTAATCCCAGGTATTTGAGAAAGCATGTCTCGTCACTGAATTTCAAAATCGATCAGTACACTATTGAGTGCAGCCGGTACATAACATTGACCCATTTTATTGTAACGTGCTAGCCGCGTGTTTTATCAAATGTCGTTTGATTTAAATTTGTCTGGTGGGCTCTTGGTCGTAGTATTCAAGTGCAGGCTTACTTGCTCTGGTTTAAATATATTACGTTATTTTATTATTACAAAGTAGGTTAACCGGGCCACAAGTTCGTTTAGTATTGGATACGACCCTTCCAAAGCTAGATCATAATTTTTGAAATACTTGAACTGATACGATAACCTATAGCACGTTAGTTACGTAGTTACCAATATATAATATTACCTACAGCTCGTTAGTTACGTAGTTACCAATATATAATATTGCCTACGGCTCGTTAGTTACGTAGTTACGTAGTTACCAATATATAAGCTTGGTTTTACTACACTGTGATTCGTTTAAACTCTAGTTGTTTTATTATACAATATGCATTTGTTTCAGAATAAAGCTTTAAGCTAATATCAATTCGTTTACATAAATACAAAATGTCATGAAACGACGATAGTTAGAAGTCTATCCAATGTTATAGTCATCTGCATTTAAGTTCACGTGTATTTAATTACAATAAGAAGGGTTACATCAAGAACACATAGTTTTATAGGGGGAATTGAGGTAGATATTTGTTGTTTGTGCTTTTTTTCTTTCTGTTTGGTCGACCGAATAGGCATTCGTTTATTAAAATATTAATTTCCAAACATTTCGTGCTGGTAATGTATGTTTGTACAGCTTAAACAAATTTTGTTTTGATAGATTTTTGATGTTGAATGTTGTTTAACGGCTCACCAACAGAGTATAGGTTATTCAGAGCCGTCGCAGAGAGAGAGAGAGAGGGGAAGGATACATAGGAATCCGGGAACCTGCCCTACTCTTATTATCAATATATTCCTATGGTTCTTTAACGTGCTCGGAGGATAGACCGATAAACAGGACCGCCCGGTTTACGTCCCCATCCGACGGACGAGGCTAAGGAAAAGTGTCTTGCCCAAGAACACACCGACGAAACTATAAGGTCTTCTAGGAGTATGGTAGTGTAGATATATACTATACACAAGATCCTTATTATATACGTTGCCAATTCTGGCGTGGTCCAGTGGTAGAGGCCGAACTCCTGATCGAGAGGTCGTGGGTTCAATCGTCGCCGCGGCCACGTTATTTATTCTTGAGCAAGATGATTAATCCACATTGCTTAGTACTGGTTCTACCCAGGAAGCCATAGAGAGTGATTAATCTAAGTTGCAAGAACTTGTTTCGTAATCGATGTAAAATAAATATGTTTAAGCTAAACCAATTTTGCCACATAACGGAATCATATGTTTTTTATACTATTCTCATATGATACCTATTATATGATATTTATATAAAACCTTTCATGTAAAAATATTACACATATCATATGAGAATCATATAAAAGTTGAAAAATCTTTTTTTCATGAGAATCATATGAAAATGTGTGTATTTTAAAAAATGAAGTTTATATGAATTTATTCTCATATTATATGAAACTCATATTATATGAATATCATATGATTTACATGAGAAATAAATATAGCTCCTTTTATATAAGTACCATATGCGCAGCATATGAGTCTCATACGAGAATGCAATCATATGTTTTTTATATGTGGCAAAATTGCCTATATATTACCGGGGTAAATAGTAGGTATTACACTTTCTTGCAACGGTTATCCGTGTTTTTTCATTTTTTTTCTTCATATTAATTCATAAATTAATGAACCTGTACTAATCTTATTATTGTGGTCAAATTATATTTGTAAAATGTATGTTTATATGATGAAAAACTATGTAATAGTTTAAGTCAATACATTTTCTTCTTCTTCTTCTTCTTCTTCTTCTTCTTCTTCTTCTTCTTCTTCTTCTTCTTCTTCTTCTTCTTCTTCTTCTTCTTCTTCTTCTTCTCTTCTTCTTCTTCTTCTTCTTCTTCTTCTTCTTCTTCTTCTTCTTCTTCTTCTTCTTCTTCTTCTTCTTCTTCTTCTTCTTCTTCTTCTTCTTCTTCTTCTTCTTCTTCTTCTTCGTGTTTTACAAGGGTGATGGAAAGACTGATCTTACACATGGAGGAAGATAAAAGTCACGCGCTGATATCAACAACGACAGCTGCATGACGTCATTGTGTAAATAAACATGCAAAACGTTTGTAGTTGTCGACGTCAACGATAGTATGCAAGAAAAAGAATCAATCATGGGTATCCGGCTCAGATAGGTTAATTTCAGCCCTAGGTATAACTGTTTTAATCGGAACCTCGGCAGCCTCGGTTCCGATAAAAAACAGTTTTACCGAGGGTTGGAATTCCCTCTCTTCACCGGATACCATTGAAAGATTCTTATAATCTTTATCCAATATTAGCTTCATATAATACTACGTTCTCAGCTTTGAACAATTATTAATGAAACTTTATGACTTTTCGAGGATTTCCTTTGAACTTCAATAATAACCAATTCAAAATGCACATTTCTTATCATTATCAAGAAATGTATATCTCACTAACATTCACCTTTTTCATTTTAAATATTTCGTTTATATTTGGTGGTTTGTTAATGTCTGCTTTCGAGATGTTTGTTGACACTGGGGTAAGTGTGAGCTTTGGTTCACCCTAGAAGCTGGTTTAAACTCCAAGTGGCCTTTTTGCCACTGACCTCTCCAAGGCGGTATCCCTATAGTCAACCCGTGTGTCTTGCTCATGTTACATGCCTTGCTTATTAAAGGCACTAACCCGCCAAAAAACGGCAAAAGTACACTATACGATTATTTATCTGAACCCTATCCAAGTGTTCAGGTCATAAAATAATGTTTATGTGCCGATTAAAAGTAAAGGTTTATTCACGGATACATACTATACCCGTGATTGAATATCCGTAAAATGAATTATGAGTTGGTAACTCTTAATTCGAAGCTCCAGTTTTGGGTTTGGCCTGCCTGGTTAAAGCCGTTTATATTGTGTCTATAGGGTTTGGATTCTCAATAAATGTAAGTTATATATAAACCTCGTCGTCAGTAGGTTTAGAAACGGTTAAATATGTTGTAAAAATTGGCTCTTGTTGGCGAGATAGCTGCTTTAAGATTGTATTTTTTGTTTGTTTAATGCGTGGTTTTGGTTTTGGTTCTGTTCGACCTTTGTACCTACATGTATACAAAAGAAATAAACCCAAAAGTAAACATAATGAAACAAGACCCTCAGTAGCCATTCAAATGTCACCGGACAGACACAAACACATATCAATATACTTTTTTTTCAGAATGTTTTTTTTTTGTACGCCTGTGGTTGTTAAGTCTATGCAAAGTGGAACGACAGAACAAGGGGTATCACTTTTAGAACATTTTTTTTTTAGATATTCATGTATTACCAACATGCTGCTTTAATATGCTGAACATGCTTTTTCATATGTGTTACACGTATAGGTCACAAATATTCTGACATATGAATCAAGTGATTTTTATATGGAAGTAATACATATATGTGATACATAAATGCTTACACTAAAGAATAACTCAAAATTAAGACATTTTTTTTTTAAATAGAAAATTAAATTGTATTTAAAACTATGTAAAATTAAGTTACATATGTATTACATGTGTGTTATATTCATATGAAATGCATATGTGAACTACATAATGTCGCACAAGAGAAAAATATATAATTCATACTGGATCATTTTGTGTGGATTTTCTATTCATGGTAAATTGTCTATAGGTCTGTTTCTATTGATTTCGGCAAAAAATAATTAGCAGGTATGTTAATAAGGTGAACGTAACTGGATGAAAGATAGGTATGATAATAAGGTGAACGTAACTGGATGAAAGATAGGTATGTTAATAAGGTGAACGTAACTGGATGAAAGATAGGTATGTTAATAAGGTGAACGTAACTGGATGAAAGATAGGTATGTTAATAAGGTGAACGTAACTGGATGAAAGATAGGTATGTTAATAAGGTGAACGTAACTGGATGAAAGATAGGTATGCTGATAAGGTGAACGTAACTGGATGTTAATAAGGTGAACGTAACTGGATGTTAATAAGGTGAACGTAACTGGATGAAAGATAGGTATGTTAATAAGGTGAACGTAACTGGATGAAAGATAGGTATGCTAATAAGGTGAACGTTACTGGATGTTAATAAGGTGAACGTAACTGGATGAAAGATAGGTATGTTAATAAGGTGAACGTAACTGGGTGTTAATAAGGTGAACGTAACTGGATGAAAGATAGGTATGTTAATAAGGTGAACGTAACTGGATGAAAGATATGTATGTTAATAAGGTGAACGTAACTGGATGAAAGATAGGTATGTTAATAAGGTGATCGTAACTGGATGTTAATAAGGTGAACGTAACTGGATGAAAGATAGGTATGTTAATAAGGTGAACGTAACTGGATGAAAGATAGGTATGTTAATAAGGTGAACGTAACTGGATGAAAGATAGGTATGTTAATAAGGTGAACGTAACTGGATGAAAGATAGGTATGTTAATAAGGTGAACGTAACTGGATGAAAGATAGGTATGTTAATAAGGTGAACGTAACTGGATGAAAGATAGGTATGTTAATAAGGTGAACGTTACTGGATGCTAATAAGGTGAACGTAACTGGATGAAAGATAGGTATGTTAATAAGGTGAACGTAACTGGATGTTAATAAGGTGAACGTAACTGGATGAAAGATATGTATGTTAATAAGGTGAACGTAACTGGATGAAAGATAGGTATGTTAATAAGGTGAACGTAACTGGATGAAAGATAGGTATGCTAATAAGGTGAACGTAACTGGATGAAAGATAGGTATGTTAATAAGGTGAACGTAACTGGATGTTAATAAGGTGAACGTAACTGGATGAAAGATAGGTATGTTAATAAGGTGAACGTAACTTGATGTTAATAAGGTGAACGTAACTGGATGTTAATAAGGTGAACGTGACTGGATGTTAATAAGGTGAACGTAACTGGATGAAAGATAGGTATGTTAATAAGGTGAACGTAACTGGATGTTAATAAGGTGAACGTAACTGGATGAAAGATAGGTATGTTAATAAGGTGAACGTAACTGGATGAAAGATAGGTATGTTAATAAGGTGAACGTAACTGGATGACAGATAGGTACACAAAAGAGAAACAGTTTAATTAAGCTTAAGAAAAAGGTTAATGTGAACCTAACATTTATTTATCAGATACTCAATTTGAACGATAAACAGTAGGACAACTCGCGCAATCCAAACCACTCTATAATTCGTGATTATTGAACCTGTTTGTAGAAGAAAAACGTTTTTGTTGTTGTTTATTTACTGTTCTTATCCAACTAAAATATTGTGGGTATTCCGAATGATTTAAGTTGACCTTACTGTCGTAATGAACTGTGTAAGATGAATTCGTACCTTTGTTTGTATGTACTGTGGTCCATGACAGTTATGTATTATTGCTTACCAGAAGTCATTTTACTATTATTGTATTTAAATGCGATGCATGAACATATATAATCCAAAGCACTTGTGAGAAATGAATAACATAAAAATGGTTGATAATAATGGTACGACCTTTGCGCGGTCTGTGGCAAAATGGATTAACGGACGTTTGAACTGAGTTCTAGTGGATACCTAATCTCGTTCTTACACTTTTGTCATCCCAATAAAACAGGACAGAATAAATAAAGAGTTTAGTAAGTATATATCCTCTAACAAACAATTATTAGGCGATATAAGTAAAATACCGAGTTAACTTTGGGTTAATGGTCAATGCAATTATATAAATATCTTTCACACACAAAGTAGCATACTATTTTAAACTAGAAATGTGTCCATGGGACACGGATATCCCCACCGAAAACAATTCGCTGTACATGTAAAATTCGAAGTAAAAGAGGCCTTAAATGCTGTAATACCAGATCGATTTCGATGCCGACATGCACATCTTGACATCATAGGCAAGAATCATGTACAGTTCCGAATCAATCGGTTGAAAACTGTGGGAGGAGATAGACACACAATATATTTTACCGTAAAGTTTAACGAAAAAAATGCCGATAATACAAGGTCGATATTGACGCCGAATCAATACGCACATGAAGCCCAATCTTAGTGGCTTTAAAGTAGAATATCGATTAAGCAGCTGCTAGGAGTCGTGAGAGGTATTTCACTACATTACCTCTCATGAACAGACTCAATGAAACCGAGTCTGCTACTTTTATCTCTTGTTTGTGGTTATTTTTTCCAAAGGATCCCCTTTTCAGCATATATTGACATTCACACTAACGTTTGTTTAGTGCTATGTGGCGGCCGTAAAAGGTCGTCCCGACTTTAAATCGGTAGTGTTATTATTTACTGGTCCTTTGGGACCATCAAGCCCAATCTTTGTGGCTTTACAGTAGTATATCGCTTAAGCCAGTGCTAGGAAGCGTGAGAGGTGTTGCACTTTTCAGTATTTATTGACATTAAAGGTAAGCGTCCTGTAAAGTTTCGAAACAATCGGTTGAAGATTGTAGGAGGAGATAAATTTTTTAATTTAAAGCATAAAGTACCGATTTTGACGCCAAATCGATATGCACATCTTGAATTCATAAGTACGCATCCCGAACAGTTTCGAAACAATCGGTTGAACAAAACATACAAAATATTTTAACGAAAATTTAAACGAACAAAGGGCCGTAACTATGGTAATACAAGGTCGATTTTGGTGCCAAATCGATATGCACATCTTGACATCACAGTTAAGCATCCTGTAAAGGGAGATACATAAACTTTTCAGGACGGACGACGGACGGACGAACGGACATGGATAACGATATATGCCCTCTTACTATTCGGTGGTTATTGCATAATAGAACTGTCGTCCGGATGGGCAGATGGGCTCACGGAAATATTCATGAGAAATGTCGGGAATGTGGCTACGAATCTTGAAAAGTAAAGTGTGGAAAAAGGGTTTTCTGATCGGGTAATGGTGTCATTGACCTTGAAACTTCTGACCCCAAATGTATAGGGTTCATCTTCTCACAATGGTTGTCTACCTTGGATGTTTCATACGTGTAATAACACATCTCGAAGAGTTCAAGAGCGGACACTGTTTTTCATTACCAGTGTATGGTGGTCTTGCTCTTGAAACTATTGTCGTGAAAACTGTTTATAACTTAATACAACCTGATGATTACTTACATACTTTCAATGTGTTCGCGTAGGAAGCGGAAACAAACATTTAATAAGCCATTTTCCAGTATAATATGCGTTCGAATTGTATAATAGTAATTGTGGGGGAACCAGTCAATTCTGTTAATTCAGATGAGATCCAGAAGTTGCGACTCGAGTATAAATACTCCTGGTTCTGTAAGTAAATCGTCCCTTCACGCTTAAAGAAGAAACATCTCCCTGATCAAAAGAAAATACACAGGTACTACAGTAGAATTAGTCGTTTAAGGATAACCTACCTGTTGTAACACGAAAGGGTCCTTGCTTCGTCTATCTATACGTCGTCTGCAGATTAAGGAGCGCTCAGTAAAACTGCACAAAGTTGCAAAGAGCGAAAATGAGCCACTGAGCCGAACCGTGTGCATCGAGCTTCACTGAGCTAGATTGACTATACCATAACAATGAGCTGCAATGAGCCACTGAGCTATAAAGTTGCAAAGAGCGAAAGATATAAAGTCATTAAGCCAGTGAGCTAATGAGCAGCACTGAGTGGACTCGCATACAAGCGTTGATTATTCAGTGTGTATCGGATTCTGATGAAGGACGATCTCTGTATATATAGAGGAAATTTGTTGTTTTGGAGTGAATAACATATTTTATTTCATTTCATTTGAGATGAAATAAAATATGTTATTCACTCCAAAACAACAAATTTTCTTTTTCTTTTATGATTTTACAAAAGAAAATTAGGTAAACTATTGTAAAACAACAAAAGTAGTCCCAGCAGCTACTGTGAAATAAAACTCTATATTCCACAGTGCGGAATAACACTTTTATTTCACTGATTAAATACAGTATTTCATTGCATATCATGAAATAAAACACTGTACATACATTGCCAGTTGATTCTCAGCTAATCTGAGCAGGAACACGTTTTGTTTATATTGATTTATTTTCTAATCATTTTTTTGGATCAGGAAGCTCTGTACACTTTGAGAAATTCGTTTATCATAATATTACTATATAACGCTACCAAAGTGAACAAACGGTTCACACACACACCTTCTCAATACGCCACACGCTACAAATTTGGTGGCAGCGTGGTAGGATTTGTTAAAAATCAACTGGGAAACGAGCATTAACGCTCATTGAGCAGTTGTCACGTATACCAATAGTCATTAGTAGTATAGTGCGCACAGCTGTGCCGTAATCTTGCAATAACATATCCATTATCTATGGATAATGAATATTCCATTATCTATGGATAATGAATATATTAGAAAGGAGCCTTAAAGAACTAGAAGCCGAAATAGCAGCCTACGAGGAAGCGCAGGGGCTTTATCAGGCTAGTTTGACACAATGTTTTACTCCTAGACATGCATCTCCAGAGTTTCAAGTGAAAAGAGCCGAGTTTGGCAGCAATACAAAGGGAGATCAAGTACTGCAGACACCTTCATTGTATGACAGTCGTACTGCGACAGTTCAGTCGCCTATCTTGAAGCAGAAATATGTAACGTTTAAAAAAGAACCGTCAGACGACGAGAAATATGATTTGAGCAAATACCTAGAAAAAAATAAACTGCCGGTTAAACAGAATGTCCACAAGTTGCCAATTTCACCTGGATTTAAAGATGATGAGCCAGGCATCACCTATTGAAGGAAAGATAAGGTAGATAGTGACGTTACACAATTGTCTATAAGCGGCAGTGCCTCGTTGCCAGTGAGCAAAAAGAGCGACGATGAAGATGCAGCAAAGGCAACTGACACTTATAAGACGCGTTCTTTTATAAAGCCAGCAACATATGATGGTTCCTCGTCGTGGATCGATTTAGTCGTGTCTCTCAGGGGACAGGCTCAGGCAATATTAGGTGACCTGACCGGTGAGGATCACATGAATTATGATAAATTAGTATCGGCACTAAACGAGAGATTTGCACCGCCAAATCAAATGGAGCAGTACAGCTGTACAGAGTACAGCTCAGGGAGAGAAGGAAGAAATCAACAGAATCGCTCCCTGAATTAGGGCAAAATATTAGACGGCTAACTCATCTTGCATATCCTACAGCTCCTTTCGATGTTAAGGAGACGTTAGCCAAAGAGCAATTCATTGATGCTCTTATTGACTCCGACATGCGGTTGAGAATCAAACAGGCATGGCCTACCACCTTCAATGCAGCAATTAGTCATGCTGTTGAGTTAGAAGCTTTTATCAAAGAAGAGCAGAAGAACAAAGAATCAAAAGGGTATTTGAGGCCTGTAGGAACTGAAAGCAACAGTGCAGAGAAAAGTGAGCTTCAGCATATATTGAGCAAGATGGAAACTATGCAAGACACTGTCACTCAGCTGCAATCTGAAGTATCAAAAATGAAAGGTTAGCGCGACGAAAAAATCAGATCAGAAATTCAGAGTAAATAAAACAAATGTAAAAGGCTACAACTGTAACCATCGTGGCCATTTTAAACGTGAGTGTCGAGCCGCACCGGCAGGCAAATTATCGGCAAAAACAAATCACCCAAAAAGGACCACAAACCGGGGACCAGCAACAAAGTTGGTGACGCCGGATTGTATGTTCAGGCATTCATAAACCAGTATAAAGTAAAATTGCTCGTGGACACAGGAGCCACTGTGTCCATTCTTTCTGAGAAAGTACTCAATAAGATACACAACTCAAATAAACCTTAAAACATGTTGAACGGAAAATCTTGTCAGCAAATAATGAGCCACTCAATGTGTAAGGAAGAAAAACTGTTACAATTCAGCTAGGAGATGTTCCGTATGAGCAGGAGATAGTTTTTGCACACATGACGGTGGATGAAGTTTTAGGTTTAGATTTTACGACAAGATACAAATGCGTTGTAGATATAGTGAACAGTACATTAGCAGTTGGCAACCAGAATGTGACAATGCTGTCCGCGGGTTCATTTGGTTGTTACAGAATAGCATTAGGACAAACTATCAAAATACCTCCAAGATCCGAGCTGATCACGAGTGATAGTTTATGCCTACCAAAAGGAGCGTGTTCTCCATGTGGCTTAGGCATAGTCGAAGCTGATGAGAAATTTACGACGTCTGATAGAGGAATTGTTGCAAAAGCTCTCGCAGACTGCAAGGAGCACATACCTTTAAGAATTATGAATGTAACGTCTGATGTACAAACTATTCATACAGGAACTGTAGTAGCAACATTGAGTTCAGTTGACAGAGTAATGGAACATGAACAACAGGAAAGTCAAGAAAACAATGAGCAGCTATCGCTGCCACTGCAGTCATTGCTTGATCGATCTAGCAAAGATCTTACAAAAGCACAGAAACAAAGACTGGAACAACTTCTTCGGAAAAACAGCACACTGTTTGCTCAAAATGACAATGAGCTTGGGAAGACAAATGTAGTCAAACATAGAATAAACACTGGGGATACGCCACCTATTAAGCAGTCTCTTCGACGTATACCCGTTCAGTTACAAAAGTATGTTGACAAGTATATTGACGAAATGGTAGAAAAAATAGTAATTGAGCCCTATACTAGTCCATGGGCTTCAGGTGTTGTCCTTGTAACGAAGAAGGATGGAAGCACCAGATTTTGCGTTGATTATCGCCGACTGAACGCTCACACAGTCAAAGATGCGTATCCACTCCCTAGAATTGACGAATGCATTGATCATCTGTCTGGTACATGTTGGTTTTCAACGCTCGACCTCTATTCAGGTTATTGACGAGTTGAAATGGAGCCAGACGATAAAAGTAAAACAGCATTTGTTACTAAATGTGGACTTTTTCAATTTACAGTCATGCCATTTGGCCTTTGTAATGCACCAGCCAAGTTTGAGCGTCTTATGGAGACAGTATTAAGCGGTTTCCAGTGGGATATATGTCTTATATATCTCGACGACATTATTGTCACGGCCACATCTTTTGATGAAATGTTGAGCAATTTGCAAAAAGTGTTGGAGGGATTATCTTTGGCCGGATTAAAATTGAAGGCAAAGAAATGTCACTTGTTTGGCAAAGAGGTTGAATTTTTAGGACATAATGGGGTTCAAACAGACCCAAAGAAAACACAAATAATTCGAGACTGGTCCGAGCTGACACATGTGACAGAGTTGCGTTCGTTTCTAGGGCTGTGTAGCTACTGCCGGATATTTATCAAAAACTTCGCAAACATTGCTAGACCACTGCATAAGGTAACAGAAAAGAAAAATGAATTCTCTTGGACAGCTCAATATAGCAAGGTTGGTTCAGTCACCAATATTAGCTCTTCCCGATTTCAGTCAAAAGTTTATTTTAGACACAGATGCAAGTGACATGGCAATTGGCGCAGTGTTGTCTCAAAAAAGCGAAAGCGGAGAAAAAGTGATCGCCTATGCCAGAGGGCTTTGTCTAAAGCAGAAAGGAAGTATTGTGTGACTCGAAAGGAGTTATTAGCTGTTGTATTCTTTGTCAAGTATTTTCGTCACTATCTGTAGGGCAAACCTTTTGTCATAAGAACAGACCACAGCTCACTAAAGTGGCACTTAAATTTCAAAAATCCAGAAGAACAGCTTGCTCGATCGATCGAAGTCCTCGGAACATACGACATGACTATTGTTCATCGGCCCGGGGTACAGCATAGAAATGCTGACGCATTAAGCCGACATTCATGTAAACAGTGCAAGGGAAAAAAGAGAACAAGTTAGAGGAGAATGTCCGGAATATAGACGCAAATGAGTCTGAAACCAAGACACTTAAAGATCTACAGAATGCTGATGAAGATATCGTGACCATTCGTCAGTGGCTTCAGAATGTGGAAAATCCACCTGAGAAGTATAGTAGTACATTGCTAGTAGTACACTGTGCAAATCGCTGTGGTCACCGAGGCAATCGTTGGTTGTAAACAACGATATTCTGTACAGAAAATGGGAAGGCACAACATTGCAGGCTATTGTACCAAGCAGTGAAAGACGGAATGTTTTACAGCTTTGCCATTACCACAAAACAGCCGGACATCTAGGTGTCAGAAAAAACGCTGAGTAAGATAAGGCTGTCGTTGTACTGGCCAGGTCTGCAGCGTGACGTTCGTCAGTATATAGCCGGTTGTGATGTATGTACTAGAAGTAAAAGTCCAGGAAAGAGGCCGAGAGCACCCATGCAGTCCGAACATGGAGGCATTTGCAGTGGCAGAGGTTTTGGTGAAAGAAATCGTTACTCGATTTGGTGTGTCCTCACTGATTCACTCAGATCAGGGTAGGCAATTTGAGGGCCACGTCTTCATGTGTAAATTGCTGCACATAAAGAAGACACGTACAACACCCTACCACCCGCAGTCTGATGGCATGGTCGAACGTTTTAATAAAACGTTGGCAAAAATGCTCACTGCCTACGTGAATGATCACCATACTGTCTGGGATGACCATTTTGCCTTTTGTAATGATGGCATATAGGTCGACGTAACAAGAGACTACAGGTTGTAGTCCAAATTATTTAATGTTCGGAAGGGAGGTGGCAACACCATTAGATCTAATGTACGAAATGCCGCCAATTATTAAAGTAATCCCAGCAAATAAATGGGCATGGGAACTAAAAGAGAAAATGGAAAATGCGCATACTTTCGTTCGAAAAAACACAGATGCTGCGATGTTGAGGCAAAAGTCAATGTATGACCAAAAGTTGAGTTGGCAAGTCTTCCAGAAAAATGAAGAAGTGTACGTGTACTTCCCAAGACACGTTTCAGGACAATCGCATAAGCTCACTAGTTTCTGAAAAGGACCATACAAAGTCATTCAGCGAATCACAGATGTAACGTACAAAGTATTCTGTGGGTACCGAGATTCCCCTCAGGTCATACATGTTGATAGAATGAGAAAAAAGAAAGATCAGACACTAGCAAGTGAAAAAGGTCAGGAAGAAAACGTTGAAGAGTGCAGTGAGAATAAGCCAAGAAGTGTAGAAGTGGAAAATACCCAAACTGTCCCAGAGGATGGGGGTAAACGTAGAAGACGGAGACCTGTTTTGGTTTTCCGATTATGAACAACAGATAAAAAGAGCAACCTTCAACGACATGCGAAACGCCACGTTACCAAAGATCATGGGGAAGACTGGACAGGGTGTGACCCTGGTGATCTTATAGGAGAAGAAGACCAAGACGACAGCTCCTCATCCAGCGAAAGTGAGATAGATGATAATAATAATGTTGTTGGTCAGGGTACACCTACGAATAATGTCGTTGCGACAGGTGCAGTTACTACTAGTGCCACTAGTGAGACTCTGACTGATGCCTTGCCCTCCCCATCCCCTATTGAGGTAGGCAGAATAATTAGAAAACCGACACAGCCACAAAAAGTGGGTGCTCCCAAAAGAAAGTTCAGCAAGGAGAGGTTGTTTACTGCAAAACTCCCCAAATTGTCCCTTGGAGCACTACCCGTATTCCGCGTAGGAAAAACAGTAGGGAAAGATGTAAGCACCCAGACAGATGGCCATCGATACAAGCGCACTGTCTGGAATACAGAAAGAGTCAGGACGGACGGTAATGATGTTGAAATAGTGGAAAAATTAGAAGAACTGTTGGATGTCAGTGATTTCTATAAATAGAAAACTGTGTTAAGGAACGATGATAAGGACTATATTTCGGTGATAAAAATTTAACAATTTCGAGTTTTAAAATGTTGTGTTAATTCTTTTTTGTTATTGTTCGTTTTTTTTTAGTTCTTTAAAGTTTACTAAAAGACATTGTGACAATATGAAAAGTACGACACAAAGTGCCAAAATATAGCGTTTGTTAGTCTTGCGGGATGCAAGAAGTTTGAGGCGTGGATAATGTAGTGAACATTGTTTATTACGTAATAAAAACTGATTATTTCTTACATACTTTCAATGTGTTCAATTTTATTTCCGCGTAGGAAGCGGAAACAAACATTTAAAAAGCCTTTTCACAGTATATTATGCGTTAGAATTGTATAATAGTAATTGTGGGTGAACCAGTCAGTTCTGTTAATTCAGATGAGATCGAGCAGTTGAGACTCGAGTATAAATACCCCTGGTTCTGTAAGTAAAAGGCAGTCGTCCCTTCACGCTTAAAGAAGAAACATCTCCCTGATCAAAAGCAGATATACAGGTACTACAGTAGAATTAGTCGTTTAAGGATTACCTACCTGTTGTAACACGAAAGGGTCTTTGCTTCTTCTATCTAGATTAAGGAGCGCTCAGTAAAACTGCACAAAGTTGCAAAGAGCGAAAGTGAGCCACTGAGATATAAAGTCATTGAGCCAGTGAGCTAATGAGCAGCATTGAGTGGCACTCGCATACAAGCGTTGATTATTCAGTGTGTATCGGATCCTGATGAAGGACGATCTCTGTATATAACACTGCACATACATTGCCAGTTGATTCTCAGCTAATCTGAGCAGGCCCACGTTTTGTTTATATTGATTTATTTTCTAATCATTTGTTTTGGAGCAGGAAGCTCTGTCCAAATTGAGAAATTCGTGTATCATAATATTACTATATAACGCTACCAAAGTGAACAAACGGTTCACATACACCTTCTCAATACGCCACACGCTACACTATTAACCCCAAACTGTATAAACATGTCACCATGAACAGTCGATCTGTTATGTGTGTGGCTATACATCTTTAAGAGTTGTAGAGCGGACATCAGGTCAGGGTGAACTTGACCTTGAACCTTTTATCTACAACATGTAAAGGGGTCATTATCGCACCATATAAGTCTACCTGTGAACTTTCATGCATGCGGTTACACATTTCAAGAGTTATAACGCGAACAAGTGTTTTTTTTCACAGACGGACACACAAACAGACTGAATCTAATATACCCCACCCCTAAACTTGGTTTTGGCAGGTGTGCACTTATTCTTTATTTCACAATCATGGTTTTCGAACATTGGCATATCACTTTATTTAAGTTTGTATAGTTAGATGTTCGACTCTCGTCTTTAGAGTATACCTCTCATTAGTTGAATAAATGCTGGTAAAATCCAGTTGGTGTTGCAATAATTTGGATTTGTATAACTGAAATAGAGATGTACGTCTATATAAATGTATATAACACGAGATGTGAGTCAATAAAGAAAAATCTGTCTTCAGATCATTTTGAATCGATTTTCTTCTATTTGGGTTTAGGTTTATGTGACGCTTGTATGTATGTATATTTATTTATTTCAGTAACACATACATATTTTATAAGTATTACATATATAGAACATATAGGTAACAAATCATGTACGTATATAAAGCATATAGGCAACTTTAAGCAAAATTGGATTGTACCCAGCCTAACTCGACTTTCTAGTCACCATCTTATAACTGCATTAAATAGATAAAGCAATATTTAAATTGATAGCAAGAATAAGAAAAGGTTCATGCATGTTTATTTAAATGTGATAATGTGAGAAATGCTTTACCATGAATACTGTAAACTCAGCTTATAATTATACGGGCATGTACTACTGTGTACCCACTATTGTGTCGAAGTACACCTCTTTGTTATTTATATGGCTGTATATTGACACAGACTACCTAAACAATATATCACGATATACTTCCTTGTTTGGTTACGCATTACTGTAATTAGTGTTGAACGATTAACCTACATTTAAACTTAAATATAATTATGTGTAAGGCATATAATCGAGTTTTAATTGAAAACTCTTATGATGTCTCGAGGATACCAGAGTAATATGAGTCAATGTTACGCGTATGTGTGGTTATGTTTGTGCATGTTAGTCTGGATTACATATAGTGATGGAGGTAAGATATGTCTTTTTCACCTTTGAGTTGAGGTCAAATATTTTATTTATGCATTAGTTTCGCATTAACTCTGCATTCAATACTGGTGCTCCTAAGTATTCCTAAAACAGTCGAAACATTGCTTGCAACCAATATTGGTATGATGAGCTGTGAGCGTTAGCATATTAATAAGAAATATTCATTGGATATTTGAAGCAGTGTAGGGTTTATGTTTTGATAAATCAGACTTTATGGGTGAGTTGGGCCACAGTATGATAAATATGTATTCTTCATTCGCCATTTGCAACGTTAATTTGTTAAATTTTAAGAAGGGAATTAGTAAATATATTCAACTGTCAAGATTTCTAAGTGAAAGATAATTAATAATCGCCTAATATTAATAACTTTCTAAACACAATACTAACTTTAGGACTCACACCACTATTATCTCCCTTGAATACTCGTGCCCTAGAGATGAAAGAGGTAGATAAAAAAAACAAGTTTGCTTTCCTGCTTTTTACAGGATACATTGGTTTATCTTTACCAGGTTCTAACTCTACAGCATTTTAGGAAGAGATCACAGAAAAATGCATGTTAATATAAGATTTCTAGCTAATTCTGCCTCATTTTACACATCATGGGTCTAATCACCACGGGGTTGTATTTTTGTCTACATTTTGATAGGTCACGCAAACATGAAATTAAAAAATGTTCAATCTCGTAAATATTTGTTAAATGTTTTTTAAATTGCAGATATTGGATCAATGAAGAATTTAAGCATAAATACATGTTGTAAAATCTGTTTATCTCTATGCCACGAACACAAACGTTACAATGGGACCCTATGGAAAATTAATTGTGGTGTGAGACGTTAAGTAAGAGCTGCAGAATGGGTAGCTTTTATTCGTTATTCTTAAGGCATTGCGCTTTAGAGCTGCAGAATGGCATTTTCATCCATCATCTCTAAGGTATTGCGCTTTAGAGCTGCAGAACGGGTATCTTTCATCCTTTAATGCTAAGGCATTGCGCTTTAGAGCTGCAGAACAGGTTTCTTACATTCTTCACCTCTAAGCATTGTTCGTGTATCTTTGAACGTTTCAGACATGTTAGGACACAGTTAACACGGTTATTCAGAAATCCCGTCTGTGTATGTATAGCTGCTTCAAGCTAATGTCATATTGCAGGAATTAGCTGAAATTTTACTTGATACCTTGTTTAACATAAAATTAACTATATTTTCAAAACCAATACAGGTATAAGCATAACTTTAGCTTTATTTTACAGCTATTGGCTTGTAAAACAAACACACATTCAGTGAAGACAGACTACTTGAAATAAATGTCAAAATTAAAGCGAGAGACTGATACTTTTGCTGAAAAATCAAAATTTTGACGGGTACCCTTAGTTTGATTTATTATTTGCAGCATTTTTCTCAATAATTATTTCTTAAAGGTCATTTTTATGCTATATTTAGATGTAGAGATGCCTTTTCATGTATATTTGAAAGTTTCAGACATAGCTGAGCACAAATGACCAGGAAAATGCAAATTCCCTATCACTACTGCAGATTTCAAATATTAAAGGTACTCGGCTGAATTTCGACCAATACTCTAGGTCACTAAAACTTGAATAATTTGAAAACCAATAAACATGGAATCAAAATTTTAGCACTTTTCAGCATGTAATTGATTTATATACATTTTCAATTATTATTGAGGTGATCATTAGAAAAAATCACCTTAAGGACTCACACCACTTAAGGACTCACACCCACTATTATCTCCCTTGAATACTCGTGCGCGAACAGATGAAGGAGGTAGATAAAAAATAAAAGCAAGTTCGCTTTTCTGCATTTAACAGGATACAATGATTTGTCTTTACCAGGTTCTATAACTCTACAACATTTAGGAGAGATCACAGAAAAATGCATGCTGATATAAGATTTCGACCTAATTCTGCCTCATTTTACACATCATGGGTCTAATCACCACGGGGTTGTATTTTTGTCTACATTTCGATAGGTGTGAAATTAAAAAAGTCAATCTGGTAAATATTTGTTAATGTGTTTTAAATTGCAGATATTGGATCAATGAAGAATTTAAGCATAACAACATGTTGTAAAATCTGTTTATCTCAATGCCACGAACAAAAACATTACAATGGGACCCTATGGAAAATTAATTGTGGTGTGAGACGTTTAGCATTGCGTCATGATGTCAATAACATGTTGTTGATGTCGACGTCATTTGTCGAGAACGTTCAACAAAGCGAAATATTTCGGTTTAAATCAAAGTTGATTTAAGATATTTTTTCTTTGAATGCTACACTTGCCTATAGTCTATTTATGTTTCGTACAGCTGAAATTCCAACTGTCACTACGACAACATACGTCACGACTACTACCATAGTCGACTGTCCTATACCACGGTTACTTACACTACCATAATGGTTTGGGCCTCCCAACGACATGACATACACACAGGGCGGATCTCCAATATTCAACCCAAGTCTGTCGAACCTGGATAGGATCACATATGCTTCTAACAACCTCAGTTTGGTCATTACAAATACGCAGCTAAGTGACGCAGGGACATACAAATGTGTCAAGAATATAGACGCCTCTATTTTTGAAGGATGGAATGTACTCCGAGTGATAAGTATACATTGTTTTCAACCCTTAACCCGTTACATATATATAATGGACTGGTCTTTCTTTGAATTAAGACCATTCCATTTATGTGACAAAGAGGTGTTGTAGAGAAAATTACTGATCATACTCACAGGCTGATCTGGGTTTACAACGAACGCAAATGCTATTATAATCGTGCCTAGCGGGTTAAAGGCTAATATATATATATTTTAGATGTGTTTATATAATAAACTGAATTTCACTCATGACTTATGTATTGTTCCAACTTGTAAAACTCCGACGCTAATAAATGTTTGCGAGACGAACGATTCATATTCCTAAAGATTACAATAACTAAATAAATATCATATTGTAAACAGAAATAAGCAGATGAATACGCACACAAGTCACGCTTTATAGTCAGTATATAGTCATCTTGACAGCTTACACACTAGAGTAGTGGAGATATTTACTGTGCAAAATATCCTTTGCCTAAGATGTTTACTGAAATGGTATTGGTCTATTATGAACATTTGCATTATATCGTATTGTCACGAGTTAATTTTGTTATCGAGCGTATACACGGCAGAGTTGTCTTTCTTGCTATACAAAGGTTGTATGATGGAATTAACATGTCGCCAGTTTTCAATCATTTATCCATTTTAACCAATCAAACCAATAATATACCTCCGACAAACAATAGCACGTGTAACAGTATACTAAACACGTGTAACTGTATTATAATATAACCTATATAATCCGACATCAACAATAGGGAGGAGATATCTAAGTACTGGCATCATGTTAATTCGCTAGAAACTAGTTTATTAATATTGTCTCTGTCTTTGTATGTGTTTGTTGACTTTGTTGACTTTGTTGACATTTTTATCTTCCCGACACAGGAAATATCACATTAGAAGTGCCAGCAGCCGGCAACTGCGATGAGGATACTATCTTGACTTGTCATTATACTGGTACTCTCGAATTTTGGTCTTGGTTTGGCAAGTCCAGGACCCTGATGACGAAAGGCGTAACGGTACGACCAGACGAGGTCGGAAAATACGAAGAAGTTATTGAAGCAGCCTCGTTTTCGTTGAGAATTAAAAACACTAGCAGGGAAGATTCCGATTCCTACAGATGTTCAGTTCGATTTGATACATCTGTTTTACAGGTTCTTAAATTTGAATGTAAGTATCCAATATGTGACATTATAAATAATTATTCAAATTCTCCAGCTATACATACAGTGTTAGTACAGACTTGTCCTATAACATCAGATGTAGTCTAATGGTCAACCTGTAGGCCTTCTGCAGAGGATAAATTATAACCTTATTTTATCTTCATTTTTTTTTAAAGAAAATACCTCGTCAAATAATTGCAAAATTACACTACAAAACCGTTTATCAAAACTCTGTCCAGGTATTCAGGTCATATAATGATCTATAATAATGTATATGTGCCGATTAAAAGTATAGGTTTATTTACGGGTTCTTAAAATAACCGTGATTGCATACGGGTCAAATGAATTATGAGTTTGTAACTCTTAAATCGACGCTCCAGTTTTGTGGTTTGGCCTGGACAGTTAACGCCGGTTATATTGTGTCTATAGAGTCTGTATTGTCAAAAATATGTAAGTTATGTATATACCGTGTCGTCAGTAGGTTTATAAACGGTGTACATATGTTGTCAACATTGCCCGTAGACCGTGGGATAGGGAGTTTAATTGATTACAAAACAAGTTTAACAGCTTGTACACATTACATTAGGACTATTAACGTGGTCTTGATGTGGGAGAATTCGGATAACACCTGCCAGAGTTTGCGACCAGCAGACTTACAAACCAGGTCAAGAAATCACTGTTAACTTTTTAAGAATTGAGTGCAAACTGATTTCTCTACATCACTCGCATGTAGAGTACTGATCACTAGAACAACTGATGCATATTTAAATAAATACCGAAAAAGGAATCCATTGGAAGCAGCTGAAGTTATGCATTGGAACATAACATTTAACGTATTCATTCAGGTAAACCACGTTCAGTCGATGTAGAAGTTACACGTAGCAAGAAGTTAACTGTCAGAACTGATGGAATCTATCCAGAAGGTACAGACTTCGCTGTAGGATTATCTTCGTCGGTAAGAAAAGCTTCTTCCACTGATTTAGTATATGCAATTTAGTCTACTTTTACCACTGCTGCTACTTTTGCAGCTACTGCTATTATTTCTACTGCTGCTGTTGATACTATTTATACTATTAAATATTCTACTACTACTACTACTACTACTACTACTACTACCACTACTGCTACTGCTACTGCTACTGCAACTGCTACGAGTGCTACTACTACGAGTGCTACTACTACTACTACTACTACTACTGTATAGCTACTACTACTACCACTACTACTATTGCTAATGCTGATAATGCTGCTGCAGCTGCTCCTACAACAACAACTACTACTATTACTACTACTACTGCTGCTGCTGCTGCTATGGAACACAACAAACATTACAGATTTGACACAATGGGTACCGCTTTGGGACGGTCATTGGTAAAATACCGTTGGGTTTAAACCACGTTCTAGGGTGCACCAAACCTCACTCCTACCATATGCATTGTCATGTCAAGTGAATTGGACATGTTACATAAGGAAATCCCTGCCAGGCAATATCCTCCAACAAACTAGGCAGTATTAATTGTCAATAAAAGTAAAACACAAAGATGATCATTTACACATGACTATAAAAAAACAACAACTAGATAACAAATAAGTACTCAGTGACTTGGCAGAAGCCAAGGCAACACAAGAATAAAGCGTTTAGGGAACGACAAACGTATGTGAAAGGAGAGTTTTAATTATTAAATTTAATTACAAATATAAGCGCACCGACTACTGTTTACAGGAATATATTTATTTTTGCATATAGGGATCACTGACGACGACATTACCTGGTACATATACCTGCACCCCAAGTCTACTAGCGCCATCTATGTTCAGGTGCGAATGGGAGTCCACTAATACTCTAACTGACGGAAACTACACATACCACGTGACTGTGACGACAATTACACACTCCGTCTTAGAGGGAACATTCAGAATCAGTAAGATAAATTAAGTATATTTAAAAAAATAGTTATCTTTATTTTCTTAATACTGCAAGGTACAATATTGTATCAACTGCTCGCTTAGTCGAACTGAACATATACATTTACTGGTATATTTAAAAAGAAAGATATATAGATAATAAATATTATAAAGTTCCTATATGAAACCGATAAATCGCGATTGAACTTTTATATAAAAGAAAGGCACCGAATGTCAAGCTTAAATGTCGTCTGCTCGATATTATCAAACTATTCAATGTCGTCTGCTCGATATTATCAAACTATTCAATGGACACATTTTTTTAACACTGCAATTTTCGTATTCTCAAATACATGCTTTATTTCAAACAACACACTAAGTTGATTTAAATTTAGAGGAACCAGACACGATGTCATTTCTTCCTCCTGCACCGGGGTATACGGAAGAGGAAGGTGCGGTAGTAGAGGACATTCAGTGTATCGCTGACTGCGATCCTGCATGTAGTTACACATGGAATAACCAAGGCTCGAATGTTAGTGTGGGCGCGATCCTAACATTCGGAATAATAAACAGGCCTCAGTCAGGAACATATGTATGCTTAGCTGAAAACAAGTTTGGGTCATCGACCAAGAATTTCACATTGGAAGTTTCATGTAAGTTATATCTAACTAAAATTCGTACATAGTATTTACATTTCCATGTGGTATTAGGTATACTGGTGGAACCAATCCCCACCACTGTTTTAGATAAGATTTATGGTAGAATTCAAAATGTCAGTGGTATTACCAACTAAATTCATAATGTAAGATAATGTTATCATAATGCACATAGCAAATGCCCACCAGTAGCGCACAGTGCTGTAAAGAAAAAGTTCTGTTCCTGATTTTCTGGAAAGGTATCCATTGACATTAATAGAAAATCGTTTAGCATAAAAGTTCAACAGTTTTGTGCTTTTTTGTTTAAAACATGTTGAATAACAACACAAGAAGCACCTGTCTCCAAAATGTCTGTGTAAGCTGGAGGATTCGAATAAAACACAACAAAAACAACAACACATCATACGTTTTCTTTTATCATATCCTTTTCGAACAGTTGGTCCTGAAAACCTAATCCTAACACCTGCTGATGCCATATATATCCGCAACGAGGGAACCAGTCTTCCAGTAGTTACATGCACTGCTACATGCAACCAACCGTGTACATATATTTGGACGAAAGAAAACCAAGAACAGTTAATCAGTAACAATGGCACATTGTCTCTTGGTGATCTACACAGAGGCAAAGCGGGACTGTATACATGCAAGGTTACGAACCCAGTACGGCAGACACATGGAATTCTGACGACAAACGTAGTTCTGTATGTGAGATGTAAGAATTTGAAAGTATATTTTGAGTGAAAGCTAATTTTGTATAAAATGACATTCCAACTATATCTTGTTACATTCGATTACTCTTTGAGACCACCCACGTTCTCAACTGTCTAGCTGCAGCTACACTAACTACTGAAAAAGGGTATCTCTTGGAAGTAATACACACAAACATGAGTGAAAAGTAGCAGACTCAGTTTGATTTAGCCTGTTCATGAGCTAAGTAGGACAAATAAGGTGTAAAACACCTCAAGCCATCTACCCCTGTTTAGTATTCGTGACCGTAGTTTGTTTAAATATGATCAGTGCCTAAAAGCAATGTTTCTTTAATCGATTATTTTCGCTCTGTATAATTCAAACGATCTAGATACGAGATTGAAGTTGGATAAGTAAGTGTTCATGTATATTTCAGATGGACCAGATACCATTATTTTCAACACAAAGCTTGACACTACCATGATAGAGGGACAGACAGCAAACAATATAACGTGTTTCTCCGACTGTTACCCTGCATGTTCATACACATGGACAAACATGACCGATAACTCTACGTTAGGATCAAATGGAGTGCTCGCTCTTGGCATTACCAAGAGTTACCATCATGGGGAATACACATGTATAGCAGTTAACACAGATCCTGAGTACAAGAAAGAAATACATGCCGCCATACATATACAAGTCACGCGTAAGTTAAGATTGTTTATGTTTTGAAGGAATGTGCAGGTGTATTTTAAGTTTGCTTATGTTCAACTATAATGAATGAAGACTAACTCTAAATATTTCATTTTATGCTCTTTTTCCTAAGGTATATAGTTTCTTTATTTCTAGGAACACAATCAGGACTACATGATGTCAACGATACTACTCTTATTAAACCTTCTATTTTTTATCTATCTTTAGCTCCTGTATCTTCACCGGAACCACAGGTTGGGGAAGCTGGTGCAGTAATTGGTGGCACCGTGGGAGCTGGTTTTGTTATAGCCATTGTTGTTGTAGTAGTGGTTGTTTTTGTATGCAGAAGAAGACGCCAATCCGAAGCATCAAACAGTAATAACAATTCTTGTTATCTACTATAACTATCTCATTTTAAAGAACTATACACCCCATACGTATTTTCACCTACAAAGATACTTGAAGAAATAAGCCTATATATTGTACTCTTGTAACTTAAAAAGGATGTGTCAAGCAGCTTGAACACGCACATTTAACATCGAATAAAGAATGAGTTTAGCCTGTTAAGATAGTAGCTCTTCACAGGTAATGAGATTATGATGGAAACAAATACTGTTGATTCGCAACTTCTCATAGAGCTTTCGATAACATACAGGGATCAATGCTCTGGACTAAGTTAAGTTTAGAAAATGTGAGCTTAGCAATTGTTAGTGCTCTAAAGCAAATGTATACTGTCCTCAGACCATGTACAAGACATAAAACTACATTATCGGACATGTGGGTTTGAAGTAGTTAAAGGATATTATATATGATATGTCTTATTTATTATATCGAATAATGCCATTTCACAACATCTTAATTGAGCTCTAAATGAAATATTTAGTCGAGTGTCACGCGATTAGATACTAAAATCTACTACAAGCCTAACATGTAAACATGTAAACGAAAAGAAAACTTATACACATCATGTTGGAAACCATCTAGACTGTTTTAAACTCTGCTTATTCTGATACTTTTCTTTTTCAGAAACAGTTACATATAACAAGTCAAACACAGCAACGATACGGTGTTTATATTTCACATTTTTTAAAATTGTTGTGAATTTTGTTTTATTTTTAAACATTGCATTCTTAATGTCCTTTTAAACATGGTGAAGATGCTTCTCTAGGAATTCGTAATCATTACTTTTATCTGTACACGTACATCTGAAAATAATTCAATTTCAAGCATTTTAAATAATTCCTCGAATTTTTTTTTATTTGAAGACCATTCTCACTTTTTTAACAAAGAGTTTAGAGTTGTGTACATGATGTTGACAACTTGGCACTATACATGGAACTCGTTTATGTCTCCGAAGCTTTCAAAACATATAGTTATAATATGCCCTTGTATCGCTCTGGTTATAGTGCAGAACCTGCTGAATACGATGATATTGATGCAGTACACACATATGAAGAAATAAAGTCAAGCCAAGAAGTTAAGCCAAACGAAGGTGTCTATATCAATGAGGCAATAACACCAGCATCATCTGGTGGTAAACTCATTGTACACTTGCGACGTAAATCTTCAGTTAAAATATACTGATAAAAATAGTTTTAGCAAGTAAATAACATATAAATCCCGTTGACCAGATTCTAGGATATGTGTAGAAGCGGTCAAGGCCACTTACATAATTATCAGTTATATTAATGGAATAAGTCTCAAAAGAAATATGCGAAAACAATAGCAACATGTGGTAATCTACATGTTTTACAAAAAATATAATTTCGCTCTTATTTCAATGTAAGGTGTGAGGTAATTTTACAAAATGGTGAACTTTGGTTCCCTATATCTTTATAATGGCAAGGACATTGTCAATTGTTTTAGCGGTTTTTATAACTTGAGACCCATACCAGTTATTTTATAGTGTTTAATCTTGCTCTTTACCTTATTTGTATTTTTAAATGTAAAATAGCATCTTTTAACTAAATGGGAGATAACTCTGATAATTACATTGGAATACAAAACGTAAGTGAAAAGAAGATCAACCTAAGTCATGCCGATGATTTAAAATACTTAACAATATAAAATAACATTACATTTATTTAAGCTAGATGTTCATTAGGTCGTTTGTTTCTTTTTTATTTGGGTATGTTATATAAATGCAAGATAAAGTTGTTTTTTCCAATTTAGATCTTGATACTATTTCCATTGTTTTAGATCTTTGGTTGTATTTTCTTTTATAATATAATATACTTAAATAACTAGAACATTGAGAAAAAGATAACATTCATGCGTGCCATTTCAGTGTTAACTATACACCTTGTACGAAAATAACTTACTTAATAAGCATTATAGTTCCGTTTATTTAGTGCCATTGTATATATGCATAAGTTGTACATCTATCTAATCAAATATGTTAAACAAAAACATAATAAATTGTGTATTATTAGAAAATAAAAACAAATCATCGGTGCTAGAGGGCGTGAGGGGTGTTGCTTCCTACATAAATGAGATATAGGGTCCTATATAAACCATAGAGTCCGAACGCAATGGCATCGTATGTCCGCACTGTACTGCAAACAAGGACTTGATAATACAATGAAAGAGAGACAAAACACAACAGAAAGGGTGGTGAAGACAGGGTTACCGACTTGGAACGGTCAGTAGGCAATACGGCCTACTGGTTAGCTTGAATCGATTTTATATGCGCACAATCCTCGCTATTATCCTGTCTTCAGCGCCCAAATAGACAAGACAGTGTAAACAAAACTACATCCCATCAAAAGGAATTCTCTAACAATAAAGTCCACATCCAGAGAAACTAACTAAATAAACACATACAAAATAATAAACATCTCAGGATGTATCCAGAATCGTACTGAACAACCATATGTAGTTGCAGCTAAACCAGTCATTCCTCTCATGAAACCAGTCATTCCTCTCATGAACATATTCAATAAAGCCAAGTCTGCTACTGTATTCTATTGGGTGCGTTTGTTGTTTCTAATGGATTTATTACATTTACGCTAGCGTTCATTCAGTGCATTGTGGCAGCTGTAAAAAGTCTCCCCGTGCTACGAATCAGTAGTGTTAATTTTACTGGTAATTCGAGATCATCAAGACCAATATAGGTGACTTTAATGTAGAATACCGCTTAAGTGGGTGCTATGGTGTGAGATGTTGTTACCTCTCATGAACAGACTCAATAAAAGCGAGTCTGCTGCTTCATTATCTTGCTGTGTTTGTTGCTTCCAACGAATCTTCGTTATCGATATTTATTATGATATAGTTCACATATTTTATTTACAATTTAAACCACCAGGTGTGATATAATTTGATAATTCGTTTTATGTTAAAATGCAACCCAGCATTTGTTCTTGCGTTTTATTGATGTTTCGATACTTTGATTTATATCCATTATAGGTAAAACGTTTCAATTCTTTATTTTAAATCCATTATAGGTACAAGTACAGACTATCAAGGCTATTTAAATATGGACCTGGACAAACAGTAAGTGCGTTTGTAACATAACTAGGGACATTTTCTAGTAAGTATCATAGCTAGGGTCGGAGATACAGTTATCGGTAACCAAACCGTGCGTTATTGCATGGCAGTTAATTCACGATAATGGAGCAATTTTCTTAAACGCTTTATAAGTCCTCATAAGATCAACAATGAACAATGTGCAGAGACCGATACTGCTCCTAATTGCCATGGTACTAAACACGTATTATATTAAAACACTCATTATTTGATTTGACCGCCATAGAACAGGATAAAGCAAATATCTCGTGAATGCAATGCAATATGAATTACATACATCACATACATACTCTTAGATTTCATACCACAGTAAGTTTCAATGTATGAAATACAAATTAATACATACTGATTTAAAAGTAAATTTGCATTGAAACCTTTTTATTATTTGTATTAATTCCACGTAATAGTAAACTATTTATTATCCACACTGTACTCATCTCACTAGAGAATAATATATATAAGTGTAGGTTCTTATACTAATGTATAATTAACATGAACATGGTATACTGTACAACAGCAAACAAAACAGTACTATTTCATTACCTGCAGAATGGAACCAACGGAAGATGTCGATATCCACACGGTAGCAACGTGTGAAGCAGATGAAGAAGAAAGAACAACTAAAGCAATCGATAAACATGTCGCAGCCTCATCTGATGGTAAGAAGCACTATCCGGAATATTAAAGACATAATTCATTCACGTCAATTGTCGACTGACATCAACTCACTTTTTGATAGAATCTTTAAAGCCATACTGTAAAGCTGAATGGTGGTCTTGCTCTTACGATGTGTTGTAGTGTCTAAAAATATCAGTTATAAAAGCAGATACAAAGGTAGAACAGGAATGTAGCATTCACAGAACGAAGTCATACAAACACTCGCATCAAACAAGTCATAGAGGGACAAATAAAACATAATATGCACCATCACAAACACAGAATGCTTAACAACAGGGATGCCTGGAAAACAGCCCGCTGGGGGTTCTAGGCTGCAACAAGTTCCACTCTTTCCCAATGGTCATACCTTATTAAAAGGTGAAGTGTAAATACAGAAATCTCGGCCAGGCTATATCATCTAACAAACAAGGCAGCATTAATAGGCAACCAATATGATCATGTATAATGGATGTAAAAAAAGAAGCCAGAGCACGAAGAGAAAAAAACGAAAAACCGTGAAAGGCGTGACACAAGATTGAAGACAAACATTAAACGTTACCACCCCTTTCATGATTTAGTTAGACGTCATCATATGGTCCCTATTTTGAGGAGATCATCTGGGTGAACACCGTGCAGTCCGTTGCAAAATGATACGGTCATGACCTCTTTTGATAAACCGTTTAGGAGCTTGTTTGATGTGTTGCAAACTGGCTTTGAATCCGCACATAGGGTTCATTTATCAATGTAAATAATCTCACTAACATTCGCCAACTTTATTCACGTTAAATTGATCAACTAATTGCAAATTTCATCACAGTTAGAGAGTTAAGTAGGTACTTCCTTTACTCATTCATTAACGAAAATTAGAAGTGTTAGTAATTACATGATTTATCTTACTGATAAGATCTTTACTGATAAGATCCTTAATGATAAGTTCCTTACTGATAAGATCACGGACATGACTGTATGTATACATACTACATAACTGTATGTCAATGATGTACCAATTGTCAATACGTGAATTATTATTTATTATGTCCTTATACATTTCGTTTTATATAAAGTAAAATGTGGTTGGTTTAAACATCTTTATTTCCATTTATTTAAAAGCATATTATGATTCAATGCACATCTAATAGGATTGGAAAGAAATACACACTTCGTATATGGTTCCTATCCTAGGTATTGGACAAGTGAACATGTTTTTGGTCTATGACGTTTGATGTTTGTCTGCGGTCTTGTCTTGTCGCGCCCTCAATGGTTTATACTCTTGTTGCTCTGGCTTCTGTCAAGTCATCGAGTACCTTCTTTGTGGCTTTCTAGGCTATTGTTTTGTTTTTGTATTCATATATACACGAGCATCTTTGTGTTTTACTTATATTGCCTATTAATGCTGCCTTGTTGGTTAGCGAATAGTTCATGGCGGGGAGTTTTTATTTACACTGTCCCGTTTAATTGGGATGACAGTAGGGTAAGTGGGACGTTTGGTGCATCCTAGGACCTGATTTAAACCCCCAGCGGCCTTTTTGCCACTGACCGTTCCAAGGTGGTAGCCCTACTGTAAACCTTTTTGTGTTTGTGGCGTCATATGCCTTTACTATTACTATTGCAATTATTGTTTGTCTTTTTGTGTGTTTTTGGGTTTACTGTGTTCTGTGAAAGCTGCATTTCCTGTTCGACTTTTGTACTTACTTTTGGTACTAAACACACATTAATATGACCAAACAGAGACAATATTTTGTGATTTTATTTTAAATAGAAAGAAAGTAAAACACTAGAAAAACAATGTATGCTGAGTGGGGATCAAGTAGGAACTTTTGCGAATAACAATACGTTTATATACTTTTACAAGATGTTAACAACTTACTCTTCAACTGAAATTTAAAGAATATCAAAATAAAATAGTTTGCTTTCAGATAAATAGGTACGCACAGCTTGATAATCGGCAGGAGACAGAAGGGTTTCCAAAATAATGTCTTTAGTAAAACTGACCATAACCGTCTAAGTGCATTCATGAGTCCGTGTCTTCTAGTTTGGTATATTGGAGGGTTAAATAACAAGTGATGAGCATTATCAATTTAGCCAGAACGGCATAAACAATATTCTTTAAGAACAAATGATAATTAAAGGAAGAACAAAGTGCATGAAGTCGTATATAAAGAGCCAACGATTTTCGTTAACCATAGCAGTAATATTAAGGAGACTGTGTAATATCTCGTTTTTAGGTAATTTTGAAATGCGTTTAATGATTCATTATATTTGACTTCTAGTGAAGGCTTGTTCCATTCACGTTTTCAGCAGAAACCCCTTTTAATAGTAATATTAAGGCAAAATGCATGTGTGTGCACCTGTTGTCGTTTCTATATGAACATTTTGTTCTTATTTTGGCAATAGTATATAGTATACTTTAACACTATCTTTATGAAAACGAAAATTATTATAGGCATATATAGGATAACATTTAATCATAAATAAAGTCCCTGTATTTTAATACTCCTACATCTAAAAATCATGTTCTAATAAACTGTATTTATTTATGTGAATGTTTTAAAATATTTACACAAACATTATCTAATTTAAACAGATGCCGATCGTGTCTACCAATCACTAAACCAGTCACGAGATCAGGACAGTAATGCCTACCAGTCACTAGATCCTGACACTTGTACTTACCAGCCCCCCGACCCGGACAGCCATGCCTATCAGTCCCTAAATCCAGGCACACGTGACGCAGTTACTAGTGTTTATGATGCTGTTCAGAACACATCTGACAGAAATGGCGAAGAACCATCTTACATAAATAGCAAAGAGAAACACAATATAGGTATAGTTTTAATAAACATGTATTATTTCTCCCTTAATATAGGCAACGATGGCAGTAGTTTTGCGCTTACGAGCTGCGTCCTGGAAGAGGCTTGTCTGATGGCAATGTCATCATTCATCCACCTTCTTCTGAGGTCGTTGTACCAATATAATCTTTAATGCGTTGATTGTATTCTTTATACGCTATAGCAGCAACAAGCAAGACAATTAATCATACTGAGCATGTCACACATACTTTGGATTGAAAACGTCTGTAAAATACACATTTTAAACGTCATTTGTCAACGATAGAAGGAAAATATACTGCAGGAGAAAATAAACGCAACTCGTGAAATTCCGTTATGTAATTTATATACTGCACACTTAATGCTACATAATATTCCAAAGAAATCCTAAGATATTTTGTAAAAAAAAACCGGGTTGCAGCTAGTTAATGAAAGGACACAACTGTGCTGTTGCAGACTTTCTAATCGCAGTACACACTGTAACATAATTTCATAAATGCTGATGTTCTGCTTTGATAATTTGAGCCATTTCAGAAATGTATTTAATGTAGAGAGATTGCAAAATGTTACATCCTATGTTTGATCACCTGCTTAAGTCAAACGAGTATTCTTTCATGAACAGTCTCAAACCGAGACTGCAATATTTTTTGTATTTATCGTGTTTGAGGATTTCCAAATTTCTCTTGTGTTGCCATACTTTTTATATATCACAGTAGTGTTGCCTGTGCAGTGGCGGTAAAACGTCTCCCCGTGCTGGCAATCAGATATGTTATTCATTCCGATCTTGGAGATCGCTGAGCCCGATATATATAGATATCGGTGGTACATTCTCAAATACTTCTGTGTTCCGACTTGAATTTCGAATAGGTGGTAGCACTACTCCAGCCTTTAAGGTTTCTGAGTATTGTTTAATCACCCTTAGGATGTGTTGCCTGCTTTTTAAGTATGTTGACTGTTTCATGTGATACGAAGGATTCATAACCTCTGCTCCCAACTAAATTCCATTTTGTTTATTTCGCCCATTGTTTTCTCGTTTAGGGCAAATCGTGTTGTTCAAAACTGGACCATACGCCGCTGGCCATTGAATGGTGTGAAAATACCGCATTGAAAGTTCCATGTTCACCGTCATATGCATACCATCTTCGGGATGGCTCACTTGTCTGTACTATTGACTTTTCAAATATTGAGTTCTGCTGAACCCGGGGCTAGAGGGCGTGAACGATAGCAAGCACTTTTCATGAACAGTCTCAATCAAACCGAGACTGCAACATTTTTGTATTTATCTCCAGATTTCTCCTTTCATATTTTTTTTCTACCAATAATGAAACTTTGAAAGGATACCATTGTCTTGTTTAAGTCTTTTTTCCGAAAGGCAAGGTCTAATGTAGCCATGTACCATTCGATTAATAGCAGCATATTATACATACAACATATAGCGTAAATTCCTGAGTTGCGTTTCTTTCCTTTTTTAGATACATGTTTGTTATAGCCATAGTTTTACGAGCATTCTCTAGTTAAACAGTTAAATTATATTCGAGATTATTTCTTATTCATCATCTATACATACTGAACCAATACAATGAACTAGAGCTCAATCGAATGAGCGTTAATAGTAATACGTATACAGTGATAGATATTACCATGTTAACCATCATGTACAGAGGATATTTGTTGTTTTGGAGTTAAAGGGACACACGGAAATCTTGATTTTTTAAAAACTCACGGCGTCCCGTTCGTTTTTCTCTTCACATGCATTTGTTCAATCATTAATAGTAATTGTTAGAATAGTTAAAAGCAAATCATTTTTACATATTACTAACTTTTTATAATAGTGCATCAAATATATTTAAACAATTGGTGAAATAATTAAGAAAATTGAAATCTCAAGTTTTTATTTAATCATATGCAAGCAGTTTTAAAGTCAAAATGACGCAGAATGACTAAATTGAGGAGCACATTTTAATGTTTGAATAAAACTCAATATTGCCATGTGTCCCTTTAAGTTTTATCACTTCAAAATGATGACGTTTATTTGCGAACTTCATTATAAATGAAGACCATAATTAATGTATGTATTTAAAACGGAAAATAACATAATACATGATCAATGATAGCGTTCGTTCTCTCGTATAAAAATGCTATATACAGTAATGGTTATAGGCATAGTTTATATACACGTATTTGAACGAGTATTATCCTGATGTTTGTTTGTATTTTATTCATAACTTTTCAGATAAAAGCAGAGGGACACCGCAGCTTTACGGGAATATTCCTCAAAGTGGTGGTTCAACGTAGTTTATATTTGCTACTTACATATAAGTTCCAACTATGTACTGGATTCCATAATTTAACAAACAACCTTATAAATGCTGGATCCTTCGAAAGCAACACACACGGCCAGGAGAATAAAGTAGCAGACAACATAACTAGAACGGATAACTGAAGCGCCGAAACTGAAAGTTGCCGTTGAAGCTGTAAACTTCGATAATTTCATGAGTGAATGTTTTTACATCCACACCCAGCCATCGTGATTCCAGAACGAGTTTTTTTGTAACAAGACATTCGATTGGACGAGGTAGCTACTTCTTCCAATCGGATGTCTTGTTACACAAAACCTCGTTCTGTGATCGTTCTGGAAGCCTGCAGGTAAAATATACGTTCGCTCTTGAAATTATCGAAATTCATAGCTTCTACGACAACTTTCAGTCTCGACTTGCCTCATGTCATGTGTATTCACAAGGAAAAACATGGCAATTGATAGGCAGATGGGAGATTCGCTTGCAGTAGACATGGACATATTTGAAATGAACGTTTTTGATACAAAGCATCGCAACAGAAAAAACAAACAAAAAAACTTAAAAACAATTATATATAAAATACATGTTGGGAGGACGAATTGAGCAAGAAAATACTTGTGAAACATATAGAAACAATTGCGTAAAACATCTCTAAAATGCACATCAGAGCGCACACAAATAGAAAGTGTTTCAGCGGAAAACTACAGATGCTGGTAAACTATAGGGGTTGGGGCATGTAGTTCTCGAGGCACCAATCTCAGAACTTTAGCTACGCCCCGCTACATTGCAAAGATAAGTCTTATAAACGATAACGAGGCATCTATATCGGCCCAACGTTGGCATCCTAGATCGGCCCGATTTAGGCAGTGCACATCGGATCTAGGTAGGGCCGACGTTGGCTTTTAACATCGGCAAGTAATAGGCCCCCGTCGGCCCAACACATTTTTATAGACACCAGCGTTTCAACGTGGGATTAACGTTGTACAGCAACGTCGCCAAACATTATTTTTTCCAGTCTTTTTTTACCCATATGCAACATTCAGTTCGAGCTGTATGGTGAAATGCAGCAACCTTTTTCTTCCTAAATTTTAATGATCGTGTGTATTTCTAAGGATTATAGTCCCTCTACCTACGACAGGCGTCCTACCCGACGATTATAAGCACAATGTCTGGACTTTTATCTGTGTGTTGTTGTGTGATGTGATGATATGTCTACTTGAAGCAGCGAACTCAATGGTTTCTTTATGGTGCTTCCACACTGGAATACCACGCCGTAGTCTACTTGAAGCAGCGAACTCACTGGTTTATTTATAGTGCTGCCACACTGGAATACCACGCCGTAGTAGACATGATACCCCCATCCACCCACCCAGTCACATTATCGTTGACATATCGTGGTATTTGTATACATTTATTATAACTTTAAAGCTGGTTTCTTGATATTGATATATTTAATATTTTTATATAGTTATATGTTGAATTATTTATATAAATATATTTAATAAAATAGTTAAAACACATTTACAAGAATAAAATTAAAGTCATCAAGAAGAAAATGTATGTTTATATAGAAGGTAATTACGTCCCTTTATGTCCAAGGATGTCGTTACAAGACGTCGCACCGACGCCTTTTTTTCGATATCGCATCAACATTGGCCAACGACGTTGTCTGCAACGTTGGACCAACGTTTAAACAACTTTGGATCAACGCTGTTTAAACGTCAAACGTTGGTCCAACGTTGACTGAAACGTTGTTGTACAACGTAAGTCCAATGTTGGCACAACGTTGTTGTACAACGTTAGTCCAACGTTAGAACGTTGGGCCAACGATGTCGCAATGTTGGCCAACGACGGCCCAACGCTGTAGACAATCGTGATATCGTTGGGACTGCTTGACAATACTCACCCGGGACATTCGAATTTCTTCACCGCAGCACAATACTTCACCGCAACATAATGTACATGTACTTAGCCTTGTAGATGGCAGGAGCAGGCCTATAAATAGGTAATAATTTATTATTTCCATCCGAGTTGGATCTATGCGAATCAAAGAAAAGATATTGTATTATTGCACCTCGCACAAAATCCTAGGAATATCATTGGATTAGAGCGGTCACATGGTGACCCTCTATTATTCTATAGTGGGTCAGTAGATTTCATAGAGGGTCACTAAAACAATATGGACTACAATTTTGATTCAAAGTTTAAATCATTTGCAAATAGTTCTTTAAATCGTTAGTAACAAACATAATAAATAGAGTTTAATAACCAGTGTTTTTGAGATACGGGAAATATCTCCCGAGGTAGAGAAATGGCCCCGATATAAGAACGAGTGTCGATGTGTGACTGACAGTGCAATTACTGCACTTGTAGATGTGCTTTCTTGACCAGTATAGTTGGGCATTGTACAGAAGCACACAAGGACCGAGTTCTTAAATACCGTGGACAGGTTCTTAATGCCCAAACCGGTTCGTTTGGAGTACAAACAAAAATACAGGAAAATATTGTTCCAAGGGAATTAGAAGCATTGGGAAAATACATTTGTGTTAATGAAAACATAGTTTATATAAGAGACGATAAATCAAAGAAAAAAGACAAAAGTCAAACTTTCCTCTACATGTAAGCAACGAACAGAAGTTAATTATTATACGTGTTCGTACTGTTACTTTTCAATAAATACTTTAAATGTAATAGTTCAACACTGTATAGAGAAGCATAAACACAATATCCTAAAGTACAAACTGTACGCATTAAACCAGGAGACTGATAAATTTGGATTTCAAACTAAAATTTACAATGGAATTATCCCATTGTTAATTCAAAATGATCAGAAGAAAAATTGTGTAGTAGACAACGAAGTGAAAGTTTTAAAATATGACAGGGATCATGATTCCAGCAGGAATGCAGCATCCAAAAAACGACTTTCGTTTACTAATAATAATGAATATGAATTCACTGCTGAACAAAATACTGATAACACTACCGTTGATGAATCTACAAGTACAGTATACACAGAAAGTGACCGTATCTCGTACGAAGAAGGGCTTTATGAAATGGAAGAGTTACTTCCAGCTGTACTAAGTACATTAAGTGAAAACGGAATCATAAATTAACTTCAATAGGTTGTTAAGTGAAATAAACTACCCCTAGATGTATGTATGTATGTATGTATGTATTGATGTAGTCAACTGGTTTTCTAGTGGAACAACACAAATGAGGAACCGAAAAGAAACTGTGCAGTTTTGGCAGATTGGGTAACGACGGACGACGACGGACAACTCAGCATCCCATAAGCTCTGCAGTAGAGCTAAAAAAACAATAAAACATTATATTTATTTTCACGGGTGGTAAAATAAGGGAAAATACGCTTTGCAAAAAATCCAAAACCGAAAGTAGAAATTATATTTAGAAAAGCTACTTCAACACGGTCGCGGTAGTATAGCCCTGATATTTATAGACGGCTAAGTTATGCATTAGAACGTTTCGTTCGACACCGAAATCGCCAAAGCTAAATATTGAATCTTCCAAAAGGATGTTAAAAATAAAATAGGGAGACCTTTTATAATGTTCTTATATACTTTCTAATGGTATTACACGCAGAGATTTGAAACTAACAACAAAAGATTGAATATAACTTAAAATCGATAGTACATTGTAGGTGAATGATTTAATAATAAATATTCAGTAGGCGATGTCAATTATCAGTAAAAATAAAATATGACTTCGTATAGTGTAATACTTAACATCTGAAAAAGACCGGTATTCCTGTTTTTCAGGGTTGTTTCTCTTATTTATAGATGTGGTGTATACATGTACAAATTAACCAGAAAGAGTTACACTGTTATCTCTGTCCAACAATAATCATCGCGTATTAAGTCGGAAGTAAATACAGATATAAAAATGGAACAGGAAAAGTAGCATTCAAGGAAGACAGTCAAAAACAAACACACAGAGAAACAAAGAACAACTTTAAAGATGAATAAAATGCCAAATAAGACATCACAAACAAAAAAGGGTTGACAATAGAGCTACCACTTTGGAACGGTCAGTGGCAAAAAAAGGCCGCTGGGGTTTTAAACCAGGTTCTAGGGTGCACCAAACTCACACTTACCCTACTGTCAACCCAATAAAACGGGACAGTGTAAATAAAGAAATCCCCGCCATGAACTATTCTCTGACCAACAAAGCAGCATTTATAGGCAATATAGATGCTCGTGTATTAGTGTAGTAATTATAGGTTTTAAGGTCAAACAAATTCCAAACGAAAGTATTTTAGGATTTTAGAATCACTGACATGTAACGAGTTTCAGAAAAAAAGGTCCTCAAGATAAAGATGGTGGGAAATGCTAAATTTTGGGGTAAAAGTTGCGTTTTTAAGAGAAAATCTCCGGAAACTGTAATAATTTTATAAAAAATCATTTGAGCAAATTAGAATTTTCTAACAGTGCGGAAATGCTCTTCCAAATAGATGTCCATGTAAATCACGGTTTTATAGATGGATATTGGGTTAATAATATAAGATTTTGGGGCAAAACTTTGGAAAAATGAATAAAATCGTTGATTTCTGTAATACAATTGGTGTTACTAGGCTATAAATTAAAAAAAATACTAAATGAGTTGTAAAAACGTAGTTTTTTTTACTGTTTTGCACAGAGATGTGCCAGAAAAAAGTCCTTTAGCATACGACGATATAAATTACTTTATTTTTGGGTCTAAAAATGTGTTTTTCATAAAATATCGCTGAAAAGAGGAATCATTTTGTAATAAGATTTTGGAACATAAACTTATCTAATAGAAGTGATACAATGGTACACAATTATATATACAAATGTTTCATTGTATCGTAAGTTAATGTGAAAGTTCACATTGTGAGATTTTGGGGCAAAATGTTGAAAAAATTAATAAAATCGTTTATTTCTGTAATACAGTCGTTGTACAGGCCTTTAAGCTAAAGAAGTAGGGAAATGAATTATAAAATGATAATCTATAATGGTTTTCCATAGAGCAAGATGCAAGGATGTGCCCCAAAAAAGTCATCAGGCGTAGCCTATACTGTTGAAAAATGCATTATGTTCGGGTGGCAAAATGTTTTTCATAAAGAAATGTTGTAAACAGAAATTATTGTTAAGATGTATTTTGATTATACATAATCTACTTGAAGTGATACTATCCTATATATGCATATATCCAAATGTTTTATAGTATCAGAAATTTAGTTAGATGCTCAATTTTAAGGTCTGCAGCAAACAAAAGGTCCGTCGAATAAATGTCTAGTTACACTGGGCACGACCATGGATCATGTTTACATCAATTTTATATATAAAATAATGAAGAAAAAACAAGATTTAATTACATACATATGTATTTATAACCTTTTGATACACATATTGTATACACTTCATTGAATATGTGGTGGAGATAATGTTCAAACAATCATTACAACAGGGTTTATAATCATTTAAATAGCATATATGGTAACTTATATTAAAATGGTGCAATATGTTTTATCTTTAGGTGTGATAATTACATTTTAATGAAAAAGATCACCGGAAACTGTATGATAAGTTTTAAAAACACGTTCAAAGTAACTGTATGAAATTCAATTTTGAAATTTTGCGCAATACTCATGTCGAAGTTGTTGGAGCTTTTGTTCACATCACTTGCTATTATTGCTTGTTTATGTAAGAAAAGAGTGATAAAATAACTAAAAAATAAATTTAAATGAATCTCAATTTCTAAAAAATTCATAGAGCTTACATTTTGGCACTGCATACATGAGATTCCATGCTTTCTACAAAAACCTTTTACACACATTCAATGCTATAAATGTACACTCTGATTACATTGTTTTCTTGTTCATAATGTATATAACCTTTCATTAACATGCAATGCCCACACTTCCGAGAAGCAATTATTTGTTGGTTTGTTGAAAATACCAAAGTATATACGTTATTTAAAATGTGATAATTGTGATGGAAGACTAGTGTGTTACTAGTGTGATAATCCATAGATTTAGCTAACTATCAGACATCCCTTGTACGAAAACTTTGCACAACTGGTGGTTTCAGCTGTATCACTAATATTACTACACTTGTAGAACATGCATATCCATCACTATTATTATTTTTCCAACTTTTTACGTTAATATAAAATTTATGTTTTGGACTAAACGCCTCACACTCTATAAAAAGCTATATACATGTATTTATATGTCTACAAGCTTGGTTACAAATAGGAGGCCTCGCTAACCCAGTGGATATGGTCATGGCTTTGGAGCCACAGGCCTCTGCCCCAATTGGTTCGCTCCCTAGGCATGCGTGATGGGAAACTTCATCTTACATCTCAAATACTCTACCCCGCATGGGTTCGCTCCTTTGCGGAGGCATGTCTGATGGGAACCTTCACCCTTCATGGTATCTCCATCTGAAATTGCATTCCCAATATAATCTAATATGAGTGTTAACCCCATTTCATTCAGTGTTACAAATACAAATAGCATCTGTGACGTGCAAATTATTGATACACTCAATTACTGTTCTACTCAATTAAAAATGTTATTTTTTACGCAAAACATAGCATCACGGTTAGGACATTTAATTATTCCAATATGCATCCTTTTATTCATTACAAAAAAAGTAAAAGTATGTTTTACTCTAGACACATGAAAATCTTCTAGTCCACTATCCCTATCAATTACAAAACATACCAATGTTTGTGTATACTTGTTTTCAACATGTCCGCAATGTGAGTATCTAATTCAATCTGGAAATAATGAAACTGGGCGAGTACATATATAAGGCAAAATTTCATAACTTCCAAAATATTGTTTATACTGCTCAAATGATTTTTGAAAATCGGTTTATGTATATTTTGCTTTTTTTCCCCACCCAAATCATAAAGCCTCGTATGTGTGTGGACTTATTTCTGACACAGTAGTGCACATGCGCAACACTTCTAATGCGCCAAACTGATACAAGAAAATGATCTTTCTACACTTTTTTAGTTTATAACCAAGTACTTTGTGTATGCAAAGGGTGATTCTATACAATTGTTAAGCAAGTCGTCAAAAAAAAAAATCACGGTTTGAGCATTCTGCTAATACAAATGAAAAACTTTGATATAATTATGTAATATTGTAGTAACAAACATACAATGCAGATTTTACATTTTACACGTGTGGCTAAACGGCCATACTGTTTAGAATACGGCAACAGTGAACGACATATGTTTTTCAGGGTTATTGATCCTAATTGTTATTAAAGAGACCTATTGCAACTTGTAAACGCAATATATATTATTAATATTAAATAGCGTATGCACACACGCACGTACGCACGAAAGCGCGCACGTACGCAGGCACGCACACACACTCGCACATAATACACTATCTATGCAGAATATCTGAACAATTTATACTGTTTATAAGTCAATTTAATTGGTATTCACAAAATAAATATGCACATGACATGCAATGCTGTAAGCACTTGCTAGAAGAAAATATCATTTGAATCTGATGTCTATTTTTAGCAACACCGGCCATCAAGGATTACGAGTGGGGACAAAACTAATATATCTGAAAGAGCTCCACAAAAGAAACATTGATGTTCAGTTGAAATACCGGCAGCAGTGTAATTGGATCCTTCTACGGTTATTCATTTGCGTCTATACTTCGTAGGAATGCCTCAGGTCAAAATTTCGTGACCCATACTATTCCTGCCCCGTGTGGTTCCGGGGGCCTCGTTTGGTTCCGGTGCAAAGAATAGGGCCACTGTAGATCCCGTTGGAGGGGTAGGCAGAGGGTTAGAGCCCCCCACCCAAATTCATGTTCATTTTATCATTTTTTGTTCATGCTTATTAAAGCTCTTCATCAAGACCCTAAATTGTTTCAGGTGCCATCTCACTCAAATCACTAGAACAGTGGAAGAAAAACAATAAACGTGGCTCGAGCGTAAATGGAGTGTCTACAATATAATTTGTAGGAACTCTGCAATTTGCAGGTGGGAGGTTCTAGGCCCATTCTTCATATTTTATCTCGATGTACATAGAGGATGAGCATGGCATGTTCATTCCTGTTAGGCGCCATATAACCTTTCATGTGTTGGTGCGCCTTTAGACCCAATTCTATTCAATCCATACCATTCCTGACCTACTTCAACGAATTATCTTCAGCGCCGCGAAGTACAACATCATTCAAATTCTACCATCCAAGAAGAAGCGTATTACCCACACGTCATACCCTCTCCACGGGCAGATAATTGAAACAGTCGATGCAAACCTGTACGTTGGAGCCACCATAACACACGACTTGCCCTGTTCCTACATGGTCGGGAATGGAAACCGGACTCTTTTTGAACATTTTACTAACACTTCACGTGAAGAATATATTTTAATATGTATGACAAGAGGCGACAACAACAAAAGACATAAAAAAGTGATAAAGGAAAAGGTTTCGTTGAACTACTGACTGAGGAGCTGTGTGTTTTATACTATTTCACCTGTAACTCAGTGTTCGGTAAACCTTGTGTCGGCTTGGCTTCTTTCTCGAACGGTTTATGGAGACGAAAAAAGACGGACAGGATAGTTTTGTGCTTAACGATTAATTCTAAAAATAATTGTTAAAATCTATCTTACGGTTCTTACAAAGATCTACTATGGCTTGGCTAATTTTTGTATAGGTGGTCATCTTTGATGTCTCTTTGACTTGGTTTGCAAAACCTGGAACACCACTGATCTTAAGACATTCCATGTGACCATTGTTTAAAATCCTAGTCGTGTATGACGAGATTTCGTTAAGGCAAACGGAAGACGTCTGTCGACGAAGGACGACGCACAGACACTATCGGTCACAATAACTCAATTCGGCTCGGGCGAGATTAAACTAACCACGAAGTATTGTGCGACAAAAACGAAGCCGTTCTTCAAACATTATTGCAACCGACCCAATTCCGCCAGTGAATATTGAATGGTCCTTCATGTATAGTTAAAAGGAACCAACTCAATGTCACGAGCGTCATTATTGCATACTGGATTGTTGAGCAAAGATAGTTTATGTGAACATTGTTTGAAGTCGTCCAAGCGATTATGGCGATTTTTTTTAAGGCAAACTGAAGACGTCGGACGACGACAGACGACAGAGGGACAGTAGCGGTCATAATAAGTCAATTAGAGACTTCGGCTCAGGTGGGATTAAAACTAATCACGCTGAAAATGTTGTGTAATTAAAATGAACTCGTTTACCACGTCTTCTTGCGGCCTGCCGAACCCCGTCAGTAAATAGTGAATGGCCCTTCATATATAGTTTACATATTTGAGTTGAAGGTAAGAAACTCAATTTCACGATCGTCATTAGTTCATACTGGATTGTTTAGCTTTTCTGGTAGGGGTAACCTTCCTCTCCAAAGACTGCCGATACGAGCAAGTACATGAGAACCACACCACATACCGTCAATAAATTCGGGAAAGGGAACGAGGCGATGTGCTTTCAACGGCACACTGAAGTACTGCAACGCTAAATTCATCTTCCAAGTTGAACATTAGACAAATTTAAAACACAATTTGATTGTGTTTGTCACAATAAATATAGACATACAACTTATTAAGCACTTCATGCGATGAAGATACCATTTAAATGTGTTGTCTATTTCTAGTAATGACGGCCATCTTGTATTAAGAGCGGTGAAACAAACACAAATTTATTAGAGCTCAAAAAGAAATGTAGTCATCTAGTTCCATTGCAATACTGATGGCAACGCAGTGGAGCTTTGTTCTGTTATTCATTTCCCTCTAATATTCGTCGAACTAACTATAACTGCTTGATAATAAACAAAAACTGGATAGTTTTGAACATAGCCATCAATTCTAACAAAGGATTGTCAAAAGCTATATTTCCGTTCTTAAGATAAAGACATCGTAACAGCTCACCTTTGTTTTTGACGGCGTCCATTTTGCATGCCTCTTTGACCTAATTTTAACATCTTCAATGCTAGTGATCAAAGAATGCTTTACGTGAAAATTGTTTAAAATCGTCCTGGCGGTGCACGACGATTATTCATTGTAGCAAAATTAAACGACGAAAGACGAAGGTCGACGGACAGACACTACACTACAGTTAACGTTATCTCACTTTGATATTTCGACTAAAGTGAGCTAAATCGAATTCAAGCGGCAAGAGTTGAACTAGCTTAGCAAACATTCTTACAACCGGCCCAATCCGTCAGTAACTATTGAAGGGTCCTTATTACTGAGTATTAGTTGTCTTTTTATTGATTTATTAACAAAGTCTGGTATGGGGTTGTCTGTCTCTACAACAAAAAAGATCGACCTTCATATATGGCCTATAATGTGCGTAAAACACCATTCTAATGTGTATATATAGTATATATGTATATATATATGTAGCATTTAAATCATTTCCATGAACATGGAATTGTAACATGTTATTTGAATAATATATCATTTCAATTAGTTGTCTATTTTTAGGAAAGTTTGACATCTTTGGTTACGAGCGGTGACTTAGAATGGTGTTTTACGCACATTTTGACCAAATCCGAGAAGATTCCAATAATTTCAAAGTCTAATAATATGTGTCTGCAGATTCACATTTCATGAAACTTTGCAGAAAGGTTTCACACATATCATATATTCAGAAAAAAATATAACTGCCTTCTCACTATGGAATAAGAGAACCCATAGCCATTACAGCTATCTCGGGATGTAATTTTTTCATTTTTTTTACCAAGTTTCTCAATTAATATAGTTTCCTTTGCACTATATATAATTATATTAAAAGAATTAAGTAATTTCTAACATTTCCTATAGAGCAACAGACTTACTGATCCAATAATTTCTCAAATCTTTCACTATTGGCTTCATAAAAACATTTAACTTGAATCCCTATGTGACTAGAAAAATGGTAGTTTTTCCGAGGCTCTACCAATGTGAGCCCAACACGGTTTATTTGGTTTATATATCAGCGTATACCCAAGTATGCAATAAACTTATAATTTAAAAACAACAGCACACCTATATGGATCATTTTAACCATAACACTCAAAGCTTGCATTTTTAAAGAAAAGAGAAATTATCAGGACACTGACATTGAATAATGTGTTTACATGGCTCATCCAGAGCAATCTGATTGCCGTTAAATTATTTACTTATGAAATTATAATGATTATTTGTTGTTGACCATTCTGGATAATACCGGGTGTAGATTTACATCTTAAGGTCTGAAATCAGAGGGAAAAGATCCGATGCAGGTTAATAAATACAGTCATTTATTTTTTCTTGTCGGGGAGGTTTGGGAGGGTTCGAGTAAGCAAACATTTTAGATAAATACAATATGTCTGGTTGGTCAAGTAAATAAATACAGGTAGATAAAGATGTATCCATTGCTTGTATGAGATATGAGGAGTGAGTTCTTGGTGATACTGTTTAGGTAGGGATTCTCAAGTATATAGTTAACTGTTTGAATCTCATCACATACAAAAATCTCCAAATCCCAGACCGATGATCAACCTTGACACCTTGCATTACATACGGATGCCTTTTACATACTTGTACACACACACACACACATACACACACACACCACAGGGGCACAATATATCTAATTGTATTACTTACTGCATATGATAGTGTACCAATATCCAAAAACTCTCAGAAGAGCCAATTACGGTAGGCACGAGTTGTGGATCCTTTTTTCAAGACAGTCGTATGCCCGTGTTTGGAAGATTTCTGAAAAAAGATGCATAAAATGATTTAAATAAGTTATATAATGTCAATAACTGATAATAATAATATGATAATAAAAACAGAAACTCCAATTGTTATAATTATATACAAAACACAACTGTTTAGTATGCAAACATGTTGCGACTGCCCATACATGTATGTAGAGAAATGTGTGACGATCCGAGAAGACCAACAGAACCAACCATATGCATTTATGCGATAGCGCAAACCAACAGTACATTTGACGAAATCCATGAATTTAGATTGTATAGATCTCGGTTAACAAAACACTCAAAATTACCTTATATGTGTAACAAACGAAAGAATAAACAATGACATGGATCTGAAAAAAAATGCCTATTTGCAGAAAATGCTTCATGACTCGGATCAATGCAAAACAGCTTTCCAAGCCTCAGAAAACATACAATTCTCACATATCATGCATATGTGCATTTATTTCATAAAGATATACAATGCTAATGATGAAATATACATTTGTGAACACAAATATCAACTCATACCTGCATTACTGGAACACTATCCTATCAGTATGCCTAAAATACCAACAAATCCACAAAATCTGCTAAATTCTAGCTTGTCTGTTAAGACAGGATGTAAACAAAGATACTCGAAACATATATTTACATAAACGAATACTTGCATGTATCCATCAGACTCCTCGTCATTATTTTTAAGTACTCAAACTGAATGTAAATCCGTTGAAAACAATAAAAACACATTCAACATCATCCAATTCTTGTTTCGCATTCAGGAACTGGACCACTATTAATTTCCCATAGTCTTACATTATAGCCTAATATGGTGTCACACATGCCATAATACTCCGTCACATTTGAAACTGTCAGTAAATCAGTTTCAAAGCCAGCACAACACAGACATAGCAAAAAATCAAGCTCCATTTCGGCTTTGAGCTTCAGAATTTTGCTCAAGGGGAAAGTAGGTATCGATTCTGACGACTTCGGGTCAAATCTGACGAAGAACACAAACAAATCTTACCTCACAAAAAGTAGTGCCATTCACTTGTCTCAGCTCTGATTAACCTGATTTTTGTAGTAAAATATCTGGGAATCTACTCTCTACACAAAAATATTAATCTACACTAACTGTGGAGTGCACTTTCATTCACACACAGCATTTCAAATAACACTACCAGTAGGAACGCCACGGACCTATAACGTATCAGTTCTGTTCGCATTTTAACTCCGCGAACACATGGACTATTTCTTTGTATTTTACGGACTATTTTATGAATTTTCAATTAAAACAGACGCCATTTTTTTACACCGAAATTGGGCGCGCTACGTCGGCGAGCACTACGGGTACCTATGGAGTCTTACAACACGCGTACAGTGTTTTATACCGTAGATTATGTAAAAATAATACCTTACCGGACGAAATAACGTTCCATTATGTGTAAACACGATGCAGTGTTGGTGACTGACAGGTCACCGTGACATAACTTGACACGTGAAATTGACATGTTGTTGCAAGTTGGATTTGGGAGTATTGTCTGCTGCTGGAGTTCCATGATCAAGGTATTTGTTTTGTCATTAAAATGTGTTTGTTAATAAATAGTACACACCCCTTTTAGATCGTGCATATTTAGACATTGGCCTAATACAGTGCCTAAAAAAGTAGTGTATAATGTATAATAGAAAGTTCATAATCACAATAAGTGTTTTTCGTGTACTCCGATCTTTCCAGTAACTGGATGTACTGTAAACTGTAGAACGTTTCGTGGAATAAAACTATTGTTAGTAGAAATGCACATTCGTGAATACATAACCCGATACAACTACCATTGAAAACAATGTAATCTGCCATAGACATTTGACTGAAATCGGTCAGAATTCATATTTATGTACAGAAGTTTTGAGGCAAGGAAGTGATTTTTAATTTACATTTATTTACATTCTGGATTGATGTTGTTTTCAGAGAGGTCTCAAATGTGAATCGAGCCCTTGGGCAGCTCTAAGTGAATTGATACTGACGACTTCAGAATGTCAAGCCGTATTAAATGCCATTGGATCATATGGAGGTAAGAGCCTTTTTAAAAATTGTTTGCACTTGTGTAGTTCTTTAAATGG